>NW_020769344.1:11490132-11512764 GCF_900518735.1 Pseudonaja textilis
ATAATAATAATAATAATAATAATAATAATAATAATAATAATAATAATAACCTAGTCTAAAACCTACTTAAAACATATATTAAATTAGATAGTTTAAAAATGCCACTTTATATATTGAACTAAATCACAAATGTATTGTTTGATTCAAGACAATTATTCCCTTGGAAAAGAAGCTGTTTCTCAGTTTATTAGTTCTCATTTTAAGACACCTATAACACCTCCCTGATGGTAACAATTCGAAATATGAATGACCAGGATAAGAACGGTCTGTGGAGATTTTTTGTGCTCTAGAGAGGAGTTTGGTTTTCGCAATCTCTTCCAAAGAAGAAAAAGAGCAACTGATGGTTTTTGTTTGTGTGTGCTATGTTTATAACTTTCTGGAGCATCATCTTATCCACTACAGAGCATCCAGCATACCACAAAAGTAAAAAGTAACCAGCAGCTTCTCACGCAGACCACTTTTTTTTTAGCAACCTCAGAAAGTGCAGGTGCTGTTGGGCCTTTTTTGCAGTGGCCATAGTGTGGACTGACCAGGTAAGGTTGTCAGAAATATGAGTTCCTAGAAATTTAAAACTATGAACTCTTTCCACACAGTGTCCATTGATATGTAGTGGGAGAGGCTCTGCTTTGCATCGTCTGAAGTCTATAATCAATTCTTTGGTCTTTTTTTTTTAAAAAAAAATTTTTTTATTGTTTTTTAACAAACAAACAAACAGACAAAACATAAAAACATCAGCTCTCCCGTATTTATATACAAACAGTGAGTCGGTTGGTTCATCAGTTTTGTGCATTCATCTCGTAGTCACAATTACAATTACCTTATATAATAACTCTTATTGTCAATGCAAACTTATATATCATCATATCATTATTAAAGAAAAAAGATTTGACTACACTTTTATTCAATCATGCCTTATGAGATAACTATATTTTAAGTAATTTATTCTGTAACAAATCATATAGTCCTACCAGTTCTATCCTAAATAGAAGAAAAAAAGAAAAGAAAAAACCATTTTATAAATATACTATCAAATACCAAAAAGGAAAAAGAGAAAGTGAAATCAATATTATTCCTTATTATCTAACATTCTAAATATTCTATTTTTGTATTTCATCATTCAGCCATTGATAGAAAAGATCCCAAATTATATAAAATTGTTTATCTTCTTGCTCTCTAATTTCAAAAGTCAATCTACTCATCTCAGCACATTCCAATATTTTCTTTATAACTTCTTCCTGCAATGGAATTTTCTCATTTTTCCAATTTTTTGCAAATACAATCCTAGCCGCAGTTAATACATTTACAATCAAATATTTCAAGTCTTTACTATAAGCATCTGGTAAGATTCCCAATAAGAAAAGCTCCGGTTTCAAATCTATATGCTTCTTTGTCATTTTTTCCAACCACATGCGGATTTTAGTCCAGTATTTTTTAGCATCCGCACAAGTCCACCACATATGGTAATATGAACCAGGTTTCTGATGACATTTCCAACATTTTTCCGATTTGTTCTTGAACATTCTTGCTATTCTTGTCGGGGGAAAATGCCACCTGTAAAACATCTTATACAAGTTTTCTTTATAAGCTGTAGACATTGTCATTTTATAGTTTTGCAACCATAATTTCTGCCATTTCTCTAAATCAATCCCGTATCCAAAATTCCTCCCCCAAGCAATCATAGTTTCTTTAACTTGTTCTTCCTCTAGCTTAATTTCCAATAAGTAACCATATAGCTTTTTAATCACCTTTTCATCAGTACCCATCAAAATCTTATCTATATCAGTCTGTTTATCATAAAATCCCTCTGTTTTGGAATCCTCCTCATACCTTGAGTGTATTTGCGCATATGAAAACCAATTCATCTGTATACCTTGTTCCTCTAAGTTTTGTATCGATTTAAGTTCACCCTTTTCATCTAGTAATTCCCCATAGCTAACTGTTTGTTCCTTTTTATAAATTATAGGATAAGAAAATGCTTCTATCGTCGATAACCAAACTGGAATTTTCAAATAATATTGTTTTTTTGTCTTCTCCCAGTTTAACCACAAAGACTCTCGTATATAATGTCTTCTAAAATAACCCTGTGTTTTGGTTCCCTTGTACCATAAAAAGGCATGCCAACCCAACAACAAATCATGACCTTCTAGTGTCAACACTCTGGTCTTCCTTAATGTTATCCATTCTTTAACCCACATCAAGTTTGCAGCTTGATAGTACAACTCCCAATTAGGCAAGCCAAACCCTCCTCTAGTTCTGGCATCCTGTAAGAGCTTTAGCTTTATCCTTGCTTTCTTTCCTTGCCATATATACTTCAACACAATTTTATTTAAGTCCTCAAAATAGTCTTTTCCAAGCCTAATTGGTATTGTTTGAAACAAAAATAAAATTCTGGGTAGAATATTCATCTTAATTGTTGAAATCCTCCCTATTAATGACAGTTGTAGGTTTTCCCATTTCTTCAGGACTTGGGCTATCTGTTGTTTAAGTTTAATATAATTATTCTCTTTTAATGTACTACATCTTGGCGTCAAATATATCCCCAAGTACTTAACCTTGTTTGTAATTTGAATTTTTAACAATTCTGCCAATTCTTCTCTTTGTCTTAGTAACATATTCTTTGACAAGATCTTTGTTTTATCTTTATTTATTTTCAGACCGGCCACCTCACCATATGCCTCTATCTTTTCCAGCAACTTCAAGGCTGTTTCTATAGGATCTTCTAGGATAAAGATTAAGTCATCTGCAAAAGCTTGTAATTTAAATTCTTCCTTTTTAATTTTCATTCCTTTTATAGTTTTATCTTCTCTGATATTTCTATTCAACACTTCCAAAGTCAATACAAATAACAAGGGAGAAAGAGGACAACCTTGTCTTGTGCCTTTTCTTATATTAATAGGATCTGTAAGTTCTCCCTCCATCATTACCTTAGCTGTTTGTTCATTGTAAATTGCTTCTATTGCCTGGATAAATCTTCTAGCAAAGCCCATCTGTTCCATTAAAAGTAACATAAATCTCCAATTCACGTTATCGAATGCCTTTTGGGCATCTAAAAATATCAAAGCCATTTGCTTTTCAGGATGCGCCTCATAATATTCCAAAGTATCCAGAATTACTCTCATGTTGTCTCTAATTTGCCGCTTTGGCAAAAACCCATTTTGGTCTGGATGAATAAAATTATTCAAATATTTTTTAAGTCTTTCTGCTAGTATTGAAGCAAAGATTTTATAATCTGCATTTAATAAAGAGATCGGTCTGTAATTCTTAATTTGAAGTAGATCCGCCTCCTCTTTTGGAATAAGTGTAATATAGGCCTCCGACCATGTTTTAGGTATCATCTTTTTTGACATAGCTTCATTCATAACTTCTAACAATGGAATACACAGTGATTCTTGAAAGGTTTTATAAAATTCTACAGGAAACCCGTCTGGACCTGGTGCTTTTCCGTTATTTTGTTTCTTAAGTGCTTGACTTAATTCCATCATTGTTATATTACTTTCTAGCATTTCTTCAATCTCTTTAGGTATCTTAGGTAAATTTGCATTCTGCAGGTACTGTTTAACTTTCTCCTCATCAATGTCTTCTTTCTTATATAAATGTTTGTAAAAATCATGAATAATTTCTTTTTTCTCTTTGCTGCCATGACAAATTTGACCTTGGTCATCTATTAACTGCAATATTTTCCTCGACTCTTTCTCCTTTCTCAACTTATATGCTAGCCATCTACCTGGCTTATTTGCATCTTCAAAATAATTCTGTTTAGCATTCCTAATTTTCTGTGCCAGTTCTTCTTTCTCTATTAAGTCCATTTTATGTTTAGTTATATCCAGTTTCAGTTTAACGTCTTTTTTCTGTGGCATTTTCTGCAGTTCTTTTTCGAGTCTTTTATATTCATCCTCCAAGGCTTTGAAAGCTTGCTTTTTCCTAGTATTCTTTTTTCTTATATAGTCTATTATCAAGCCTCTGGCATAAGCCTTCATTGTATCCCAAACATTCTGTATTGAAGTGTCTTCTTTTCTATTTTCTTTTAAAAAAAAGGCCAGTTCTTTCTCCATCCATTGTGTAAATTCTTTCTCCTTTAAAATAGTATTATTTAACGTCCATCTCGATCTTTTTTTTGTCCCTTCCATTTAATTGTCAATGGGTTATGATCAGCTCAAGTACTTGTTTCAATATTTACTTCTTGAACGCTAGATATTAAGTCTGTTGAGATCCAAATCATATCAAGTCTGGATCATGATAAATGTCTATTTGAATAGAAAGTATATTGCTTAAGTTTAGCATTTCTTTCTCTCCATATGTCTTTTAGAGTTAATTCATCTATCATTTAAAAAAAAGATTTAGGAAGAGTTTTTCTATTATACTTTGCTGTTGTTGCAATATAATCAAGTTTATTATCCACGATTCCATTGAAGTCTCCCATCATAATTATATTAACATAGTCCAGTCCAGCCATCTTGGTATGTAATTTTTTATAAAATTCTTCCTGTTTATCATTCGGGGCATAAATTGCAATCAAAAGTATCTTTCTATTGTTGTCCATTATTTCCACCATTAATATTCTCCCATCTTCATCTGCATAAATCAGTTTTGCTGGGATAACTTCTTTGATATATAAAACCACCCCTCTTTTCTTACATTGAGTCAAAGAAGTAAACAATTTCCCTAATTTTGGTTGTACTAACAATTGTTCATGTTGCTTTTTAATGTGTACTTCTTGTAAGCAAATTATATCAAACTTTAATTTCCCTAATTTATGAAAAATCTTCCTTCTCTTAGCAGCTGAATTCAGTCCATTTATATTTATTGTAATCAGTTTTTTCTCTTCCATGGTTATATTTTATATTTAGATTTAATCACTCTCGTGGGTCTTGATTCAAGCTGATCTTTAATATCCACCTGTCCACCTGCTGCACCTTCTTCTTTTCCAATCTCCATTTGTTCCTCTTGAGGTTCAATTAATGAAACCTCCTTTTCTGCCTCTTCTTCTCTCCCTCCAAAAAATTCTGCGTAGAACAGTTCTGCTTTCTCAATTGAATCAATTCTATGTCTCTGTTCCTGCCACGTGAACATCAGTCCTTCTGGGATCAGCCATCTGTAAGTCACCTCCTTTTTCAATAACATTTTGGTCAGGAATCGATATTCTCTTCTCATCTCTCTCACTCTTCTAGGTATTTGTTTTAGGACCAAAATTTCTTTACCTTTATATTTCAATGTCTTCTCTCTTGCCACTTGTAAAATTTGTGTCTTCATGGATTTTTTAGTGAATCTAATATGGACTTCTCTGGGCAGATTATTTCTCATCGCGTATCTTGTAAAAACTCGATATATCTCATCTATTCCATCCATCATCTTCTCTTCTGTTATTTCCAAGGCGTCTGCCAAGATTCCTATCATTATCGCAGCCAAATCTTGTCCTTTTTCTTCTTCTATATTTTGAAATCTAAGATAAAATTCTGACCTATCCATCTCCCACTTCAGCATCCCACTTTTTTCTTGTTCAGTCACTGTTAGTCTGTTATCAATATTTCCAATCTTCTCCTCTCTTCGTTTACCCCCTTCTTCGACTTTTTGAAGTCTCTCCTCATACTTTGCCATCATCTGTTGAATATTTTCCACTTTTTCCTCTGTCCTCCCTGTTCTTTGTTCAATGGTATCTGTTTTTATCTTAAGATCTTGAATTCCTTGCATAATCATCTGTAAAGTTACTCTTTCTTGTTCTTTTTCTTTATCTTGCTTTAACATTGCCTGGATTGAACGCTGTCCAGATGGTGGGGAGGCAGAGGTAGACACAGAGGCACCCGAAGGTATAAGTTTTTTACTCATTTTAGATGGTTCCAGCTCTTCACATTCTTTCAAATTTTAATCCAATTAAAAAAAAAAAGAGTGGCCAATTATAATCCAAAATGAAAAAAGCCAATAATAAAAAACCCAATAATAAGGGAAAAAGAAGAAAAAAGAGAAAGAGAAAAAGAAAAAAAATGAAATAAAAAGAAATTCTTCAAGTTCTTCCTGACCTTAATCCAATTATAAAGTAATCCACAAGAAAAAATAAAAATAATAATAATTAAAAACCCAGTAATAATAATAATAAACAAGACTAAGGCCAAAAAGAAGAAAAAGAAAAAAAAACAAGAGGAATAAGTTTCTTCAAATTCCACACCTTAATCCAACCAAAAAAATCTCAATTGAAAAAAGAAAAAAAAGAGATAGTCCACTGATATACATTAAAAAGAAAAGCAAAAGTCCCAATGGAAAGGGAAAAAAAGAAAATAAAAATAAAATAAAAATGAAAAATTCAAAGGCTTCCCCTTGCAAATAAATAAGGGTTAAGAATAAAAACCTTACTGAAATAAAAATATCGGGTAATGCTGGTGGAGGGGGTGGCGGAACTAAAAAAAAAAATTAGAAAAAGAAAGTAGGAAACAATACACTGCACTCTGCTTAGTTGTCCAAGGCTCTAATTATGACTCCCTTCTCTTTCCCACAAGCTTCAAAGCTAAACCATAAATATTTAATTATAAACAAGAGTCCAGAAAAGCACCTGTAATAATATTCTACAGGGCTCTTTCCTCTATCTTATCGGGAAATGTCCTTGAGAAGGAGTCTTTCACATCTCTCTCCAGTTCAAGTAAAATATTTCCAAGCCTCTAGTTGGCAGTGTTACAAAGTTTCTTAGTTCTCACTTTCCCCCCTCCTCTCAGGACAGCATAATTAAAATAAAAAAAAAAAGCCCGCAGGAAATATATAGATATATATAAAAAGAAAAAAAGAAGAAAAAAAGAAAAAATAACCAAAGGGAGCCTCTAGCCTTAAAAAAAATTAGAATATGAAAAATCCAAAGGGAGAATAAAATATATAAATATAAAAAGGAACAGTCCAGTTATCCAGTAAGTAACAATGAAGTCCGGTAGCAAAGAAAAAAAAAGCAAATAAAGCCTCGCTTTGACGTCTCCCTTGGAAAAAACGCCGCTTAATCAGTTTTGTCAAAAAAATCACACAGGTTTCTTCTAGTAATCAAAGTGAACTTTCAAAACTCAAAAAATTAGAAAAAAAGAGGTTTCTCACCCAACCGACAGACTCTCTTTCAGACCCGTTCTTTCTGGAGCTGCCCCGACTTCAGCAGCATGGGGGCTGCCTCTCCGCTGCCAGCAAAAAGAGCTTCTCCCGGGTCATCCAGGGATTTTGCGGTGTCCCCGGAGTCCACAGGATACGCTCTTCACAATAGCCGTCCCTACGGGACAGTTTAGGTCCGTTTGGACTGGCCGGAAACGAAGATATCGGCTGCAATCAAGGAGGTCGATTGCAAGCCGTATCGTCACGGCGCCAGCTCCTCCCAACTCCCATTCTTTGGTCTTTTTGATGTTCAGGGTGAGGTTATGACTCTTGCACCACAAGACCAGTCTGAGAACCTCTGACCTATAGGCCGTTTTGTCTTCTTCTGATATGAGTCCCACCAATGTGCAAATGTTATTATAGAGTTAGTGGGGCAAGAGGGAGGACAGTCGTAGGTGTAGAGTGAATACAAAAGGGGGCTCAGCACACAACCCTGTGGAGAGACAGTGCTGAGAGCAAGAGTGGAGGAAAAATAGCTGTCAATCCTAACAGTTTGGGATCTGTTAGTAAGAAAGTCATTTATCCAACAGCAGATGTGAGAGGAGAGGCCCAATTCTAGCAACTTCTTAATCAGTGTATCTGGAATAAAAGCTGAGCTGTAGTCAATGAAAAGCATCCTTACATAGCTCCCACTATGCTCCAGTCCAGATGGTTCAGTGCAATGTGGAGAGCCATGGCAATAACATCCTCTGTGAATCTGTTATTCCAAGAGGCAAACTGGTATGGGTCAAAGTTTGATGGGAGGTAATCTTGTATATATTTTAAGACCAGTCTCTCAAAACACTTCATAATTATGGCTGTGAAGCTACTGGTCTATAGTCATTTAAAGTATCAGGAGAGGCTTTTTGGGGAACTGGAATAATAATGGAAGTTTTGAGACAAGATGGAACAATGGCTTGTGTAAGAGAAAGGTTAAAAATATTTATAAACACACTTGCAAGCTGGTCAGCATATGCTTTGAGTACTTTCCCAGGTACCCCATCAGGGCCAGTGGCCTTCTTTACATTCACTGCTCTAAGCACCTCCTTCACATCATGCTCTTGTACTGTGAACAGCTGAGTACAGGTGGTTTGTAGAGGCACTGTGTTCGAAGACCTATTCAGTTCAAACTGGGCAAAGAAGCAGTTTAATTCTTCCGTCAGTGGTGCGTCCTTTTTGATTGATATGGGGTTGCTGCCCCTGTAATTAGTGATGTGTTTAATTCCCTGCCAAGCCCATTGTGGATCATTATTTGTGAAGTAGTCCTCAATCTTCCCTTTGTAGTCCTTTTTTGCCTCCTTGGTGCCCTGCTTCAGTTCTGCTCTTGCCTTGTTATACCAAACTCTGTCCTCAGACCTGAATGCCATATCACATGTCCTGAGAAGTAATTGTACATCCTTGTTCATCCAGTTCTGGTTTGGAAAAATCCAGATGTGCTTATTCACAGTAACCGTATCCACACAGGTCAAGATGTAAAACAGTACAGTTTTTGTATATTCCTCCAAATCCTCTTGTTCAAATAAATTTCAATTAGTATTTGAGAATAAATCCTGCAGCTGATCAAGTGCTCCCTCTGGCCAGATCTTGATGCGTTTGATTTCAGGCTTAGCTTTCCTTCTGAGGGGAGTGTATGCTGGTATAAGGAACAGTGATAAATGATTTGAAAGTCCCAGATGTGGACTGGGACACTGCTTTATATGCATGTTTTGCATTAGAATACACATGACCAAGTGTATTGTTGTCTCTGGTGGCCCATGTCACATACTGAGTAAATTTAGGAAATAAAGTATGCCTTATTAAAATCACCAGTTATTATATGAGCCCCATCAGGATAACCCTTAAGTTGTTTATTTATTGTAATATGAAAATATGCAAGTGCAGTACTAATATTTGTCTCAGAAGGTATGTAAACAGCTGTAAAAATCACTACTGTCAGTTCTCTAAATAGATAGAAAGGTCTGCACATGACTGTCATCATCTCTAAATCAGGAGAGCAGTATCTGTTTACAACACGGCTGTTGGTGCACCAGTTATTATGAACATATAAAGAAAGTCCACCTCCTTTACTCTTACCAGAGTCCTTATTACGGTCTTGTCAGTGGATGGTATAACATGCCAGGTGTAGTGAGGCATCAGGAATAGCTGAGTGAAGCCAGCTCTCTGTAATAACTATCACACAGCAGTCCCTTATCATGTGATTGCTCGCTCAGATTAATGTCATCCATTTTATTGAGGAGGGACCGAGCGTTTGAGAGAAAGATTCTTGGCAATGATGGTTTGTGTGGCTGTCTTTTTAAGCGAGTTAAAACTCCTGCTCTGCAGCCCCTTCTCCACCTTCTTTCTCTGCGCCGTCTGTGCCATTTAAATGATCCCACTACAATCCATGGAGATCCTGGTGGTCTTGCTATCTCCTTGAGAATACTGTGAGTCCTCTGAAAATCTGACACAATAGCTCTAGCTGACTGTAGTCCATAGCATATTAGTTCTTGTCGGCTGTAAACCTCCCCCATGCAACAAGATTCAGACACATATATCACCAAATACACACACCAAATTGGAGAGCGAAAAGCCGCAGCAACTGAGTGCACCGCCATTTTTAATGGAACTTAAACTGTAACAGCTACAGTGCATATTAAAAGTTGTCCAATGGCAAGATTTCAGGGACAATTTTACCGAGTTTCCATGGGAGAAATTCCAGCTAAGTTTGGTATAGAATGGTATTCCTGAATCATTGCTTTGTTTGTCAACTATGAAATCAGCTTCAGAGCAAGTCTCTTTTATTGAGATTGGCTACAGTAACAAAATTTTGTAAGTCTGACTGTGCTCTGGTTCCCCACCCACTCACAAACTTCTTGTAACCCAGGTAATCAGGGGGATGTCTGCCTGTGATACCTCCAATTATTCAGCCCCCTTTGCCTCACCTTTTGAAAGGCATTAAAGCCACGCCATTTTTTCCTTAGGAATTGCAAATGGTCTACCCCATTGGATGATTTTTTTCTGGTAATGTAAGTATCTATGTTTCTGTTTTTATGACACTTTATTGTGGGTATTTTTTAGGTTTATTGTGTTTTATCAAATTTGGGGTTTTTTAAAATGTTTAATGATATCCTGAGTCATGTGCTGAGCGGGCAGCTGTGCACTTGCTTGTTTGCAAATATTGCATAAGAAATTGTTGCAAATAGCATTCTATGAACTCTCAGTATCAATCATTATCTCTAGTTGTTTTCTATTAGTATTCACAATTTTCTCTCTCTCTAGAATCCACAAAAATATTCATCTTCATTTTTGGTTGCCCTGTTAGGTTATTTTATGGCCTTCTTGCAAAATTTATCCTTGGCTTCAAATGTTTGTTCTGACAGTATAAACAGATAGTGTTCAGTGTATCATATTGCCCTCTGGAATAGTGCAATAAAATCTGCAGAGATAAGAAGGAGTTTCTCCTTCGACCTGACCTGAAGTCATTGCAATGTATGATTTTATATACCATACTTAGATCAGACCGAAGACGGCATAATTCAAGGTTTTCTAGGTCTAGAATTTCAAGTCTGGTGGCATAAGGTTTTCTACAATGAGTAGAGGAGTGGAGAACTCTACTTATGAAATATTTCTGGACTTTCTCAACTGTGTTAATATCAGATATGTAATGTAGGTTCCAGACTGATGAGCTGTATTCGAGTATTGGTCTAGCAGATGTTTTGTATGCTCTAGTTAGTAGTGTGATATTACCAGAGAAAAAGCTATGTAAGATTAGGTTAACAACTCTTAATGCCTTTTTGGCTATGTAGTTACAGTGGGCTCTAGCACTTAGATCATTAGAGATGAGTATTCCAAGGTCCTTTACAGAGCTTGGATCATCAACAAGGTCTTGACTATTCAGCTTGTATTTTATTTTCTGATATTTTTTGCGAATATGTAAGACAGAGCATTTATTTGTTGAGATTTGAAGTTGCCATTTGTTTGACCATTCTGATACATTGTCGAGGTCTTTTTGAAGGGTAACAGAATTATCTGTGGTGTTGAATAGCTTTACATCATCAGTGAAGAGAATGCAGTTGCTCTTAATATGATCAGAGAGGTCATTTATGTAGAGTATGAAGAGAGTTGGTCCTAGAACACTGCCTTGGGGGACACCACTATTGACAGGTATTTGATAGGACACTCCCAATTTTGACCATTTGTTTTCTGTTTGACAGGAATGCTTCTATCCAGTTATGCGGTTGTCCAGCGATACCATAAGATTTTAGTTTTAGCTTCTCCCAGTTTAACCACAAAGACTCCCATATATAATGTCTTCTAAAGTAACCCTGTGTTTTAGTTCCCTTATACCATAAAAAAGCATGCCAACCCAACAGCAAATCATGACCTTCTAGTGTCAACAATCTAGTCTTTCTTAATGTTATCCATTCCTTAACCCACATCAAATTTGCAGCTTGGTAGTACAACTCCCAATTAGGCAGGCCAAAACCTCCTCTAATTCTAGCATCTTGCAAGAGCTTTAGCTTTATCCTTGCTTTCTTACCTTGCCATATATACTTCAACACAATTTTATTTAAGTCCTCAAAATAGTCTTTTCTGAGCCTAACTGGTATTGTTTGAAACAAAAATAAGATTCTGGGTAAAATATTCATCTTGATTGTTGAAATTCTCCCTATTAATGACAATTGTAAGTTTTCCCATTTCTTCAAATCTAAGGCTATCTGTTGTTTAAGTTTAATATAATTATTCTCTTTTAATGTACTACATCTTGATGTCAAGTATATCCCCAAATACTTGACCTTGTTCGTAACTTGGATTTTCAACAGGTCTGCCAGTTCTTCTCTTTGTCTTAGTAGCATGTTCTTTGACAAGATCTTTGTCTTATCTTTATTTATTTTCAGACCAGCCACCTCACCATATGTCTCTATCTTTTCCAATAGCTTTGGAGCTGTTTCTAAAGGATCTTCCAAAATAAAGGGTAAGTCATCCACAAAGGCTTGCAATTTGAATTCTTCCTTTTTAATTTTCATTCCTTTTATACTTTTGTCTTCTCTAATATTTCTATTCAACACTTCCAAAGTCAATACAAATAGCAAAGGAGATAGGGGACATCCTTGTCTTGTGCCTTTTCTTATATTAATAAAGTCTGTAAGTTCTCCCTCCATCATTACCTTTGCTGTTTGCTCATGATAAATAGCTTCTATTGCTTGGATAAATTTTCTGGCAAAACCCATCTGTTCCAATAGAAGTAACATAAATCTCCAGTTCACGTTATCAAATGCCTTTTGAGCATCTAGGAATATCAAAGCCATTTGTTTTTCAGGATGTGCCTCATAGTATTCCAAAGTATCCAGAATTACTCTCATATTGTCTCTAATTTGTCTCTTTGGCAGAAATCCATTTTGGTCTGGATGAATAAAATTATTTAGATATTTTTTAAGTCTTTCTGCTAAAATTGAAGCAAAGATTTTATAGTCTGCATTTAATAAAGAAATCGGTCTATAGTTCTTAATTTGCAGTGGATCAGCCTCTTCTTTTGGAATAAGTGTAATATAAGCCTCTGACCATGTTTTAGGTATCATCTTCTTTGACATAGCTTCATTCATGACTTCTAACAATGGAGTGCTCAATGATTCTTGTAGTATTTTGTAGAATTCTGCCGGGAGCCCATCTGGACCTGGTGCTTTCCCATTATTTTGTTTCTTAAGTGCTTCACTTAATTCCATCATTGTTATATTACTTTCTAGCATTTCTTCAGTCTCTTTGGATATCTTAGGTAGGTTAGCATTCTGTAAGTACTGTTTGACTTTTTCCTCATCAATATTCTCTTTCTTATATAATTGTCCATAGAAGTCTTGAATAATTTCCTTTTTCTCCTTATTACCATAACAAACTTGGCCTTGGTCATCTATTAACTGCGATATTTTCCTTGACTCTTTCTCCTTTCTCAATTTATATGCTAGCCATCTACCTGGTTTATTTGCATCTTCAAAGCAATTCTGTTTAGCATTTCTAATTTTCTGTGCCAGTTCTTCTTTCTCTATTAAACCCATTTTATGTTTAGTTATGTCCAATTTCAATTTAATATCTTTTTTCTGTGGCATTTTCTGTAATTCTTTTTCAAGTCTTTTATACTCATCTTCCAAGGCTTTAGTGGCTTGCCTTTTCCTAATATTCTTTTTTCTTATGTAATCTATTATCAAACCTCTAGCATATGCCTTCATTTTATCCCAAACACTCTGCACTGAAGTATCTTCTTTTTTATTTTCTTTAAAGAAAAAAGCCAGTTCTTTCTCAATCCATTGTATAAAATCTTTCTCCTTTAAAATAGTATTATTTAGCATCCATCTCGATCTTTTTTTTGTCCCTTCCATTTAATTGTCATTGGGTTATGGTCTGCCCAAGTACTTGTTTCAATATTTGTTTCTTGAACACTAAATATTAATTCTGTTGAGATCCAAATCATATCTAATCTGGACCATGATAAATGTCTATTTGAATAGAAAGTATATTGCTTGGTTTTAGCATTTCTTTCTCTCCATATATCTTTTAAAGTTAATTTGTCTGTCATTTTAAAAAAGGATTTAGGGAGAATCTTTCTATTTTGCTTTGTTGTTGTTGCTATATAGTCCAGTTTATTGTCCACAATTCCATTAAACTCTCCCATCATAATTATATTAGCATAGTCCAGTCCAGTTATTTTCATGTGTAGTTTTTTTATAGAATTCTTCTTGTTTATCATTTGGAGCATAAATTGCAATCAAGACTATTTTTATATTATTGTCCATTATTTCCACCATTAATACTCTTCCATCTTCATCAGTGTAAATCAATTTTGCTGGGGTAGCCTCTTTAATATATAAAACCACTCCTCTTTTCTTACATTGAGTCAAAGAAGTAAATATTTTCCCTAATTTTGGCTGTACTAACAATTGTTCATGTTGTTTTTTAATGTATACTTCTTGTAAACAGATTATGTCAAACTTTAATTTCCCTAATTTATGAAAAATCTTCCTTCTCTTAGCAGCTGAATTAAGTCCATTTATATTCATTGTAATCAGTTTTTTCTCTTCCATGATTATATTTTATATTTAGGTTTGGCAGCTCTCGTAGATCTTGGTTCACGTTAGTCTTTGATATCCACCTGTCCACCTACTGCGCCTTCTTCTTTTTCAGTCTCCATTTGTTGTTCTTGGAATTCAATTAATGAGACCTCTTTTGCTACCTCTTCCTCTCTCCTTCCGAAAAATTCTGCGTAGAAAAGTTCTGCTTTCTCAATTGAATCAATTCTGTGTCTCTGTTCTTGCCATGTAAACATTAGTCCTTCTGGGATCAGCCATCTATAATTCACCTCCTTTTTCAATAGCACTTTGGTCAA
Organism: Pseudonaja textilis; assembly: GCF_900518735.1. Next base: position 11,504,579 of record NW_020769344.1, read on the forward strand.
GAATCGATATTCTCTTCTCATCTCTCTCACTCTTCTGGGTATTTGTTTTAAAACCAGGATTTCTTTGCCTTTATATTTCAATGTCTTCTCTCTTGCCGCTTGTAATATTTGTGTTTTGATGGATTTTTTGGTGAATCTGATGTGGACTTCTCTTGGCAAATTATTTCTCATCGCATATCTTGTAAAAACTCGGTATACCTCATCTACTCCATCCATCATCTTTTCCTCTGTTATTTCCAAAGCATCAGCCAAAATTTCTATCATTATCGCAGCCAAATTTTGTCCTTTTTCTTCCTCTATGTTTTGAAATCTGAGATAGAATTCTGACCTCTCCATCTCCCACTTCAGCATCCCACTTTTATCTTGTTCAACCACTGTTAGTCTGCTATCAATATTTCCAATCTTCTCCTCTCTTTGTTTACCTTCTTCTTCAATTTTTTGGAATCTCTCATCATACTTCACCATCATTTGTTGAATATTTTCCACTTTTTCATCAGTCTTCCCTGTTCTTTGTTCAATGTTCTCTATTTGTTCAATGGTATCTGTTTTTGTCTTAAAGTCTTGGATTCCTTGCATAATCATCTGTAAACTTACTTTTTCTTGTTCTTTCTCTTGCTTTAACATTGCCTGAGTTAAACATTGTCATCCAGATGGTGGGGAGGCAGAAGTAGAGGTAGAGGCACCAGAGGGTATGAGTTTCCTACTCATTTTAAATGATTCAAGATCTTCAAATTCTTTCAAACTTTAATCCAATTAATAAAGTAGCCAATTATAATCCAAAATGGAAATGCCCAATAGTGAAAAGCCCAATAGTAAAAGAAAAAAAAGAAAGAAGGAAAAAAAGAAAAGAAAAGATTCTTCGGGCTCTTCTGGACCCTAATCCAATTATAAAATAGTCCACAATAAAAAATAAAAATAAAAAGAAGGAAAAAGCCCAATAATAATAATAAAAGAAGAGCAAAGCCAAAGAAAAAAATTCTTCAGGTTCTTCACACCTTAATCCAGTTAGAAAAAAGACCAAATCTCAATTAAAAAAAGACCAAAATAATCCAAGAGCATAGATGGAAAAAGCAAAAATCCCAGTGGGAAAAAAAAAGATGAGAAATTCTGAGGCTTTCCCTTTAAAATAAAAAGCAGAAATAAAAATATTGCTAAAATAAAAGTTTACAGTAAAGCCGGTAAGGAGGGGTAGCGGAACTAAAAAAAAGATTAAAAAAAGAAAAACACACTGCACTTTGTTTAATTGTCCAAGGCTCTTATTATGACTCTCTTCTCCACAAGCTTCAAAGCCAAACCTCAAATGTTAAATTGTTGATAGAAGTCCAGAACACCTGTAATAATATTCTGCCGCGCTCTTCCCTCTATCTTATCAAGTTAAAATGTCCTTGAGAAGAAGTCTTTCACAGTTCTCTCCACTTCAAGTAAAATATTTTCAAGCCTCTAGTTGGCAGTGTTACAAAGTTTCTTAATTCTCACTTGTTATCTGAAAATTCCAGTTTGGTTATCGACTATTGAAGCATTTTCCTATCCTATAATCTATAAGAAGGAATAAACAGTTAGATATGGGGAATTATTGGATGAAAAGGGTGAACTTAAATTGATACAAAATCTAGAGGAACAAGGTATAAAGATGAATTGGTTTTCATATGTGCAAATACACCCAAGGTATGATGAAGATTCTAAAACAGAGGGATTTTATGATAAACAGACGGATTTAGATAAGATTTTGACAGGTACTGATGAAAAGGTGATTAAAAAACTATATGGTTATTTACTGGGAATTAAGCTAGAGGAAGAACAAGTTAAAGAAACTATGATTGCTTGGGGGAGGAATTTTGGATATGGGATTGATTTAGAGAAATGGCAAAAACTATGGTTGCAAAATTATAAAATGACAATGTCAACAGCTTATAAAGAAAATCTATAAAAGTTGTTTTACAGGTGGCACTTTCCCCCGACAAGGATAGCAAGAATGTTCAAGAATAAATCTGAAAAATGCTGGAAATGTCATCAGATACCTGGCTCATACTACCATATGTGGTGGACCTGTGAGGATGCTAGAAAATATTGGACTAAAATCCGCATGTGGTTGGAAAAAATGACAAAGAAACAAATAGATTTGAAACCGGAGGTTTTTTTATTGGGAATCTTACCAGATGCATACAGTAAAGACTTGAAATATCTGATTGTAAATGTATTAACAGCGGCTAGGATTGTATTTGCTAAAAATTGGAAAAATGAGAAAATTCCATTGCAGGAAGAAATTATTAAGAAAATATTGGAATGTGCTGAGATGAGTAGATTGACATTTGAAATTAGAGAGCAAGAGGATAAACAATTCTATAAAATTTGGGACCTTTTCTATCAATGGTTGGATGATAAAATACAATAATAGAATATTTAGAACGTTAGATAATAAGGAATATCTTTGTTTTTTCTTTTTCTTTTGTTATTTGACATCATATCTATAAAGTGTTTTTTATAGGATAGATTTGGTATGATTATATGATTTGTTATAGAATAAACTACCTAAATTATAGTTATCTCATAAAGTATGAATGAATAAAATCATAGTCAAATGATTTTTTAATAATGATATGAGGATATATAAGTTTGGATTGATAATACGAATTATTATGTAATATAACTGTAATTGAGACTATGAAATGAATGCACAAAACTGATGAACCAACCGACACACTGCTTGTATATATGTATGGAAGAGAGCTGATGTTTTTATGCTTTGTTTGTTTTGTTTGTTTTTAAAAAAACCAATAAAATTGTTTTCAAAAAAAAAAAGATTTTAGTTTTAGGAGTAGTTTGTCGTGTACCACTGAATCAAAGGCTTTACAGAAGTCTATGTAGATTGCATCTTGTTTTGCCCTGATCGAGTTGGGTAGTCCATATATTTTTGCACTGTAAGAGATGCAGATTACAGAATTATTTTTTTCTGAAACCAAATTGTTTATTAGAGAGTAGATTGTTTGTCTCTAAGTGGAGGATAATGGATTGGTTAATAATTGATTCCATGACTTTACAGATGAGGCAGCATAAGGAGATTGGTCTGAAATTTTCAACTAGGCTGGGGTCTCCCTTTTTGAAGATTGGAATGACCGTGGCTTGTGACCATAGGTTAGGCAAGGAGCTGGTCCTGAAAGATTTTTCAAAGATGATGCTTAGAGGTTCTGCTATGGCAGTGGGTAGCATTTTAAAGAAGTAGGCACATATTCCATCTGGTCCAATAGATAGAGATGGTTTTAGATTGCATAGTGCTTTTTCAACATTGTCTTCTGTAATATCGATATGTATTAGATCATTGTAGTTTTCTGTGGTTTGGCTAGGAAATACTGGGCATTATCCATTGCTGTTTACAAATACTGAGCCAAAGTATGTGTTAAAGATGTTGGCTTTAATGGTGTTATCGTCCTTTCACGAGTGGGATGGACCTTGAGTCTTTTAGTTGGTTGTTTACAAAATTGTAAAAAGTGCGGGTGGAATTGGTGCATAGAAGGTTTTCCTCTTGTTTAATGTGATAATTGGTGCATTCAGTCTTTATCTGGTGGCATAAATTTTTGTATCGGCCTTTGAAGTTGGCAACGTGACCAGATCTGTTTTTCCACCAGAGTGATCTCTTTTTTGATTGAAGTTTCCTTATTGTTATGGGTAATTCATTTTTTGTTTTGTTTTGGGAGTTGTTATTGGTACATATAGTTTGATGACTCTTTTGACTTCAAGTTAAAAACATGTTGTAATGGTCTTCAACAGTATTGCATCCAGTGAATAGAGATTGCCAATCAAGGGATGAGAGATCATAGTTGCCTTTTTTGAACTTATAATTGGGGATTATGTCATTGTTATGATTTTTGTGTGGGCGTATGTTGAGACAAAAGTCAATCATATTGTTTCCACTGTTGGAAAAGGGTTCTTTAGTTTGTATTCCATAAATTAAATTAAGTTAAATTCAAACTATTGCAAAAGATGAGATTGAGGCAGTTATTAAGTCTAGTATTGTTGGTTACTAGTTGTTCCAGTCCCAGATTTGTAACAGCATTGTAGAAGGTTCCATGTATGGGTTCAGTTGTACATTTGTTAAGGGTCCAGTTAATATGAGATAGATTGAAGTCACCAAGAAAGATAAAAGTGTACGGGCAGGATGTTGCCCATGTTAGTAGTGAATTTAGCTTGTTTACATGTTCGATGTCATAATCAGGTGCTCTGTAACCCAGTAAGAATCGAAATGTGATATTTAAGGATAGTTCACAGATGATGGTCTCAGGAAGAACAAGCTTCTGGGTAACTTGGATGTTTTTTAGATGTAAGGACTTTTTATAGAAGATAGCAACACCACCCCCTCTACGGATTTCACGAGCTGATTGGTAAACATGATAGTCTCTTACTGTGGTAATGGAGTCAGGGAGAGATGCGTTGAGCCATGTTTCACAGATAAATATGATGTCGAATCTAGCCATATTTAGTAAGGAGAGAAATTCAGGTATTTTATTCACAAGGCTTCTTGCATTGAGTAGCTTGCATTTAAGGCCAGCAATAGTTGGAATTGAGGTAGTTAGGGGAGTGCATGCCTAGTCTTGGGTGATGGTGGCTTGGTTGAGGTAGGGTTGTGGTTGAAGGTTAAAGCTGAGTTGCGGGTTGTATGACTTACTTTTGATACAGTCAGCACGGTAGTCAATGTACAGATCCTTCTCTCCATTATTTGTTGCCAATAGTTGTGTTACTTCTTAGGGGGTTCTTAACACAGGGTTAATAACTTACTCCAGGGTAAGTTGTAACTTAGAATTCTTTATTATGTAACATTTTGGCTTTCACAGTTCTTCCTTTGTCTTTCTCTCAGTTCCTTCCTCCTCCTCCCATTTGCTGCAAAGTTGCCTGGGACTTAGATTACACTCTAGTACATTAAAGATAGTGGGTGGTTTCTTTTTATTGCAACAAGTACAACACTTTGCATTTTAAAAGACCCAGGAGGAAAAAGAAGAGGGAGTAAGTGAAGAAATAGGTCACAAAATTTCAGCCCCGCTCTGCCCCAATATCATTGCCTCACTGGGCATGAGTCAACAACCCCTATGAAATGTGAAATAAAATAAAGTGCAACTCCTGATCATGAAATAAAATAAAATAAAGTGCAGCTCCTGATCAGAAAAGAATTATACAACCTTGTCTTAATAAAAGCCACATAGATCTCTGTAAGGAACCCATGGTCTAACTGTAACACTGCTTGTGTTTTTGATCACCACAAGACCTGCAATTTAGCAGCAGAGGAACATACTTTGCATGAAAAGGTGCTACCTAGCCTGAATCCTCAGCTTCTCTATAGGGGCAGAGAAAAACTCCTGCCTGAAAAAAAAGTTGTTAGTCAGTATGGACGTTGCTGAACAAGATGGATGCTAGCAAGCAGATTTGCAAAGAGGCAGTAGTTAAATTTATTGTTGCTTATGGTCAACAGAGGACAAATAGTTTGTTCCACCACTGGATTAAATTAGTTTATATAATAATAAGATTTATTAACAAATAAATTGTCAGAATGTTTTTAAAAAAACTGGGCTGCTTTCCTACATTTTTGTTCCATCCATCCAAGTGGAAAATACAGGTGGAAGTTAGATGGCTTCCTTCTGCTTCACAAGTAGTTAGTGGACATGCAAATGATCGATATTCTAAGAGCTAAAACATACCATTGGAAGTAGCCTCCTAATATCATTAAACCATTCTTCTCTTCCATATTCAGGAGGGTTAAACTTTTTGCTATCATGCAACATGAAAATAGGAAGGAATACAACTAGACGGGTTTGGATTTGACAAAAAATAATAATTGTTAGTGTTTGGGGACAAACCCCCAAGCAGAGTGCACAGCAGCAGTCAAGCCAGGCAGCCAAATGAGAGAGAGGCTGGGCCCAAGAGTATACACACACTGGAGACAAAAACACTGTTTGTAGTTTTAAATAGTTATTTAATTCATTTAGAATTTAAGCATTGTCATTCAGTCCATATGTCATTATCCAATATATCAATCCAGTAACCTAGTCCATTAACATAGTCAGTACAATGTCCTTATCTTCTCCTTCCGATACCTTTCTCTCGAAGACAACGCTGAGTATTCGCAGGATATCAGCTCACCAAGTAAACAGTCCTTTTGTTCAGCACAGTAGCCAACAAGCAGACGTCTCAAACAGGAGTAAACAGCAGGCAGCAGACAGCAGAGAGACCAGCGACCAGGCCAGTGACCAGTAACCAGGAAGACCAGTAGGTGTTACGTTACTCTCACTGCCTTTTATTGCTGCTTGCAACTGCACCCTTAATTATCTAATTACATTGCAGTTTGGTGCTTAAAGCTGCAAACACTTAAACCTAGGTTCATATATTTATTCACCCAAACCTAGTTGGTGTATCCATATACCCAACAATAATGATTTGTATATCACTTTAATGTATTGAATCTGCATTTCATGTATGCTAATTAGATAGTAATGGGTCTGTTTGAGCACAGACCTGTCATCATAACACTACGCAGGTTTCTGGAAGTGGAGATAGAAACGCCTTTCCCCAGTCGGCTTTTTGCCTTTCGCATGCTGTAACCTGGCAGATCTGCGATTTCCGATTTTCACCATCCCCTCCACTTTGTGCTCAATTGTTTGGGGAGCGTGAAGCTTTTGTCTATCAGCTCAGTGTTACAATGGCATTTCTCCAACCACCTAGATTCTGCAATACATCCTAGCCAGGAGAGAGTAAAGTAGGTATATACAGTATAAATGATTGATTTGTGGACTTTTAAACCTGTCAAGGTAGATCTCGTAAGGCAGCTGTCAGCTTCTCAGATACATGAAGTTGTATTTATGCAGCACATTATGAAGGAAAAATCTAACTCTCTTATTTATGGATGGGAGGGGGGGTGTAAAACCTAGAAAACAACAATATCAGAGAATTCCAGCCAGAAATATATTTTATTCTGTTGCTGAAAAGACTTGCCTATCTGGCTGCTACAGGAAAGTAACACCTCAGCTTTTGCATGCAGATCTTCTAAGATAGGAACACAAAGGGAGGCATGACAAAAACAGCAAGGGGGAGGGAGGGAGGGAGAGAGAGAGGGAGAGAGAGAGAATTAGCTATCCAGCAACAGGAAGCAATGCATCTAAAGATAATATTGTCATGTGCTTTCACAACGATTTGGGAAACCTCAGCAAAACCACAAAGTGAAATCCAGGCCACATTTTGCATTTACTGCTTGTAAGTAGTTGCTAAAGAAGCCAAGATTTAATGATAATGGGCCCTGAAAGAGACATGTGGCTTATTGGGTTTTTTTTTTTTACAGGACTTACAACCACCCCAGTCCACTGTCTCTACACAGCATATAATTCTCCAAATGTGTTCTCTGGGATTAAAAAATGAGGAAGTCAATATTCAAATTTCAGAGCATCCATTGCAATGGCATATAGAAACTGAGAATCATGTTCATTGGGTAGAATGACTAATTCGTCATTCAGTGGGACAGTTATAATACCCCAGGTCTGCCCACCTCCAGTTTGGTAAAAGAACTAAGTTTCCACTATATTCTCTGATTCTAATGATGGAACTAAAAAACTGAAGTCTGCTTTAGCACAAGTCAGGAGGATTCACAGCTTTAGAACTGCCTAGTTAAAAGGCAAGATGTGTCTCTCATTTCACTTGTAACATCTGTCAACTGGTAGCTATATCAAAGCATAGGACAGCATTCCTTTCCACTTCTAAGGGCAAAGACCTTCCTTAAATGGAATAACTTGCCTAATATCCTCCCTGACTTATGACCAAAAGTCCAGTCTCAACTGAAGTCATAAATCAAGGACATTGTTCAGTGAGCAGAACAATTTCTGTGATTCTTTTGCCAACTATTAAAGTTGGGTCTTTTACATACAAAATGGGAGCATTACCATTGAATTATATAGACTCATCCCTTCCAGGAACATCAGGTACTTGGTATGATGGATTGTGGCCAGCAAAGCTGTTCCTATTCACTTGACTGGCTATGAGGCTTGCATATTAGTTGATGTGCTTCCCACTGAATAGTCCACAGACTGTGGTTCTCATTGAGAGAGCAGAAGGAGAGGCAGCCATCCAGCCTATGCTTTGACTTTAAAAAGTCAAAATGATCATTTTGTGTTATGTCCTGAGGACTCAAGGAGTTCTCACTCAGGTCCACTCAC
>NW_020769344.1:11512774-11532882 GCF_900518735.1 Pseudonaja textilis
CTGTTGCACTCATGCTCTGGTCAGCCTCTCATTGCTCAAACTTAACATTTTGAGTATATTTCAGTTCAATGAATGCAACTTGATTGCATGACAGAAATATCTGCCTTTCTCAGAGGAGAACTGATGGCCTTGCTTGATATTTCTGTTTTTTCCCCCTGAAGAATGAACCTTGAATTTCTGAAATGCATATTATACGATCCATTCTGCTTGTTAAGCTAAGAGCCATAGGCATTTGAAGAAATAATTAGGTATATCTCTATAGCAGGAGTGTCAAACGCAATTTCACTGAGGGGCAGATTAGCATTTTGGTTGTGCTCTGGGGGCTGTGGGGAGGAAAGGGTGTGTATGGGGAAGGAATATGGTCTTGATTGATTGGGCATGACCAGGGAGCATGGCCTGTTTGATATCACACCACTTGGGTGGTGCCTGTGGGGGCTGGGCAGGGTTGGGGCAGCTACAGCCGGAAACCAGTTGGCCACCATTCACTCACCGCCCTTTGTGTGCAGGGGAGATGGCTTACGACTGTAAACACAGCCTGCAGGCCCCTCAGCTGGCATACGCTGCATCTCCAGAGCCTGCTTCCACCACCAGGCTGGCTGTCTAAGCAGCAAGCAGAGTTGTGGGGAGGAACATAATGCAGACCGTTGAACATGCTAATTCCGTCACACTGTCTTTTTTGGTTTGCAATTGGAGAGCAGGTCATTGCTGGTCATCTTCTCCTTGGCCTCTCATGGGTCTTGCTTTTGGCATGTATGTGGAGCATGCTCCCCTCATGCACACCACTGCAGTGGCTCACAGCCAACATGCGATGCTGGCCAGGGTTCCCTGAAGTTTGACAGTTGGCGAGGTAGGAGTGGCGCCCATCCCAAGGCTGGAGGAAGAGGGCCTTTGAGCCCTCTGATTTAGACAGTGCCCTGCCAACTCGCTCGCTCCCATGGCCCCCTGAAGCTGTCCCATCACTTATTGGGTGCCATGGCCAAGCCATGCCTTCTGGGAATGCTGGCCAAGTGAAGAATTTGGCTGCAACCCTCAGCTCAGAACAGAGATGTGGCAGGGGGCTGAAAGACAGAATGTGCCTTCAGTCCAGGGAAGGGACTGCAGTCTCAGAGGAGCCTTGAAAGCACTGTGGAGCTACTGCCTTGCAGGACAGTGTAGGGCTCAGCTTGGCTCTCCCCACCGAGCAGCCTCAGTGAAGGAGGTACATCATCGGTGGCAACTCTGCTGTTGCTTGGCCCACCTGCCCAGCTTGAAGGAGTTAGAAAGGCTGAGTAGAGATGGTAAAGCATGCCCAGGCCCAGCAGGCAAAAAAACGGCCACTGTGGGTGAGGAAAGCCAGATCTCCATCAGCACCCAGGCCACCCAGGCCCAGCAGAGATGGAGGTGGAGGCACACAATCCCAGCTGGGCTTGGGTGCCCGTGGTGCTAATGGGGATCCAGTTTTCTCTGCTTGCAATGGCTGCCTTCTGCCTTCTGGGAATGGGCATATGCTATGCCACCTCTAGGCCTTTCTAACTAGCTGTTTCTCCTCCTTCAGGCTGGGTGAGCCAGTGCTTCAGGTAGTGATGGCAGCAGCCTAATGGACCTGTGTGAGCTGCAGGTGGCCTCAGTGGTGCCAAGGTGCATTGGATGTGTGAGGGGAATGCGCTCCATGCGCGTGCCAAGGGCAAGATCCACAAGGGGGCTAAGGAGATGACTGGCAGCGACCTGCTCTCCAAACACAAGCAAAGCAGACAGGATGGAGTTGTTTTGACCCAAACCTTGTTCCAAGGAAACAAACACGAAACAGAGGTAACAGCAAAACCTTTTAAAGATTCCTTACAAATTCCATTCCTTCACGGTTAAAAGGTGTTTCAAAGGTGTCTCTGATAAGAATGAGCCTTGCCAAGGTTGTTCAAGGCTGCCAAGAACTCAATATAAAGTTACTAAGAAATATTTCAAACACAAAGAGTCTCCAAACACCAACCAAGATATTCTGAACATTCACCAGGCTTGAGTGCAAAAACTTCTTTGCTTTCTGCAAAGAACTCCTATTTCTCAGCTGGCTTTTATCTCTTAAGGGAGGGGCCATTATCTTGTAGACTCCTGAGTCACCTGTGCTGCTGCAACTGCTCTTTCCTTCGAGCAGCCCTGTGTGCATGTGCACTGGCTCCTTGGGGACCTCTTCATCACTGCTGCCAGCCTCCACAATCTCTGATGGCAGCATTCCACTCCCTGATGATCCTGGCCCCATCCCTGAATCACAGGCTGACCCCTCATCTGAGTCCTTGCTCTCACAGCTGTCCACATCTGCTGCTGGTGAACCACAATACTATCCCTCACCACAGGGCCCTTCCCCCAGGTCTGAGGGTCTGGATGTGGCTGTGATGGGAATTGTATGTGAAAGACATCCACCAAAGCCAGGGATGGAAGTCGCATCTTCCCAAGTGAATGCCTCTGGTCCATAACCCTTCCATTCAATAAGGTATTGGAATCACCCTTCCATCCATCGAGAGTTCTGAATACTGGTGACCTCGTACTCCGACAGCCCTTCTCCATCATGAGGTGCTGGTGGGGAAGGGTCAGGTTGGAGGAGCAGACAGGCTAGCCATTTGGGAACCAGAAGGGAGCAATGGAAATCCAGATGGACCCATAGTGAGCGAGGCCAAGTCAGGCAGTAGGTGACCGGGTTGATCATTGCCTGTACAGGGAATGGACCAAGGTATCGATGGTCGAGCTTCTTCACTGGCCGGTCTAATGGAAGGTGCTGAGTAGACAACTACATCTGATCCCACACAGGCAATGGCAGCATCGCTCTCTGAGAGTGGTCCATGACTCACTTGTAGTTTTCCTTGGCCTTCTCCAGATACCATCGCACCAATTGGTAACAGCCTGCAACTTGGACAAGAAGTCCTTCACCTCCAGAACTGATGAGTCGAGTGGCATCAAGGGGAAGAACCGAAGATGATAGCCCACATTGGCGAGGAAGGGGTGGTTTGCGTGGAGGTGTGCTGCAAGTTATTGAATCCAAACTCTGCAACCACTAAGTAGTCCACCCAATTGTCCTGTTGCTGATTGACAAAACAGTGCAGATATTGCTACAGGATCCTGATAACTTTCTCTGTCCCCCCATCAGTTTCTGGATGGTGAGATGATGACAAACAGATTTTAATGTCCAAAGCCATCATCAGCCCTTTCCAGAATTGGGCTGTAAACTGTGTCCCTCGGTCCAATATAACCTGATCTGGGAGTCCACGTAGCCGGAAGATGTGCTGGATAAACATGTGGGCGGTGGAGCGAGCCGTGAGTAAGCCACGACATGGAATGAAATGTGCCATCTTTGTCAACATGTCGACCACCATGAACACCATGGTGAATCCTGATGAGGAGGGTAGATTCATCAGGAAGTCCATTGAAAGGGCACCCCAAAGTCTCCCCAGTGTTGGCAAGGCCTGGAGCAGTCCTGGGGGAGCCCCTGTTGCTGACTTGGCCTGCCAGCATTGCACACAAGACATAACATAGGACTGCATGTTGTGTCATAGTTGAGGCCACCAGAAAGTGACACAAGATGCAAAGTCTTGAAGAGGCCAAAGTGCCCCGCCGCAGGATTGTCGTGGCACTGTGACAAGATAAGTCCTTTGGAGTGGCCCTGCCAGGACATAGAGCTTGTTGCAGTAGTGCAAGAGTTCCTCCATGAATGACCATGGAGAGTTGAGTACTACCTCTTGCTTCCGCTGATCCACCCAAGCATCGTGCTACTGTGCCTCCTATATCTGCACCCATAAGTCCACTGGCTCCTGCACAGCAGAGAAAACTCTACGAGCAGCACCGTCCAGAATGGGAGTTGGTCCTCTGCACGCAAGTACTTGGGCTTCCATGAGAGTGCATCCGTCTGTTGGTTGCAACCACTTGGAATGTAGGTGATGCAGAAATTAAAGCGGGCAAAGAAGAGGGTACACTGCGTCTGGTGTTGATTTAATTTCCAGGTAGTTTTTAAAAACTCCAAGTTTTTATGATCCGTCCGGACTTCCACTGGATGGTGCACCCCTCCAAATGATGCCTCCAGGCCACAAATGCCTCCTTAATGGCTCCTTCTCCCAGATGGTATAGTTGCACTTGGCAGGATTGAGCTTTCTGGAATAATAAGCGCAAGGGAAAAGGGTACCACCAGAGGTGTGAACCTAGAGGAGCACCATACTGACCACCACATAGGACGCATCCGCTTCCACCATGAATAAACAGTGTGGATCAGTGTGCTTCAGGATGGCCGCCTTCATGAAGGCCTGCTTCAAGGCCTGGAATACCTGCTGCTCAGGAGCACCCCACCAGAATGGCACCTTTTTCTGGAGGAGCTGAGTGAGAGGCGCAGTCAGGGAAGCGAAGCCGGGGATGAAGGTCCGATAATAATTGGCAAATCCGAGGAGTCCCTGGACATCCTTCAGTCGCCGGGGAGGTTGCCAACCAAGCAGTGACTCAACCTTGTTTGATTCCATGGAGATGCCTCCCAGAGAGATGCAATGCCCCAGGAATTCAATGGTGGACTGGAAGAAGTAGCACTTCTCCAACTTGGTGTACAAATGATTCTCCCAGAGCCATTGCAGAACAGACACAAGTGGTGCAGGTGGCTGTCCCTCGAATTGGAATAGATCAAAATGTCGTCAAGGTAAACCACCACAAATTGATCTAGGAGGTCCCAGAAAATGTCATTCGTGAAATGCTGGAAGACAGTGGCATGACCATATATTCAAAATGATTGTACCGAATGCCATCTTCCACTCATCTCCAGGCCGGATCTGCACCAAATTGTACGCTGCACACAGGTCCAACTTTGTGAACACAGTAGCCTCCCAGAACTGCTCTATCAGTTCTGGAATCAAGGGCAGAGGGTACTGATTGTGCACTGTGATGGCATTCAACTGATGATAATCACAGCACAGACACAAGTCGCCTGTCTTCTTCTTGATGAACAGGACTGGGCCAGACAGTGGTGACAATGAAGGCTGGATAAAACCTCGAGTGGCAACGCAGCCAACTCCATATCCAACATGGAATACAGATGGCCCATGGGAAGGGGTGTGTCTGGCACCAAGTCAATACGGCAATCATAAGGCCAGTGTGCAGGCAATTGGTCTTCCTCCTGCTCACTAAAAATGTCCGCAAAGTCTACGAGTTCCAAAGGCACAGATAATTCAGGTGGACTCATCACCTGCCCTGCGCAGACTTGACAGGTGTGGTCTATGCACTGCAGGCTCAGGAACGTGATCATGTTCTGGGACCAATAGATCTGGCGGTCATGAGTCTGGAGCCACACCAAGCCCAAGACCACAGGAAATGCAGTCTGGAAGTAATGTAAAACTGGATTGCCTCCTCATGTGAGCTGATAGTCAGGCGCAAGGGCTGGGTGGCAGCCTTGATAGAGCCAGACGAAAGCACCCGGCCATCGATGGTCTTGACAAGCAGAGAAGGTTCTACAAGGCACTGAGGGGCTGCAAAGGCCGCATCCATGAAGTTTGTGGTGGCTCCAGGATCCACCAGAGCGTGCGCTGGAATCCTCTGTGAACTATTGACCAGGAAAACTTGGGTCTCCAGGATCAAATTCCAAGGGGGTCCAGAATCCATGTCTGTGGGATGTGACTCAAGTCCCGTGCACCCAGGGTTTCCACTAGATTGGGCTCCGCCCATTTCCTGACAAGGATTTCTGGGTCCGGGGAGCAGGCACAGGAACTGACTGAGTTTGCTGGGTCTGGGGAGCAGGCACTGGGGCCGATGCCTCTCATTACTTTTGGGGGCATGAAGCAGCCATATGCCCAGGTTCCCCACAGTATAGGCACAACCCCTTGATGCATCATCTATTGTGCTTGATCACTGACAGGTGGAGCCTGGCAGCACCTAGGTCCATGGGCTCCTCCTATGGAGCCAGGGCCTCATGCACAACAGGGGCCACAGGAATCTCTCAGGAAGCATGGCAACAGCCCTGCCTCTGCAGGTGGGCATCAATCCTCAGGCACAGATGAATCAGTGTGTTGAGGGTTGTGGGACAATCCACTCATGCCAGCTTGTCTGGCAACTCGTCTGATCACCCATGCTGGAATGTGTCCATAAGTGCTGCCTCATTCCAGGCCAAATTCTGGCTAAGCGGTTGGAACTCGCTGCAGGTCTTTCAAATGATGGACAGCAGTCTGGATCTTGATGGGGTCCTCATACATCAAACGCAGATGGTCACAAACCCGCTGGAAGTCATTCAACAAATAACTCTCCAGCACCAACAAAGGTGTGGCCTAGTGTGCTGCAGAGCCAGAGAACAAGCTAATTATAAAACCTACCTTATCCCGGTCAGTGGGAGGTCCTCCGCTCTCAAGCTAATGAATAGTTGGCACTATCCCCAAAATGCTGGGAACATAGCCTGGTTGCTGTCAAACTTATCCGGCACAACACCTGGGCATTTTCTTAGGGGATGAGGAGGTGGAGCAGCAAGAGCCTGGAGCTGACCTATCTGATTAGCTAACAAGGCCAACTGTTGTTGCAACTGAGCAATCTCTGCTTGAAGCTGTTCCATCTTGCGGTAAAAAATAGGTTTAATTTGGGCCGGAAACAAACTGTTCTGACCCAAACCTTGTTCCAAGGAAACAAACACGAAACAGAGGTAACAGCAAAACCTTTTAAGGATTCTTTATGAATTCTGTTCCTTCATGGTTAAAAGGCTATTTCAAACTAATTGTCTCTGATAAGAACGAGCCTTGCCAAGGTTGTGCAAGGCTGCCAAGAGCACAAGATAAAGTTACTAAGAAATATTTTGAACACAAAGAGTCTCCAAACACTAGCCAAGATATTCCGAATGTCCACCGGGTTTGAGTGCAAAAACTTCTTTGTTTCCTGCAAAGAATTCCTGTTTCTCAGCTGGCTTTTATCTCTTAAAGGAGGGGCCATTACTTTGCAGCCTTACTCTTGAGTCACCCATGCTGCTGCAACTGCTCTTTCCTTTGAGCAGCCTTGCACGCACGCGCACTGGGCACAGGCTTCTTCATCATTGCTGCCAGCCTCCATAATCTCCGATGGCAGCATTCCACTCCCTGATGATCCTGGCCCCATCCCTGCATCACACGCAGACCCCTCATCTGAGTCCTCGCTCTCAGAGACCTCAGCCGTCCGCACCTGCTACCGGTGAACCACAACAGGAGTAGGTGGGCTGATGGTGTCTGGCAGCAGCTGCCCCACCCCCTCCTTGTCTTGGCCCATGGTGGTAGTAGTAGCCAGAGGCGGAGGCACAGGGGAGAGGCATGTCGTCTGGCCTGTTGGATGTGCCAGGCAGCCACCTGCCCTGTCCCAGCCATATTGGATGCAGCAGGCACGTCTGATGATGCGCATCACAGGCCTCCCCCTCCAACTCTGCCTACTACCAGTGCCAGTGCCGACTCCACCATGCCTGTTTCTTAGAGGGTGAGCTGTGGGGTCCCTGTTGCAGGACACCTCTCCCCCGTGCACACATGTTTGAAAGGCTGGTAAGTGCGGCCATCCTGGAAATGGTAAGGGGCCAGCCCATGTCACTTCAGTCCTTCCCATCCCATCCCACTGGGTGCACATGGGCTCAGGAGGTGGTGGGCACACACGTGCACAGACCTGGCCCAACCAATACTGCCTATGCACACATGCACCTGCTGGGATGTCATGGGACAGGCCTGTGTGTATGTGTGCCCACTGCCTCCTGCGCACATGCACACCCACCAGGATGGGATGGGCCAGGCCCAAAGCGACACGGGCCAGCCCCTTACTATTTACAGGATGGTTGCACAGGCTGGATCTGACCATATCATGGACCAGATCTGGCCCACAGGCCTTGAGTTTGACATCCCTGCTCTATAGCATGTAGGATAGCTCTTTGAGGGCATGCCTTTTCATGCAGGATTATCTAGCCCTCAATATGGCGGTTTAATTTAGTGATGTATATCTTTAAAGAAAGAGAAGACAAAAGCTTTCTAATAATTATAGATTACCTCACTGATAGCATTTGATGCTCCATTACACAACATGTTTGTTTATGTGAACATATAATACCAAAAATCTTTTTATACCGGTAATATTTGATAATATATGCATGGCTTCTACTTGAAGGAGCAGAATCCTGCTTATTAAAAAATATGATCTATTTGTCTATTAGCTCAAGTATCTTTATCATTTTTGCTAATTGAATAGATAGCTGAGCATATTTGTATAAACTCAAGCAAAAAGCACTAATATAGAGTGCATATTATGTTAGGCCTTGGGGAAATCTGTTTTCCTATATTTGCATACCTCACTGGTTATTCAGAGATGACTCCTCTTAACATACTTAGCCCAGATATCTTTTTCTTATTTATTGAGGAATTAAAAATTATTGCAAAACTGGTTTTTTTTTAAAAGAGAAATTCAGGGTAGTGCTAGGAATTTCTCAATGAACAGGATATTTGAATTTCAAGTATGTTTTTGTCCTATGTGTCTTTTTCCTCTTTTAGATTCTTTCAGGGTATAATGTTAATGTTTGCCTGGAGCAAGGAAAAATTCTTTCTCTTTTCTCTCTTTTTGGTTTCATACATATAAATGTGTTCAGGCTCACCTTAAACTTCAGCAAGTCAGATTTGACATAAAATGCCTGTGGGCTGTACTTTTCTTGGTGCATATATAGTGCCTGGAGTCATTGTCACAGGATATGAAAGCATATTTTGAAATATAATTTATTTGAATGTCAGCAGAAAATTGTCTTTCTGCATCATTATTCCTTTCTTTCGTATCACTGATAAGAGATGGTGATACCTTTAGCTGTGTGCGGTTGACAATATAAATAAGGTGAGTAGCATTTCATTAATCCAAAACAGCCATCACCACAGCAAACATAGATCAATTGATCAAATAACACTCAACTATTTAAGGCATAAATTTGTTTGACTGCAATTCTATCGTTAAAAAATGACTGCCTTCCAGAAGATTCCAGAATCCAGCTGTGACAAGCTGAACAAAGCTCCATGTTAGATCATGATTCAGACAGATTCGGTATTTGTTTACTTTCATTATGATAATATATGGAATATTTTCCACTATTGCTTCTTCTTCTAATGCTGCAAATGATTCCATTTTCTTCTGATACTTTTCTTCTGTGCATCATGACACTTGGAAATTCAGAAGCCAAGTCCACAGCTGAATTTCCACTTGTTCTCTGAACTGTCTAGGTTTCTGGAACAATGAGCAAAAAGGCAATTGGAACTGGTACCAGATGAGCTCTGAGACTCTCCATGGTGTGCTACACAAATCCCCCACGATATGCTAATTTTCCAGGGATGGAAAATTATCTTCATCTTCGTTCCTTACTGAATTTTAGAAATGTTTTATCCTTTTCCCAATTTTATGGCCATTGGGTGTTATCTGTTACAAACCCTGTGATCATAACGCTGCAGCTTTTGTAACAGGAGTTTCTTTCATCAGTGGTGCTCAGTTACACAAGAAACTTTTGGACAGATGGATGACTTCTCCTCTAATTTGGAAGAATGACTTCTCAGCAACAAATAATGGGTGCTGTAGCAAATCTATCTTGACAGCTGACAAGCATAGAGAATGGCTAGGCTTTGCCTTCTTTAATAGGAAATGGTGAAATGAAAAAGCCAGAGGATGGAGAGCAGTGCTTTCGGGTCTTAAGGAATAAGCATGTTTGTTTCTGGAGATTGAGAGGCCCCTGCCTGCATATGGTCCCCTCCAAGTACAGTTTTTTTTTAAAAATAATGGATATACCTTGCACACTCATTTTCAATCATGGTAGTGATAAAACAAGACGCTTGTGACATTGTGGCAAATTAAAACTCATTTTTACTGACAAAAGTGGCCTTTTGAACCTTTGGGTTTACACGGGAGGCTCATAGGAATTCTCTTTTTCAATTTTGTAGTACTGTAGATGTCCCTTGGTGTTACCTTGGTATCCTTGCTGCTTGACTTTTTTCTATACTGCATTCATACTCTGTGCTAAAACATAATATAGCTTGAGCTTTGCATATGATATGAATTGTGATTTGTAAACTTTGATGTATTAATTAGTATTGCCTACCCAACTGTGATTAACTCAGTTAAAAAAGAAGCAAACTACCTTTAACTGGAGTTTCTGAAAATAGGTGAAATAGTTGCCTACCTTTTTAAGGTGAAAACCACATAGAAAAAAACCCTCTATAATAGATTTAATTTTGTAATAGAGAAAGGAAGAAACAAAACAACCACTTAAATTGTTCCTCAGACTAAGGCCCTCTGAAAATCTTGCTCCACTCCTTTGGCATCTTTACTCTGCCCACAATAGTCCCTAACCACTAAAAATGTGAAATGTCCCCTCCACCATCAAAGTTAACTACCTTGGAACACAGTTTTTACAGCTGCTTTTTATTTTGTTGTTTCTTTTATATATTATTCTAATATTCTAACATCCTGACTGAAGTTTTTGAATAAAATGTCACTCACTTTTTAAACTTTTTTTGGCAGGCTTCTGGTCTTCACTACAGACTGAGTAAAGAAATACTGTGTATGGCAATCCTCTTCCCAGTATCCGTCTTCTCTCCTGAGTCTGAATCTCATGGAACTATTAAAGCTAGATGACAACAAAAGGCTCACTACAATAATTAATTAAATAATTAATTAATTAATTAATTATATAGTGCTGGATAAATAAGCCTTGGGGATTTATTTCATTTTATTAGTTTGAGAGAAAATGAATCAGCATAAGCATAATTGCTGTACTGAGCATGTCCCTGTACTTTGACAGAAGACAAGGATGCTATCCCAAAGTTTTCCCTTCATGTACCTGTGCACCTTTTAAAAATATTAAAAATAAAGTCCACCATTTATAGAATATCATGTATTAGTAATTTTAAATATTCAGATAATGCTTGCGTTAGCTCAAGTCTATGAACATAATTTAATGAAAAGAAGGACTGGGGCAACATGATAACAGTGTTTTATTATTTGAGGAGATGCCACAAAGAAGAGGGGGTCAACCTGAAGGCAGGATAAGAAGCAATGGATGGAAACTAATCAAGGAGAGAAGCAATTGAGAACTAAGGAGAAATTTCCTGACAGAAAAATTAATCAGTGGAACAACTTGCCTCCAGAAGTTCTGGATGCTCAAATATGGAGGTTTTTCTAGAAGTGATTGGACAACCATTTGTCTGAAATGGTATAAAGCAATGGTCTTGGCAAATTTAAGACTTATAGACTTCAACTCCCAGAATTCCTGAGCTAACCTGACTGGAGGAGGAATTCTGGGAGTTGAAGTCCACAAGTCTTAAAGCTGTCAAGTTTGAAGACCCCTGGTATAGGATTTCCTACTTGAATAGTGGGTTGTACAAGAAAACTTTCAAGGTCCTTCCAACTCTGATATTCTGCTATTCCTTGTAATGTACATGATCTTGATAGAAGTAGGCAAGAACTGTTATCTAAGCAAAATTACTGAAACATTTTTTAAGTCCAAAGAAACAAGACAGCATTCAGAAGAGGCTGAGGCAGACGTTAGCCTTGTCCTCATTAGAAGGTGAAAGCCGGGGGTGAGGTACAGCACCAGCATATTGGCAGGATCCTGCTATTATAACCCCTTTCAATAAAATGCATTTTAACTTTACAGCAGAATTGATTTCCTGGTGTCCAGTGGGGCTGACATACCTCATATTCTCTAGACCCATGATGGTGAACCTATGGCACACATGCCCAAAGTGGCACGTGAAGCCATGTCACCTGGCTGTACGGCCTTGCCTGTTTGTCTTCTGGGTTTCTGGTGTGCATGTGTGTGCAACGATCAGCTGTCCTTCGCACAGATGGCAGTGTTGAAAACTGGTGTGCACATGCCGCTGGCCAGCTGATTGTTGGGTGTGCATGTGCATCAGAACCTGGAAATTCTGCTTTTCCAGAGTGCAATCCCTTCACGTGCACTGCAATGCCGAAAGCTGTCCTCCACATGTGTACCGGCTAGCTGATCATCAGGCGCACATGCATGCTAGAACCTGGAAGTTTGGCTTTTCTGGAATGTGGCTCTGATGAGTGTGCGTGTGCCACTTTTCAGGTTTGCCATCACTGTAAATCCCCATTCAGGGATTAACTTGGCCCAATGTTGTTTTACTTTTAAACACAAACAAAGGCAAGTTTTTCACAGCCCTAACCTTGTCTCTGCAGGGGTTTTTTTCCATTGTATCAGCCACCCCAAGAGTTATGGCATCGTGACCAGGGGTGGGATTCTACGGGTTCAGACCGGTTTGGTAGAACCGGTTGTTATGATTCTCTGTAGTTCAGAGAACCGATAAATCAGGCCTTTAGCTGGCCCTGCCCATCTCTGCCCATTTCTCTGCTCCCTGTCCTGTCAGTCCCTATCTCACATGTGCAACATCGTGCGCATGCACGACGTGCCTGCAGCCTGCTTTTTCCCACCCACCAGGCCAGCCATTGCTGCCTGGCTTTCACTGTGGCTCTGCCTGGTCTCTCTGGGTGAGTAAGGCTCTGTAAGCCCCGGTCACCTTCCCCCCCCACCACTTGCCTTTTGTTTTTCCCCTTCCACCCCACTACTTGAATTTTGCTGTCACTGCCAGTCGTCTTTCCTCCCCACCACCACCACTTGCCTCCCTGGGCCTCACCCAACCATCCCCAGGCCTCGCCCATCCATCCCCGGGCCTTGCCCATCCATCCCCGGGCCTTGCCCAGCCATCCCTGAACCTTGCCCAGCCATCCCCAGGTCTCTCCGAGCCTCTCCAGGCCTCCCCCACCTTGTGCCCGTACTGGGCCTCCTCTCGCCTGGTCACTGGCTACTTGAAAGCGAACAGCTGTGGCATGCTCTGGCTGCCACCACTGCCACATCACCCAGTGCAGTGCTCTTCTCTGAGGGCCACCTGCTCGCCCAATCACCAGCCGGACTGGCCTGGAAACAGCACCCCACTTTGGCCTCAAACTGCCTGGCCACTGGCTTCTTGACACGAGTAGAGGTTGGAGGAAGGAAACCGCAGTGCTGGGCTCCCGTGGTGGTGAGTGCCAAGGGCATAGCTAGAATTGGAATAAAAGGTTGTGTGGCTGTGGCAGAAAGAACCAGAGCTTCTTGACGTAAGAACAGCCACTGCCTTGCTCACAACTGCTCATCCAAGCTGCCAGGTGTTACCCTAGTTCGTTCCACCACAGCTGCACAGCCTTTTATTCCAATTCTAGCTATGCTCTTGGCACTCACCACCACGGGAGCCCAGCACTGAGGTTCCCCTCCCTCTAACCAGCAGTCTCTGCTCATGTCAAGAAGCTGGTGGCCATGTGGGAGGAGGCCAAGGTGGGGCACCATTTCTGGGCCAGTCCGGCTGGTGGATGGGTGAGCAGGCAGCCCTCAGGGAAGAGCACTGCACTGGGTGATGCGGCTGTCAGTGTTCCAGCAAACCTCCATTCCAATCAGTAACTCCGAGACAAGCATAATCTCAAAAGTACCTTTATTAGAATAGCACCTGGCACATCTGTGGAATCTCAAAACTAAATTTTCCTGGACTTCCCACAATGTCCCAAACTACAATCCATCCCCCTTTCCCCCATCATCACATCACATGGACCAATCATGATCCATCCCAGTGTAAGATCCTTTTTCTCTGCTCCACACTTAATAACCTTGAACTAAGAAAAGAATTTTATTTTGTCTACTTAGAACCACTCAATTGAAATCACCCCCCTCCCACTTTCTCAAACTATGTGGCAGCAGGGAATATGGCTTCCAAAGCTGACAGGCGTCTCCCCTTGAGAAGTTTACCTCCTAAAGAGATCATAAACAAAACACAACCAGGGTGATGCCCTTAACCTCCTCTCCCCCCTCCAAGGGGACCCTCCAGTTTGTCAGGGAATTCATTATGGAATTGGTTAATCAATCTATCTGCATGTACATCCCAACTTTTTACCCACATAGCTTCTGACAAAGGGTAACTCTTCCACAATACCAAGTATTGTAATCTTCCTCAGTGCAATCTAGAATCAATTTTTTTAAAATTTCATAATGTGTCTCACCCTATACAATCAAATGTTTGGGGGGAGCTGTTGGAATGGGCCTTAGATTTGATCCTATAACTGGTTTTAATAAACTACTATGGAGCATTGGATATATTTTACCCAATATTTTACCCATTGAATATATTTTACCCTTAATTGGACTGTGACTGGATTGATTATTTTTGATATAGGGAAAGGACCTAAGAATTTAGGGCCCAACTTCCTACTAGGAAGTTTAATTTGAGATATTTAGTTGACAAAAACACTTCGTCTCCTACTTTAGATGGTGGTTGGAGGGACCTATGTTTGTCTGCTTGCTTTTTATATTCTTCAGCAGCTTCAGTTAAAGCTTTTTTTGTATCATCCCAACCTTTTCTTAATGAGTCCATCCATTCCGTTAAAGACATGGATGTGGGGGGTTCCCTAGGTAATTCCAGTGTAGGGACAAATTCCATGCCAGTGTTGATTTGGAATAGAGTCAAGCCTGTGCTGCTATGTACTGCATTATTGTAAGCAACTTCTGCAAATGGCAAGAGCTCCGCCCAGTTTTTCTGTTGATAATTTACATAGCATCTAACATAATTTACACAGCATGTTCCACCATGGCATTTGTTCTCTCAGATGCCCCATTGCACGCAGGATGGAATGCTGAGGAAAGCCCTGGGATGACCCAATGGACTTTACAAACTCCCTCCAGAACTTAGCAGTAAACTGTACACCTCGGCCTGAGATTACTCTATGAAGTACTCCATGGAGCCTATAGATATGCTTCACAAACAGGTTTGCAAGCTTTTTAGCTGAAGGTAGTCCTTTACAGGCTGTAAAGTGGGCTTGCTTAGAGAATAAGTTGATAGCAGTCCAAATCACTGTATTCCCTCCACTCTCAGGTAATTCTACAATAGTCCATCATGATTTCTTCCAACGGCTTCATTGGTTCAGCTACTTGTTGGAGGAGGCCAGGGGTTTTTCCAGTTCTGCGTTTCATTGTGGCACAAATTGAGCAGCTTTTCACATAGTCTTGAACATCAGGTTTCATTTTTGGCCACCAGAACTGCCTATGACTAAATGCAGGGTTTTTAAGAACCCAAAAAGTGTCCCCCAACATTGAGTCATGGCTATGCTTTAGTACCATTAGTCTTAGATTATTGGGTACATGAAGTTTTGTCCCTTTTCTTGCTTCCAGTTTGAGCTTCTTTGGCAATGGACCAAAATCCGCGAGCATCCTGAGCTGGCTGGATTCAGGGCTAAGCCATCCCGTAGAGGTCGTGAAGAGGGGGGAGACCACCAGCAGGGTTGAGGAGAGTAGCATCTCTCCTCCTCAGCTGGCCATTACTCCCTTTCCCAAAGGTGGTTGCAGCCATGGTCAGAAATGGCCACCTCAAAGAAGAACAACTGGAAAAGAATGTGCAGGAGGAAGATAAGAAGAGAGAGTTTTGGTTGACCAGGTTGAACTGAAAAAGCAGCAACGTAAGGTACCCTGGAATTTGAATTATAAAGAATCATTGCTCCCAAAGAAGACTTTGAAACGGCAAATGAGAGAGGGAAGGGAAAGGATTCATTTTTTTTCTTTCCTTCCTCATATTGACAACTAAGAGATTTAAGCAAGAAACCAGCTAAAATCCACTTTGACATCAATAGCATTTAAGCTGAAAATAAAATGTCAGAGGGATAATAAAGACTTTTGGATACTCAAAAACTTTTAAAAGAAGGAAAGGAGAGAAAAGGAAAGAATAGAAGGGCGGGATCTGGAAAAATGGAGGAGACTGCCTGGAACTAAAAGGAACTTACAGTGAAACTTTAACAAGATTCCTAAATGATACATTCTAACTGAAACTTTGTAACAAGATAATAGAACCCCAGGAAGAGAAAGTGGGAAAAAAGAAGCAAGAAGAAACAGCTTTGGATTACTTGGATTATTTGGTGATTTTTGGATTTTTGGTTATTGGATCTAAAGGACTAAAATTAATCGGGTGGTTGTTTAAAAGTTCTTAAAATGGTATCACTCTTGGAAGAATTGAAAATTGAACTTAAAAAAACAGAAAGAAGATGCACAAGAAGGAAGAGCATTTCAGTTTTTAGAAATGGAGATCCTGAACTATGAGAAACAACAAGAAATGCCAGTAGAACAAGAAGGGCAGGACAAAGAAGAAGCCATCTGCAATGATCAAGTAATTCTATGTGGGGAAATGAAAGGAAAGGGGGGAAAGAGAGCGAAAAATTTAAGATCTGAAAAAACAACAACAACAAAAAGAATAGTTTGAAAAGTAATTACAACATTAGGAAGAAACAGAAGAGAGGATTACAGAAGAGAGAATCAGAATTAGAGACACCAAGGGGGCAAAAGGGGGAGGGAGAAGAAGAGAAGGAAGAAGGAAAGAAAAAGAAATTATAAAAGACAGAAACAAGATACAGAGAAACAGGGAAAATGTACAAGGATTAAAGGTATAAGACTATTTAGAAGACACAGATAATGGGTGAAAACTTAATTGAAAAGGGGATTCTGCAAGGGTACATAAGGTAGTATTGTTATATTAGAAATAGAAATGTACTTTGAAAATATGAAACAAGTGTGATTAAAATGATGGATAAAATACTTATTGTAATGCAATGGGATGTTTGTTTATAAATAAATGAAATAAAGAGAATAAGAGAATGAAATTAGGAAAAGATGGGAACATTTTAATTATTATTAATGATTTATAAAAATATAAGTGGAGAAATGTGGAAAAAAAGAATTAATTATGGAAAGTTTATAAGTGTTCCCAAGGAAGTATGATATTCAAATGAAAAGAAATGTTAAAGATGTTAAGATTGTAACTAATATTAATGATAGAATTGAATTGGAATGGAATGAGTGTTTCATTTACTATTGTATGTATGTATGTATGTATATATATATATATAAATAAATATAAACATAGTGTGTATTTTAAGAATGTACCAAGCAGAATTTGATTGGGAGTTATGTACTATATTGAATGTTATAATTCTAAAGGCATAAATTGAAGTTTAAATAAGAGTTGAATGGATAAAATTAAAAGATATAAAGGTGTCATACTCCAATTAGTAGCTACGGGGAAAATTTGTTTAATGAGAGAAGATAATATGAAATTGAAACAGGACAGACAAAAGTATAAATATAATGATTAGAAAGATATTGAAACTTAGAAAAAGATATATAATTGAATTTAGATTTGAGATAATTAAAAATAAAGTTGAGAAAACCAAGGGAAGGGAAAAATTATGGAGAAAATGTTAAAATAGTAATAAGATATGGAATAGAACACAAAGATGAATATGAAATTGAGTTTGTGTCTGTATGGAGAAGTGATAACCCGGGATCATGCTATTCTCAAAAAAAGATATTTTATTTGTATTATGTTTTTGTGAAAACCCAAATAAAATTTATATTTAAAAAAAATAAAGTTTTGTCCCTTTCCTTGACTTCCAGTGGCGTTCTTGTCAAAGACAGATCAGAGAGCACGATTGTGTGCAGCTTTGATCCATGCTTACCCTGTTGCAGGGGTGCTTAAAGGACCGGATCCATCTGACCCATCTCATAGAGGTGGGAGGAAGAAGGGGAGACCACCAGCTGGGTTGAGGGGAGCTGCATCTCCCCTCCCTGGCTTGGCAAACTCCCCTAGAAGACAGAGAGAAACGGCAGTCTTTAATGGCTGCCCTGAAGATGGGAAGCTGCCGGGACACAAGTTTGTGCTGGAGAGTGAAAGTGGTGAGTGGTGTAACTGGATAAAAGACTTTGAACATTCTTTTTGATAACCCTGAAAAGTGGAAAAAAAGAGCCCTCAAAAAAAGAGTGGTAGCGGCGAACGAGAAATAAGAGGAAAATATAAGGTAAAGAAAAAACTGGAAATAAAAGAATTATATGTGATTAGAGACTAAATTTGGAATAACATACAGAATTGGACATTAATCAGGCACTGGATAAAATGCTGGACTTATTTGGAATTGATAAAATTTAATATTAATACTACAGAAAAGTGAATTAAAAATAAAATAATTCTAAGAATAAAGTGATATAGAGTACCACCAAAGGTTTAAACATTTCCTTCTTTTATGTTTCTATGGAAAATTACTGGTTGCATAAATTTTTGAAAGAGAGAATATATGGAATAAAAGATTATTAATATAACAAGATCCCCAGAAGGAACTACAAAAAAAGAAGGGGGGATTATAGTTAAACATAAAAGAATGCAATACTTTGGGACTGTTAGAGGTTGATTGTGACAAGAAAACAGAAGAAAGAGGAAGTGAGATAAACAGAAACTTTTGACAAGGACTATAACAAAAAAACTTGACTTTTAACAAAATAAAGAATAACTTAATAGACCAAAGAAATGGAAGAAATAAGCAAATAATTTAAGTCAGAGCTCCAAAATATGAGAGAGATATTTAAAGAAAGAATGAGACTGGTGGAGGTAATGCTGAGTAAAGTAATGGTGTCACAGCTCATGGAAGAACAAAGGAAGCTCAGAGAGGACGAATTAAAAGAGGAAACTAACAGCCTTGATGAGCATGAAGAAAAAGGAACATTGTCAAAGGACATAAAAGGACTTAAAACAGAGACATCGACATTAGAGACAATAATAAAAGAGATAAGACACTCAAAACTAAGAAGAAGAAGAAGGGAATATGTAGGAAGAAACCACAAAAAGAGAACTGAAAAGCGGGGGGGGAGATGGCCAACAGGCAGGGAAATAAAAATAAAACTAGAAAGAAAAAGGAAGAAAGATTGGGGAAACTTAGAAAAGGGAAACCTAGCCAAAATTAAAAGGAATGATAAAGTTACGAGATTTAGAGATAAAGGTTAGGAATTGTATAAGGAGGATACCATATGGGAATGTATATTGGCATTTAGTTAAAAATTTGCTGGAAATTATTCTAGGATTATGTAACTATATATATCTATAACTATATATGAATTATGCTGTTATGAACCCTTACATTGGAGGATTAAAATGGGAATGGAAGTGTATTAAAATATATAGATAAAATTTGGATAAATTTGGATAAAATATGATTATTAATGATTATAAGGAAAGTGAAATATATTAAGACATACAAATTTTGGCAAAGAAAATTAAAAAAATATGATTATTAATGATTAAAAGAAAAGTGAAAATGAAATGAGATATAAGAAGTCATTTTAGCAATTTCAGGGAGGATATCTTAAAATTGCCATGTGGATCCTATATATATTAGTTTTTATTTTTACTCTTTTTAAATTGTTTATTATATAATTGGCTTAGGAAAAATTAAGGATAATAGTGATGTGAAATGTTAAATAAAATAGGTGGAAAGCTGAAAATAAAAATAATAGGGGATAAAGAACTGGGAATCTATATTTGAATGAAATGATATTGATATTGAATTAATGAATTGAAATATGAAATGGAAACTTATTTAAAGATGAGTGAAATGCATAATGATATGAGATGATATTATATAAGTTTGGTGGAAATGAAAGTATGATTATGTACAAGTGTCATAATCTGGAACCACATTGCCCACGTAAAGAGATGTGTAAAAATTAAAAAATTAAAAACTTTTTGGAAGAAAAAAGTTTTGTCTCTTTCCAAGCCAATCCCTCATTTATTGTCAAATCGGTTTGATACTCTGCAAACCAGGGATTGGTCAAAAGGGCCACTTTCAACTCAGTTTGTCTTCTAGGCATCTGGGACTGCAGTTGGCTTGGCCTTGGGTGGTTACTTGGCCTGCTGGTTGGGCTTCTGATATCATAGTCTGCACTACTTCCTCTCAGCGACTGTCAAATTGGGGTTTTCTCAACAGGGCATCTGCCAGTATGTTTTTCCCTCCTGGGGGGATATATTTCATGTTAAAGTTGAACTGCTTGAAGTATTGAGCCCAGCGGACTTGTTTAGGTGATAGCTTCCAAGTGTCTTTAGAGCCTTAAGGTTCTTGTGATCAATCCACATCTCAAATGGCTCCTTCACCCCTTCCAGGAAATGCCTCCAAGACAATAAAGCCTATCACACTGCAAACACTTCATTTTCCCAAACTGCCCACCTACGCTCTGTCTCTGTCAACTTTTTGGACACATAAGCGCAAGGCATTAGTCGGTTCTGAGAGTCCTTTTGGAGAAGAATGGACATGACAGC
>NW_020769344.1:11533554-11562732 GCF_900518735.1 Pseudonaja textilis
GAAGAGGAGGATTTGGCTCTGAGGTTTGAGCCTGCTTTGTTAGAGGATTTGGAATTGCCTTCCTCCCCAGGACTTTCCTCTTCGGCAAGACCTTCCTCCCTGGTTGTGCCTCAGGTGTCGGCAGATAACCAGGAGGGCGTATCAGAGCCTCTGGTTGAGGAATATTGGTTTGATGCGAGGCAAAGACGAGGCAAAAGCATGAGATGCAACGCAGAAAGAAAGGACAAATCAGTGACTGAGATGAGAGACTGACACGCCCCACAGGGAATAAAAGTGGGTGTGTTAGCTCTGGGTTCTTGTTCGGGACAATGTGTTATTTAGTGAGAGAAGCTTCAGAATTATCCTGTGTGTGGCGACAGCTTGTGATTTATGTTCCTGCTTCCTTATTGGACTTGACAGACAGCTTGCGTGAGACTGCCAAGAATGTTGTCGGCTTAAGGAATTTAACCCTGTAATTACTGGACTTGCCTGCTTATTTGTGTTTCAGTTGGAAATTTGGACTTATTACTTTGTTTGTCCAGGTGAGACATAACACCTTGGTATAGGTGTGGATGTAGCACTTCATTGATGAGTTGCATAAATCAGGGGTCACCAACCTTTTGGACTTCAGTGTCCAAATTTTAAAACCTGGGGAACATTAATATGAATTCTGACTGATGGTAGCTTGCTGACATTGGTGGGAGAGAGAGAGAGATATCTGATCTAATCTCTCTCTCTCCCTCTCTCCCTCCCTCTCTTCTCTCTCTCACTCACACAACACACACACACACACACACACACAAAACACACAGAGGCAGGGATGGGATTCAACTTTCATAACAACTGGTTCTGTTGTCTGTGGGCATGACCTAATTTGTGGGTGTGGCTTGGTGGTCATGCGACTAGCTGGGCATGGCTTGTATGTAAATATTATAAATATTTATGTAAATATTGATTTTTTAAAATAAAAAAGAGCAACTTTTACCCAAAATCAGGCAAAGCAGGCAGGCAGATTGAGTTGCTCA
The DNA here is from genome assembly GCF_900518735.1 of Pseudonaja textilis. The sequence continues at coordinate 11,534,559 of NW_020769344.1, forward strand.
CAGAATCACAGATTCATTCAGAGATCTATCTATCTGTCATCGGCTACCTGAGTTTGTCACATAAAATTTGCTTGCAAGCAAACTCACAAAATTAACTCACAATACACCATGTATGTAAATATTGAAATTTTTTTTATTTAAAAAAGCAATTTTTACCCAAAATCAAGCAAAGCAGACAGGCAGATTAAGTTGCTCACAGAATCATTCAGAGATCTACTATCTGCCATCAGCTACCTGAGTCTGTCACATAAAATTTGCTTGCAGTGAGTTTGCACTGAATAATAGAAGATTCAGTCCTAAGGAAGGTTAAAAGATCTAAAGACTAGCTAGAAAGCAAAAAATGCAACAATTTCCTGCTTTCTAGCTAATCTAAATCTCCAGAACAGCTGATGGTCAAAAAAAAAGGAAAAATAGCAACTTAGTAGGCAAGTTTGCCAGGTAAGGAGTGCATGGGCGGGGAGGGTTCCCGTGGGTCATGTGTGTGGCGCAGCCTTGTGTTCCCGTGCAGCCTGGATTAATTGCTTTGGGGGGGTGCCTGGGGTGACATTTCTCTGTGGACCACAAAATTTTCTCATGGACCACCAGTGGGCCACAGACCACCAGTTGCTGACCCCTGGCATAAACACTGCAGGGGGGGCCTGGAGGCATGACTTGGAATTGGAAACTACCCAAAGGGCAGTTGAAGGCAGTTTTCAATTTGTCTCCCTCTTTTATGCAGACTCGGTAGTAAGCTTCTCTCTAATCTAGTTTGGTGAAGACCTTGCCTTTAGACAGGTAGTTTAATAAGTCCTTCATGAGGGGGAGGGGGTACATGTTTTTTATGCACATGGTGTTCATGCCCTAAAATCCACACATAATCTCAACCCGGCACTTTCTTTTCTTTGAACAGCACTGGGGCGGCCAACCTAGATTTGGCAGGTTCAATGAAACCTCTGTCCAAATTGTTATACATGTATTTTCTCAACTCAGTCATTTCAGCTGGTGTCACGGAATACATCTTTGGTTTAGGCAGTTTTGCCCTGGGTTCTAACTCTATGGCACAATTGGTGGCTTGATGGGGACTGTTGGGTGGCAGTTTCTTTGTGGGAGGAAGTGGGGCAGTGGGCCAACCCCAATTATGATTTTTTTGTAACCATCCTCCCACTTGATGGTAGGGGCCCATTTTTCTAGCCAAGCAAATCCCAATATGACAGATTCTGACATCTTTGGAGCCACTATAAAATGTATGAGTTCATGGTGACTACTCATCTCTAGTTTGATTAACTCTGTCATTTGGGTGTCCAGGACTCCCCCAATTAAAGTTCTGTCTACTTGCTCAAACCTGATTGGGCATTTCAGGGTTTTTGTTTTTATTACTAATTGTCCAACAATGGGGAGGCCAATAAGGCATCTGGAACACCTGGTATCTATTATAGCTTCTATCTCCCCTGACTCCCCTGTGTCAGGCATCACCAACTTCACTTTGACTGTAAAAGGGGGGATGGCAGCACTCACTGTGGGGTCATCTGTGGCTTCAGTGGGGAGAATTTCCTGGGCTTGAAGTTCATCGCTCCCTTCTGTGTGGAGAGTACCCTCTATGGTGTGTCTAGCAATCTGGCTAGTGTCAGAAGGTTTCTGTGGAATTTTTCAACCTCTGGTGGTTGTATTAGGTGTTGGTTGTGAAGCTTGTGGAATAGTTGTAGCAGCCAGACAGTTGGCTGCTCTATGGCCTTTCTGACCACAATGATAACACTTTTATCATTCTGGTGTGTCAGGTAGGAGCAGTTTTAGCAGGTCTGGTCAGAGGCCATCTGGTCACCCCTCTCTTAGGAGGGCCTTCGGGTGGGGGGGTTGTTTTGTAGGTTGATCTCCCTGTCTAGATTGAGGAACATTGTATACCAGTCTTGGAGGGTCTCAGGTATCCCTCTAATATTACAGGCCTTTTTTTTTACTTATGGGTCAATAACGTTCTTGAAATAATGCAACAGTATTCTCTCAGGCCAGCCCATGAGATGGCTTGCAACCCTTCTAAAGTCCCATATAAAGTCTTTTAAGGGTTGCTTGCCTTGTTTCATTTCTGTCAATTTGTCTTCATTTTCTCCAATCCTATCATGATAATCAAATCTAGATTTAAGGATTTGCAGGAAAGCATTGACATCATCAAGTTCTGGAGCTTGTTTGTAGTGCAATTGGCCCACCCAATCAGAAGCATCCCCCTCATTCATTTTATCTGTGATTGCAGCCACTAGATCATGATTTATTGCATATTGGGCTCCAAACCGATTTATGTGGGACCATATCAGAGTGAGAAAATAAGGAAAGTGTTCATGTATTCCGTCAAATGTTCCTTTAAAAGGTCTGGTCTGGGGTGGGTGGGATCACCATAGCAACTGCGGGCTGAGCTGGAATGTAAGGAGCCTGCTGACAAATGTGGGAACCTGCCCCAAGGGAGGTGGTTTGTATTAGCACTTGCTGTGAAGAGGCCGTTTGTTGCATTCTTCTCTGCGATTGGAGGAGGGGTAGGGTGGCTAACATCTGCTGTCTGCGCCTATCCCTTTGCTGATAAGGGATTGATGCATCTTTTAGGAGCCATGGTGCTCCTGAATCAGGTGGTGCAACAGGTGCTGGCATCCATTGGCATTGGACCGACCCTTGACCAGAATAAAATCCTCACCCTAGAGGAATACTCTCAGCAGTGGGTAATCTCCTACAGGTTGGGGAGGGGGAGAGCTTAGGGTTTGTAATGTACCCAATGTCAGCTGCACCTGCCATCTTTCCCTTGGAACTTGATCGTGCCAGGCTGGGATGCTTTGCATGCCATCTCCAACTGGTGCCACAATGAAGCCCCCTCCTCTTGGACTAGGAAATATAAATGTGGGCTGCGTTAGGATCCAGCTCATCTGGAGAGGCTGCTTCTCCTCCAGTCTCATTCTTACCTTCACTGAGTCTTTGCACTGATCCATATAGGAATCAGTCCTGGGGCTCAGCACCCCTAACAGCCCCCTTTTTAGGAGGAGTAGGAGTTTTGAGATAATGTCAGCATTCCAGCAAACCTCCATTCCAATCAGTAACTCTGAGAAAAGCATAATCTCTTAATAATAATTTTAATTAAAGTTTTACAAAATTTAAAAAACACAAATCATGTTTACAATTTTTGCAATTCATCATAGCATCGGTTTTCCCCATCTTCCCTTATTCATATCTACATATCTACATTATTCATACTTACCTTATACTTTATCTATTATTCCTGTTGTCTATCCAAGCATACAATTTCTCCCAGACTGTATAAAATTCTTTTTTTCCCTTCTCATGTAACTCCATTGTAAGCATGTTCATTTCCGTACAATCCATAATTTTTTTAATCAACATAGTATCTGTGGGATTATCCTCCAATTTCCAATTTTGAGCATAGGCTAATCTTGCTGCTGTCAGAATATGTATTATAAGATATTCAATTTCTTTTTTATATTTGCCTCTAATTATTCCTAATAGATACATTTCCGGTTTGAGTTCTCTTTTTTCATTTATTTCTTGCAGCCAGATTCTAATTTTATTCCATTTTTTTTTATTTTGGGGCACAACCACCACATATGAAAAAAAGATACCAGTTGCTGATTTACATTTCCAGCATATTGGACTCAAATTTGGGTATATCTTCTGAATGTTATAATTGTAAAGGCATAAATTGAAGTTTAAATAAGAGTTGAATGGACAAAAATTAAAATATACAAAGGTGTCATACTCCAATCAGTAACTACAGGGGAAAACTTTGTTTAATGAGAAAAGAAAATATGAAATTGAAACAGGACAGACAAAAGTATAAATATAATGATTAGAAAGATATTGAAACTTACAAAAAGAGATATATATATAACTGAATTTAGAAAGGAATGAGAAGCAAGGTTGAGAAAACTAAGGGAAGGGAAAATTATTGAGAAAATGTTAAAATAGTAATGAGATATGGAATAGAACACAAAGACGAATATGAAATTGAGTTTGTGTCTGTATGGAGAAGTGATAACCCGGGACCATGCTATTCTCAAAAAAGAAATTTTACTTGTATTATGTTTTGTGAAAACCCAAATAAAATTTTTAACCCCCCCCCCAAAATGGGTATATCTTGACCAATCTCAATGATGCTAAATGTCAACAATAAAACATTTTGTAAACACTTTCCCTATATGAGGTTATCATTGTTAGTTTATAATTTCTCTTCCAAAGTTTTTCCCAATCCTCTAATTGAATGTTATATCCAAAAATTTTCATCCATGCAATAATTATCTGTTTTACTACCTATCAAATTTTAGAAGATAATTGTAAATTTTGGATATACATTTTTCTTCTGGTCCTAATAGAATTTTATTGAGCTGCTGAGGGCTTAACTCTACACCAAATTCTTCCATATCTTTTTTATATTTTGTTTGCCCCTGCAAGTAGGGCTGCCAATCTAACTTGATTCCTTCTTCCTGCAATTTTTGATTTGTTTTTAGATTTCCCTATTTATCCAATAGTTGGTTGCATCTAATCATTTTGGAAATATTTGGTATTTGGGTTAAACATTGCTTCCATGGTTGAAAGCCAACTCAGTATCTTACTATAATGTTTTAATTTAATTTTACGCCAGATTTCTATTAGTGCCTCCCTGATTAAATATTGCCTAATATGTCAGCACGTCTTTTGATTTCTCCCATAAGATGGCATGCCATCCAACTTGCAGGTCATGTTCCTCTAACATTACTATTTTTTTGTTTTTTTGTTTTTTTAATAAAAAATTATTTGGGTTTTCACAAAAGAAAAGAAAAATAAAACATTTTTTTAGCGAACAGCATGGTTCCCAGTTTTCATACAGATATAATCTCTGTTACATATTCATCTTTCATATTCAATTTCATATTTTATCACTACTTTATATATCCTCTAGTATTTTTTTCTCAAATACTTCCCTCAGGTTTATTTTATAGCTTTCTCATTCATTTCTAAATCTATTTCATTTCCTTTTCAAAATTTTCATAATAATTATACTTGTACTTTTATCTGTCCTGTTTACAATTTCATTGTATATTCTTATTTCATAATTTCCCCAAAAATTCCTCCACATTTGAAACATTACAAAACAAGGTTTCCTCTATGGTTGCCAGTTAGAGTTTGTGTCACCTTCATATCTTATAATTAATTCCCTTTCATATCCCATTAAACATTCATCTTTTAAATTGTCCCCTTAAACAGTTATAACATTCAGCTCCTAATAACTATATTATAACATATATCCCTTTTCAGTCAGATTCCACATGGTACTTTCCCCTTAAGTTACCTCCAATACACTTTACTTTCCAAAGAAAAAAGGTAAAGAAAATAATTAATCTATTCAAATTCATCCTAGAAATTGATATTGATCTCATTACAATCATTCTCATAATTATTTTCAATTATATTTTATAAGTCATTAAATATAATTAATATACATATTTTCATATCTTTCTTTTCACCTTATAATCTTCTTACAATAATCCTCATAATTCATTTCAATTAAATTCCATATATTAAACAATATATTTCTCATATTTTCCTTTCTTTCACCTTTATTCCATTTATCTCTATATTTGATTTGACTGTTAGCAAATGTTCCATTAATTAACAATACCAGTTTCATCTTCCACTTTAATAAGATATATTTTCCTATTTTCTACATAGTTTATTATTTCTAATATATTTATACTATTCCTTGTCACCTTGCAGAATCCTCACTCTTAATTTTTGTTTCTGTCTCTGTGTCTTTTAAACAAACTATTTCTTTTATTCTTGTTTGTTTCCCATGTTTCTTTATTTCCTGATTCTGTTTCTTGTAACTTCTTTTCCCCTTTATTTTTCACCTCTTTTTCTCACACCAGTTTTTGTCCCCCTCCCTTTTTAACACTTCCTTCTGTAATCCTCCCTTCTGCTTCTTCCTTATATTTTGTTTATTTTTCGAACTCTTCTCTTTTCTAATTACCACCTCCTTTTTTTTTGGTCTGCCAAGGAGAAAAATAATTTTCCTAATTTTGGTTGTTTGGTTGTAATTCCTATGTTGATTTTTAATGTGCGTTTTCTGTAAGCATATTATATCAGCATTTTGTTTCTGGAGGTTGTTAAATATCTGATTCTGTTTAATTGGTAAATTCAGTCCATTAATATTTATGGATAGCTACTTTATTTCCTCTTCCACTTTACTGTTTATATTGTCTTGGTCTTCTATTTGTTCTATTTTCCGTCTGTGCTCTTCTGATCCCCTCTTCTTCACTCTGTTCTTTTTCATCTTTATTTCTCTCTTCCTGTGGTGAGTTCTTTTCAATCACTTGCTGTTCCTCCTGGCTTCTGGTTTCTAGCTCTTCTTTGCTACCCAATTCTTCTTCTATAATCATCAGTTCATCATAGAAGTCTTGCACTTTCCTTAAATTATCTATTCTAAGTTTGTTTTCTCGTTAGGTTATGAGCATGCCTTCTGGGATAAGCCATCTGTATGCTATCTTATACTTTATTAGATGTGTAGTAAGAAAATGGTAGTCCCTCCTCTGTTCTCTAATTATTCTGGGGATCTGTATTAGTGTCTGTATTACTTACCTGTATAAATTATGGTTTCATCTCTCATTGCCTTGTATACTTTGTCTCTTACTGTTTTTTTGGTAAACTGGATATGTATTTCCCTTGGCAACTTATTACGTCTGGTGTAGTTTGTTATGATATGTACAGAATAACCCTTGAGTAACAAGGATATGCACATGGAAACGTTTATGAGAGTAGTTATGAAAAATTATTCAGCCACACACAGCCATACACTGAATTGAGTTAAAGTTTACTTTAAGAAATAGCACAGTCCAATAAACAGTCCAGCTCATATACGTTTTACAGTCCAAAGAATATCCAATTACAGTCTTCTTACCGGTTGCCCTTTTCATTTCCAGTAAACAAAATATCAAAGTATAAGCACAGCATAAACCTTAGATAGCAACAGAATGTCAGAGAGACAGAATGTTAGAGAGAACAGAATGTTAGAGATACAGAATGTCAGAGATACAGAATGTCAGAGAGAGAAGCCATGATCTCTAGCTCCCTCTTATGGCAATTTGCAACATAACCAACCAATCGGAATATAGTACAAATCAACACAGTGACTTTGTCTTAAAACTACAAACATACATTGTTAGTTTATATATTGCCAATCCAACTAATTGGTGGACAGATTCCTAACACTCTTCCCTTTGGGTTGGTCAATATATAATACATTACATCTTTAAACCATAATTCTCAAAACACTCTTTATGCTTAATTGCACCTTGAGCTTTAGTGAAATGATCTGGAATATTATGTTCAGTCATGCAGTATTCAAACTGAATTAATTTATTTTGAACACAGTGTCTAATGTTCCAATATCTCAAATTAGTATGTTTAGACCTTGTTTTAACAGCTAAATTAGTAGCCATATTAATTGCAGGTTGATTGTCTTTGTTGTGGAGTAGCGGAATAACCTGAGGTGAACACGGAGCGAACTTCAGCTTTTACTTTATTGTAACAATAAAGGGTTGCCACAGCTGCCGCGCTAACAAGGTAGCCAGCTGGCAGACAACAGTTGATGCCATTTGACAGCTCCCTTTTATAGCCAGTTGTCAAATGGCATCAGCCAATAGGAATGATCCGTGTTCCCACTGGAAACACAGACCGGAGTGAAGACTTCAGCTCAGTCTTTTCTGAATGCCACACTCCTTTCCCCCAGAATGGAGCATGCGTAGTCCTTCAGATAACTCGGGTGCTTGCGCAGGTGGCCAGATCTTCTAGGTTCTGACGAAGCTGCTGCTGGAAGGAACTTTTCTGCTTGTTGGGCAACTTCTGGTGCTGACAAAGCTAGTGTCTCGGCTTCAGGCATCTCTGGGCGAGGGACAGATGGCTGCTCAGGTAGGCTTGCGTTCCTGTCAGATTCGCAAGAAGTTTCTTCAGGCGCCGGCAGTTTCTCTGTCGCAGGAATGTCTTGAGGGCCATCTGCAGACGAACTCCAATGCCTTCTAAGTTGATTGATATGGCGGCACCAAATGCGCCCGTCTTGCAGTTGGACCCTGTAAGACTTAGGACTGGTTACCACCACAATCTGCCCAGACATCCACAAAGGGTGTCCCGCATAATTCCAAGCATAGACCTGGTCATTTTCAGTGAACTCCCTTGCCTGGCTATTTGATCCTAGGGGCATGACTAGGGCATAATATGGATGGAGTCTGTCTAAAGTAGTTCTCAGACATCTACCCATGAGAAGTTCAGCTGGGGACCTATTAGTGGTGGCACAGGGAGTCGTGTGCTGGGTTAGAAGATACTTAGCAAGCCTAGAGTGCCAATCTATGGGCCCAAGCCTTTCCAGGACCTCCTTAGCAGATCTGATTGCTCTTTCAGCCAGGCCATTACTGGCAGTATGGAAAGGAGCTGTAAGTACGTGCCTGATTCCCAGGTTAGCTAGGAAGACTTCAAACTCACAGGAAGTAAACTGGGGGCCGTTATCAGACACGATAGTGTCAGGGAGGCCATGGATAGCGAATATCCTTGATAGAGCCTTAGTGATGGCTTCTGAAGTTGTGGTGGTCATCAAGGTCAGCTCTACCCATTTAGAAAAAGAAGCAACCATCACCAGGAATGTACACCCATGAAAGGGGCCAGCCAGATCAATATGCACCTGGGATCAAGGGGTCCCAGAATCTTCCCACCTGCCTGGAGTGGATGTGGGTGGAGCAGGTCTGGTAACTTGGCATGGCTGACAAGCATTCACCCAACTTGTAATCTGAGCATCCATGCCCAGCCACCATACATAACTGCAAGCTAGGGCTTTCATTCTGACAATGCTGGGATACCCTTCATGCAGGACCTTTAAAACTGAGGCTTGCAACTTGGAAGGGATAACTACCCTAGTTCCCCAAAGTAAACAGCCTTGCAAAGAAGACAGTTCTTGCTGGCGAATTTTGAAAGGCATGAATTCAGGGGCATAAGGAATTGCAGGCCACCCCCTTCCCACCCAGTCAAAGACTTGGGCGATTACCTTGTCCCTGGCAGAGTGGGCAGCAATATCAAGGGCAGTGATGGAAAGTTTGAGATCATTGATCAGGAACACAGCATTAGTTGGTGCAGGATCCTCCACAAGAACAAGCAGGGGGCAGCGACTAAGAGCATCAGCATGGCAGACTCTTGCCAGCTCGATGAACCAATGTATAGGAATAGGCAGCCAGAAATAAAGTCCACCTGGTCATCCTTGGAGACAAAATCTGAGGAGTTTGTCTATCATCTGACAGAAGGCCTAACAGAGGCTTGTGATCTGTAACCAACTCGAGATAGTGTCCATATAGAAACTCATGGAATTTTTTGACAGAAGCAACTGCAGCCAAAGCCTCCTTGTCAATTTGGCTGTAGTTGCGCTCAGCTGGGGCAAAAGTTCTGGAGAAAAAGACAATGGGTGCCTCAGAACCATTAAGCAGTCTATGACTTAGAATGGCACCTATGCCAAAAGGAGAAGCATCTGCTACTAAAACTAAAGGTAAATGCTCATTAAATTGGATCAGAACAGCATCGGATGTGAGCAATGATTTGACTTCACGGAAAGCATGGGCTTCCTTAGGTCCCCAGTGCCAGGGGGATTGCTTATCCAAGAGTCTGTTCAGAGGCTCTGCAACAGAAACTTTATATGGCAAAAATGAAGCGTAAAAGTTAAGAAGTCCTAAAAAGGCCTGGAGCTCAGTTTTGTTAGTTGGTGTGGGTGCCTCATGAATAGCCTTTACTTTGGATTCAATTGGGTGAATACCAGAGGCGTCAATTCTGTATCCCAAAAATTCTACCTGTGGAGTGGCAATAGTGCACTTCTCTTTTTTTTTTAGCTTAAGACCATGCTTCCTGAAATGATCGAGGACTCCTCTGACTCTTTGCAGTAATTGAGACTTGTCAGGGGCAGATATTAAAATGTCAAAATATGGAATTACACCTGGTAATCCTTGAAGAAGTCTTTCCATTAAAGATTGGAAAATCCCTGGGGCCACACTTACACCAAATTGGAGGTGCCTACATTTAAAAGCGCCCCTGTGCATTACAAGAGTTTGTAGTTCAGCTGCTGTGTCATCAACAGGAAACTGTTGATAGGACTGTGACATGTCTAATTTCGCGAAAATGGTTCCTGGCTCAAAAGAATGTAGTAGGTGCTGGATAACAGGGACTGGATAAGCGCTGATTTGTAAATATTTATTCAATGATGTCTTGTAATCTGCACAGATTCTTATGCTACCATCTTTCTTCAGGGGTGTCACTATTGGGGTTTCCCATTTTGCGAAGTCCACAGGCTCCAATACATCCTGTTTAATTAATTTGTCAAGCTCCATGTCTAATTTGGGGTGGATTGCAAAAGGTACCCTTCGAAGCTTTAAACGGATTGGTACTGCCTGAGGGTCCAAGTTGAAAGATATTGATGTTCCTGAATAACAGCCCAGCCCCTCGTTGAACACATCAGCATAGTCATTAAACAAGGTGTCCACTTCAGCATTTGTAATAGAGTGGATTCCGCTTATATGGAGGCCAAGGGCAGGGAACCAGTCTAACCCCAACAAGCTAGGGAGGGCAACATCCACTACTACTAAAGGCAAGTGACCTTTAAAATTTTGAAATTGAACAAAAAACTTGCCTTTTCCGATGACTGGGATGGTTCTGCTTTGGTAGTCACGTAGGGTTAACTGGCAGCCGTGAAGCTTCTTCTTAGCCATTCTGAGAAGTAGTTGTTTCAAGGTGCTCCATGAGATGATGGACAGTGCTGAGCCTGTGTCAACCTCCATCCTGCAAGGTTTCCCTTCTATAGAAACAAAAACACTGATTTTGTTAGAGCCTTTGTTAGTCAGCTTGGCTTGATAGCAGGTAAAACAGTCTTCAATTTGTTTTTGGAAACGTTGGGTTGTCTGAGGCTTTGGGGCAAAAGTCTTTCCTGCTTGACAGCTAAATGACCCTTCCTCTGGCATTTTAGACAAATGGCATTCCTGAACTTGCAGGATGCCCTGAGGTGGTTTCCCCCACAGCTTAGACAAATGGGCTGAGGCCGTGGAGGTAGATTGGGGTTTGGCCTGTTCTCCCTTTGACTGGTTTTTTGCTGCCTGAGGCGATTTACATCATTAGCCTCTTCATAGCCTTCTTCTGTGGAGGCTTCATCGTAATGGATGGCTGAGCTGCTTTGGCTAATTAGATTTTCCTGAATTTCTGCTGCTGAAAGTGCTGATAGTTCAGCAGCTTGAGACTCTTCAATTGCTAATTTAAGGGTTAAATCCCCTTTAGCCAATAGATGCCTTTGTAGCCTTAAATCCCTTAAATCCACAAACTAGTTGGTCTAATAACATATCTTCCAGATAGTCTCTAAACCCACAATGCAAGATAGCTGTTCGTAGGGCAGCCATGTACGCACTAATAGTCTCTCCCTCAGCCTGAATCCGTCTCCTAAAAGCATGACGCCTGGCAAATCGGGATGGCTTAGGGGAATAGTGGTTGGAAAGAATTTTCTGCAATTCTTCCCATGGAACAGTCTTAATTGAACGTGGAGCCAATAATGGCGTAGCAGTGTCAAACACTGTGGCTCCGCAAAAACTTAAAAAGTAGGACTTTTTCCTATGGTCGGAAATGTCAGAGAGGTCTATGGCATCTAGGAAACAGTCAAATCAGTTTCTGTAGGATTCCCATGTTTCTGCTGTCGGTCTAAAAGGTGGGAATGCAGGGTTCGAAGTCATCTCAACTTAGCGGTGCCAGATCTTCCAAGGAAAGTTGAAATTTGTGCTCGCGAATAGTGACAGTAAGCTCTTAAAGTGACATACAGCTCGGTAGTGACTTTGGCTCTTTTTTGTAGTGACTTCGCTCAGCGATTCTTTGCCCAGTTGCCTCTTATATGTATCCCACCCTCGTCGCCAGTGTTGTGGAGCGGTGGAATAACCTGAGGCAAACCTGGAGCGAACTTCAGCTTTTACTTTATTGTAACAATAAAGTAAACAATAAGCAACAATAAAGTTGCCGCAGCTGCCGCGCTAACAAGGTGGACAACACCTTTTATAGCCAGCTGTCAAATGGCATCAGCCAATAGGAACAGTCCGTGTTCCCGCTGGAAACATGGACCGGAGTGAAGACTTCAGCTCAGTCTTTTCCGAACGCCACACTCTTCATAAACAATAAATGGATCATGTACAGTAATTCCAATATTCTTCAATAATTGTTTATAATATATCAATTCTGTACACATTAAAGATAAACATGAGAATTCTGCTTCCACAGTGGATAAACTAATATGTTGTTGCCTAATAGACTTCCATCCTATTAAAGCATTACCCAACATTACCACTATACCTGATGTTGACTTACGAGTCATTATATCAGTAGCAAAACTTGCATCAGCATATGCAATTAACACTAATTCATTACTTGGTTCTAATTATAATGAATAATTGATTATGTGTTTTAAATACCTAATTATTTGCTTAGCTGCTTGCCAATGCCTTTCATTCAGCATTATACCTAGTGAATTGGTTTACACTGTAAGATATATCTGATCTAGATCAATTACCCAGATATGATAGACTACTGATTAAGGATTGATATATTTCCTTATCAAACATAGGACTTTTAATATCACTATGTGTAAATTCCTTACTCATTGGTGTCTTAGCAGATTTACAATGCTCCATGTTATAGCATTTTAACAATTGGCTAATCTTCTTGGCTTGTGAAATTTTAAAACCATTATTCGTTTTCACTATATCAATACCCAAATAATGCTTAATCTCCCCTAAATTTCTAATCCTGAACTTTTTCTGTAACCTATAACCAATATCATTTGCTTCTTGTTCAGTTTTGGTTATAATTGCTATGTCATCCATAAATAACAGTAATAGAGAAATTAAACCATCTTTTTCTCTTCGGAACAAACAAGGATCAGCTATACCAGTTTCAAAACCTATTGAAACTAATTCCTTTACAATACATTTATTCCATTCATAACTGGATTGCTTTAGACCATAAAGACTTTTCTTTAATTTCCAATAATCAGTTTTTCCATCATCCTTTAAACCTAATGGCTTTTTCATATAGATGATATGTTGTAAAGGTGCATGTAGATATGCAGTTTCAACATCTACATGGTTTATTTTACATTTATTCTTAGCTGCCCAAACTAATGCTGCTCTCAATATATTTGCTCTCAGACTAGGTGCAAACACTTCATCATAGTCCTTATCTGACTGAGCAAATCTTTGAGTAACTAAGCTTGCTTTATGGGTAATAGTCCCATCCACACGAGTCTTTAACTTATACATCCATTTGCAACCTATTGCACGCTCACCTGGTGGTAACTTTACATCCTCATACACCTCTAAACCCTTTAACGATTTAAACTCCCTTCCTGCCAAGCTATCTGATCCTTTGTAGGATACAGTTTTATTTCATTGAAGTTAGAAGGTTCTGTATTAACCTGACATACAATGTTTGCTTGAAATCTATCAGGTGGACATCTCTCCCTAGTTGACCTCCTAGGCAACTCAGTACATGTTGTTGGCATGTCCCCTTCCTTTACCTCCCCTATCAAATCCTCATCTTCTACAGTCATAGAGGGTTCTTCTATTGATGATTCCTCCATTGAGGATTCCTCCACTATCTTATCATCAATATTATTATCATTAGGATTATTTATAAACAATGGAGTCTCAACAACAACACTATCCTGTACCTTATTATATTCCTGTTCAAGCTTTCTCCAGCCAACATGCTCCAGAAATTTAGCACTTGCACTGCAATATACATTAGTCGTACCTGGCTCCCAAAATCTAAATGATCTATGATTAACTTCATAACCTCCAAAATATAATTGTCTCGCTCTATGTTGTCCCTTTCGCCTTACTTGCGTGGGAATATGAACCCATGCTGGGGTTCCAAATGTATGTAAATAACTGAGATCTGGCTTTTTTCCATTCCAATGAGTAATTCACCAGTCGTTGAATTCACTACGTTATTCAAAGCATGGTTAGCACACATTATTGCTTCACCCCAAAGTTCCCCTGATAAACCAGAGTCCAAAATCATAATCCTAGCCATAGCCTGCAATGTTTGTCCTCTACGTTCAATATATGAGTTATGTTGCGGTCTATAAGGAGCAGAACACTTATGTTCAATGCCAGCTTTCTGTAACATGGCTTCAAATTTTTTATTGGTAAATTCAGTACCATTATCTGTTACTAAGCTAATAACTTTCTGTTTCTTCCTAGTTTTAAATCCATTAATTTTATTTGCTGGTATTACCTTGCTTTTTTCTTGACTGCAAGCATTGCAATTTAAATACTTTGGACAAGATTTTAATTTTATACCATTAGATAACTCAACAGTTTTCTTTAGCATTTTGAAATTTATATGTCCCATATGTCTATGGAGCAGATGAATACATTCACCATGAGGCTTTTGTTTTCATAAACTGAGTTAGCATTAACTAATGGACTATCACGTATAATAAACAAACCATTATCCAATCTCGCAGTAACGCTTTTACCCTGTTTTTCAATTACACATTTATCTACCTGAAAGGTTACAACAAATCCTGCTTTTACCATTGCTCTTACAGTTAGCAAGTTAAATGTCACTCTAGGTACATATAACATCGGTAAACGTTCATTAGTACATGAACGATATGCAGTACCTTCTCGAGATGCTCTCAATTTCCATCCATTAGCTAATGATACATGCTGTTTACTCTTTGTCATGTTAACAAACCTCTATTTACTTTTAGTTATACACTGCGATACTCCAGTGTCAACTACCCATATATCATGGTTTACAGTTGTAGTTGTACTTGATATGGCTAAACTAACATCTTTATATGCTCTCTGTATATTAATAGCATTCTGTTTCTTACCCTTTTTACAGTATCTGGCTATATGACCTTTAGCCCCACAAGAAAAACATTTCCTAACAATATAGGCAGTTGAAGACAGTTTTTCTTCTTGTGGTTGTCTTTCCCTCAATTGACTTCTATCTTGCCTTCTTCTTGACTCTTCTAACAGTCTTCCAGTTATGCCAGTCAATGTAAGTTCATCTCTGTTTAAAACTTCCAGTGAAGACATATAATCAACATAAGTTTCATCTAAAGAAGAAAGAATGATGTAAACTTGATGCAACTCCGAGAAAATCAGCTCCTTTTCTTGTAGCTCTTGTAAAGTCCTTTTCATAAATTCCAAATGAGCTAATATATTGCCACCTTTTATAAGCCGGGCTCTAAACAGTTTACGTGTAAGGTGTATGTGTGCACCCACACTATCTCGAACATAAATCCTCTTCAAAATGTCCCAACACCTAGCAGCAGATTCTTCACCACGAATATGGACTAACTGCTGATCACTAAGTGTCAGTCCAATTATACTAAGAGGCTTTTCATTATCCCGGTTAAAGTCAGCTTTTTTCATTTTATCTTCATCATTCAATGGGTCCCAAGCTGTTACATTCAGTGGACTATTAACTACAGTCCATAATCCATCTTTACCAGGGTTGGGATTCAAATTTTTTAACAACTGGTTCTGTGGGCATGGCTAAGTTGGTGGGCATCCCTTGGTGGTCATGTTATTGGCTGGGTGTGGCCAACTCAATATCACTCACATCAAGGCACACATCTTCTTGCCTGGCCTCTCATGACAGTGGGAATGCTTCAACAGTCATAAGTATGAAAAATGGTCATAAGTCACTTTTTTAAGTGGCATTGTAACTTGAAATTTACCCCTTGATTAATTAGTGTAGCTGCTGACAATCAGAACCAGTCTTTTAGAGCACAGAGACAGGTTTGGAATTCTTAAGCACTCTCTGTTTATGCGCTGTACTACTAAAAGGTTTCAGGACAGATATTTGTCACAAAATCTATTCCAAATTTATGCCAGTGAACATTAGCATTGTGCCACTTGGGTTATTGATATGCTATGGCTGCCTCCGTTTTGTTTCAAAATAACAGGTATGGCATTTTTATGGCTGCTTTCCCTTACCATAGCAGGCTAAAGCAATCTAGACGTAACATGAATGTGGGAATTGCTGCAGGAGGACCAACAATTTGAATGATTGAGCTCTTGAGTAGAGAGCTTCTTGTAGATAAAAAAATTATTCTTAATACAATTTATTTCCTGTAGCTACAACAAATGTAGCTCCAACAAATCCACTCCCATTCAAATCATAAGTCTCTAGCCACATCTCTCAGAGTAAAAAAAAAAGTTTTATCAGGAATGGCCATGTTGGTGTTAGCTGGGTGCAGCCGTGTCAACCTTCAAGATTTTCTTCCTTTGCTTTGCATCTTTTGGCTGTCAAAAGTAACGGGGGGAGGAGGGGGGACATGGTTATGGGAAGCAAGCTGGAGGTGTTACAAAACAGAAATATATAAGTCGGGGGGAAGATTCGTGCTTAGGCTTCTATCCTATGCTATGCACAGCCGCGACTCTTTATCAAAATATGTCAAGGTCAATGGACAGAGGCCTCATCACCAACTGGAGATGCCCACATGATGCTATATACAACTTTTAATTGGATGAGCCAGTTGAACTATTGGGGGTGGGAACATTGCCATCACTTTGTATATGTGATTTACGTGCTCATTTTCTCAGATTCAGAATTCTTTTGTTGCTACCACTTGACTTCCAGTAAAAGATATCTTTTCTCTAATTAATGGAGTCTAAGTATTTCTTTCTTGGATTTTGAATGGAGCACCATCTGACATTATTCTGAATCTGCATTTTACCAGCCCACCCAGAGAATTAATAAATTTTCTTCCGAGGGGGTCTGAACACAATGTCTAATCCAGCCAGTGACTAAGAAGACCTGGGAGTGACTGGAGAACCAGATTCCCTGCTGTGAGAGGTGGCAGGGGAAGCCGACTTGTTAGCAGAATTAAGTCTTGGTGAAAAATCAGCTGTAAAACCCAAATGGTCCCTGGGAGTCGGCTGGAAGGATCCTGAAGAAAAGCCTCCTCCAGGAGTGACCACTACCCGTCGGTGTGGAAGAGGAGAGCCATAGCAAGAGAAGGAAAGAAAGAATTTTTTACTAACTCAAGCCCTGCATCTTCTAAATGAAGCTGTTGGAGAACCTCAGACTGATCAAAGGTATGAGGGGGAAGAGGGGGAGGCAGCCCCAACCAGAAGAATCAGAGCAGCCACCCCCATAAATCAACCTGGGCCGGCGCAACAGGTAGCAGCAGCCCAGGGCCCCCCAGTGGTGGGAGTAATTGCCAGAAGGTGTAGAACTCCAAAGGTGCCTCCGTTGGATGTAAAATATGGGGGGGGGGGGGATCCCAAGGAGTTAGGATTCTTCCTGGCACAAGTCTGGAGCTATATGGAGGAATATGGAGAGGATTTTTCCTTGGAAGCAGCCAAAGTTAGATGTGTTAGCAGGGCTCTGGAGGGAACAGCTGCAAAGTGGATGGTGACTTTGCATAATGATAATGCTCCCCAGCTGATGAATTAAGACCTGTTCATGACTACGCTGCAGGCCAGGTTTGAAGAGCCACTTGCTGAGCATAAGGCCAGAATTAGGATGAAGACCATAAATCAGGGATGGAGATCAGTGGCCGACTACACCCAGGAATTTAGAAAGCTGGTGTGTCATATTTGAGGCTGGTCCCAGGGAGCCCCGATAGAAGCTTTTAAAGATGGGTTGAATTAAGATGTTTATCAAAGCTGTATTGCCAGAAGAGACCCCAGTGAGCTGCAGCTGTGATACGTGCTGGCAGCAGAGGTGGAAATTGATCTGACCCAAAACAGATGCCGGAGGGGGGGTCTTGGTTGGAGCAAGTCCTCCCTCACCAGCCCTCAAGAAACCTTAAAGCCTCAAAAGGGAGGGATGGTGGCAAAAGACCACTGCATGCTTCCGATGTGGGAAGGAAGGTCACCGGGCTGCAGACTGCCGTGCCAGGCTAGAGCCAAAGAGGGTGCCAGGAGGAGGAAGAAAACCTGAAAATCCTCCAGCAAAGCCTCACTAAACAGTGCTTGAAGTGAAGGAGGTTGTAGAGATCGCCCCTCCGAAAGGAGAGGAGCTGGGAACTCCAACCTCTTCTGAAGAGAGTGAATCCGAATTAGAAGACGACTCACTGGTAAGTCCAAACAAGGGCCCTATGACCATTCCAGTGAGATTAAGGGTACCCATGTCGGGAGCCAAAAGGGAAATGTTGGCCTTGTTAGACTCTGGGTGCACAAGGTGCGTAATTAGCTCAGAGGTAGTAGAGAAAATGGGCTTAAGGCTAAAGACTTTAAAAATGCCCATAGCCTTTTCCCAACTGGATGGATCGGTAGTTGGGGGCAGCCCTGCACATTTCATAATGGAACCAGTAGAAATGATGATGGGGAAGCATAGAGTGACTTTGTGATTTATTGTAGCTCCTGGGATGGAGCGCCCCCTAATACTGGGTTTGCCCTGGCTCCAGAAATGGAACCCCCACATCAACTGGAGGAGGGGATCATTGCACATATGTACTGACAAACCCCCAGAAGGGGAGGGGCAATCTCAACTGAAACCCAAGAATCCCACAGAGCTGGCCTCCACTGGCATCAAGAATCTGAGGGGGGAGGAGAAAATTCCAGAGGAATATTGGGACTTAAAGGAGGTATTCAGTGAAAAGGCCTTGGACGAGGTCCCCCCCCATCGCTCAACAGATTGCAGTATTGAAATTTCGCCAGGAGTGAAACTCCCAAAACCGAAACTGTACTCGAAGATACCATGGGAGCTAGAAGAGCTGCGGTCATTTATTGATAAAAATTTGGAACGTGGTTTCATCCAACCTGCTAAATTTGAATCCCACCCCTGACTAATATGATAGCAGTGTTCCAATATATAAGGGGCTGCCTCAAAGTAAAGGGGGTCAATCTGTTCTCTAAAGCACCTGAAGGCAGAACAAGAACCAATGGATACAAACTAATCAAGGAGAAAAGCAACTGAGAAATAAGAGCACAATTTATCGATAGAATGGCTTGTTTCAGAAAATGTGGGTGCTCCATTACTGGATGTTTTTAAGAAGACATTGGACAATCATTTGTTTGAAATAATATAGGTTCTTCTGCTTCAGTAGCTGGTTGGACTAGTTTGGGAGTGAGTTATTTCCTAAATTCCCCCCTTTGGCCAGAAGTAACGCTTCATAGATACAATCAGGGGTGGGATTCAAATTTTTTAACAACCGGTTCTGTGGGTGTGGCTTTGGTGTTGGGCGTGGCTTGGTGGTCATGTGACTAGGTGGTCATGGCTTGGTGGTCATCTTATTGGCTGGATGTGGTCAACTCAATATCACTCACATCGAGGTATGCATCTTCTTGCCTGGCCTCTCAAGACTGTGGTGATGCTGCAACAGGTGTAAGTGTGAAAAATGGTCATAAGTCTTTTTTCAGTGCCATTGTAACTTTGAATGGTCACTCCACACAAGCAAAGTACCAGCAAAGGAGGGGAAAAAATCTCCAGAGAAGTTCCTGAGACAGGAAGTCTAGTCCTGCCAAGAATGTAATAAGGGTTAACGGAGAGGCAGTTTCTGTAAGCAACATCAGAATGTTTCCTTCCGGCCTTCCTTACAGGATTAGGTCAGTAATTTCTTCTAACAACCGGTTCTCCAAACTGCTTAGAATGTTAACTACCGGTTCTAGTGAATAGGTGCGAACTGGTAGAATCCCACCCCTGGTCTTTACGCAGAAGTAGGCTGCACTTCATAGACCAGGAAACATAGTTTGTTCCATCCAACTGGGTTATCTGGGATATACTGGTTGACTGTTCTTGTGCCATTGGTAGTTTAACAATAAACTGCAATCAGCTGGCTGAATATTAAACTGTATATTCACACTGATTCTCAATATCTCTCTGGGCCCATAACCAATGTTATTATATGTACAGAATAACCCTTGAGTAACAAGGATATGCACATGGAAATGTTTATGAGAGTAGTTATGAAAAATTATTCAGCCACACACAGCCATACACTGAATTGAGTTAAAGTTTACTTTAAGAAATAGCACAGTCCAATAAACAGTCCAGCTCATATACGTTTTACAGTCCAAAGAATATCCAATTACAGTCTTCTTACTGGTTGCCTTTTTCATTTCCAGTTATCAAAGTATAAGCACAGCATAAACCTTAGATAGCAACAGAGTGTCAGAGATACAGAATGTCAGAGAGTGCAAGCCATGATCTCTAGCTCCCTCTTATGGCAATTTGCAACACAACCAACCAATCGGAACATAGTACAAATCAACACAGTGACTTTGTCTTAAAGCTACAAACATACATTGTTAGTTTATATATTACCAATGCAACTAATTGGTGGACAGATTCCTAACATAGTTGATATACACTCTATAAATTTCATTCATGTTGCTTCTGAGCTCTC
The DNA here is from genome assembly GCF_900518735.1 of Pseudonaja textilis. The sequence goes on from NW_020769344.1 coordinate 11,554,930, forward strand.
CATTCTCCCATTGGATAGCTTCTGCTGATATTTCTGCCATAATAATTTTCAAGTCCTCATCTTTATCTTCAGGCACATTTTGAAAGTGAAGGTAAAAAACAGCACATTCCATTTCTAGATTTATGATGGACTCCTCTCAGTCTTTTTTTTCTAGCTACTAATTTTTGGTCTACACCTTCCAATTTTTTTTCAGTCTGCTCCATTCTGGTTTCAACCACTGTAATTCTTTGTTCGTTTTTTTCCCCATTGTCTGTTGAATTTTATCTATTTTATTTTCTAATTTGTACATGTTATTTCTCATTTCTTCATGATTTTTATTCATGGTCTCTTGCATTTTAAGCATCATTTCTTGAATCGTCAGGTGGATTGTCTGGATCCATTGTGAATTGGCCGGGTTGCTTGCTTTTTCTGCTCCTAACATTGTATCTATTGCTCTCTGTCCCGGAGGAGATGCTACTGCCAAAGAGGGGTTTGATGGTGTATGTTAGGAATAACATAGGTTACCTAACGTAGTTTGGGTAAAATAATATATATAAACTATGATAGTAAGTTTAAGTGTGTGTCACTTTAAACTGCAAAGCATGTAATTTTGGGTGCGGTGTGAAACCGCCATAAGAGGGAGCAAGAGAACCTACTGATTGCTGACGATTCCTGACAATTGCTGGTTTGATGAATTGATGGTTTGTTAACTGCATGTTTTCCCTACTGCTGAGTTGCTGAATGCTAGAGGAAGAAAGGAGGTGTGACTTCTTCATATCTCTACTGCAAGGAGATATATTACTGGACTGATATTTGTAAGTTTACTGACCTCTTTTTCGACACTGGAATTTGCAACTGAATAATCCCCGGACAGACTGAATTAGTGAATGATATATGGACTGTTTGACTATGCTAAAACTCTTACTGGAATAAACTATTTAACTAGCATGGTGTATCTGTTTTACTGAGTGTAAGCTACAAAAATGTTTATCTCAAATATTTTGCCTGCCTGCCTGACTGCCGTGCAGATTCTGCTAGGGTGTATCCCTAACACTGGTTATGGGCCCAGCTGCACAGTCAGACTAACCAGGATATAACAGGCTTATATAAAGTGAGAGTTAGTGTAGTTACACAATACTGTAAACAGACAGCTGTGTTTTATTAATTATAGTTTAATATCCAGAAAAAGATGGCACAAGTCAATTTACCAAGTTTGTCTCTAATATCCAAACTGGATGGAACAAACTATGTTTCATGGTCTATGAAATGCAGCCTACTTCTACGCAGAGAAGGTTTGTGGAGTAGGTAGATGCTACCAGAGGTAGATGCTTGGGATCCGGAGGATGAAGATGATGCCCAGAAAATACAAGAATATAAACTGAAGAATGAGCAAGCTCTCTGTATAATAGGACTGACACTCTGTGACCAGCAGCTTGTCCATATTCGTGGAGAAGAAACAGCTGCTAAGTGTTGGGAGAATTTAAAGAAGATTTATGTTTGAGACAGTGTAGGAGCACATATAAATCTTACATGGAAGCTGTTCAGAACACATCTTCAAAAGAATGGAGACATGTTGACTCATATAAACACTATGAAGAGAATTTTTCAGGAACTGCATGAAAAAGAACTTATCTTCACTGAACTGCATCAGGTTTATATAATTTTGTCTTCGTTAGATGAGAGCTATGATGACTATGTAACTTCACTGGAAGTTCTGCCAAAAGATAACCTCACATTAACTGACATTACTGGCAGATTAATTGAAGAAGCCAGGAGAAGGCTTGAAAGGGATCAACTGAGAAGGGAACAACCACAAGAAGAGGAATTATCTTTGTCAGCCTACACAATTAGAAAATGTTTTAATTGTGGAAGAAAAGGTCATTTGGCTAGATTCTGCAAGAAAGAAAAACGCCACAAAGCCAGCCAGAATGCAAAAAGGCATCAAAAGGATAAAAAATGCTTAGTTAGCCATGTGTAGCAACAAAACTGTGAACAATAATAATTTTTGGGTTGTAGATAGTGGAGCATCGCACTGCATAATGAAAGATAAGAAAAGATTTATTAAGATGTCCACGAGTTCACAGCAGATATCGTTAGCTAATGGCTGGAAAATTAAAGCAAAAGCTGAAGGTACTGCATATTGTTCTTGCATAAAAGAAAATGTAAAAATGTTATATGTACCACAACTTAAGTTTAATTTGCTTTCAGTTAGAGTTTTGATTAAACTAGGTTATGTAGTTACCTTTAGGGGAGAAAACTGCATAATAGAAAAGGAAGGTAAAAAAGTGACTGCAACTTTAAAAGGTGAATTGTATGTGTTAGAGGATAATCAGTTAGAGGTGGCTAACACGGTGTATAATAACGTTAAACCTCATGATGAATGCATACATTTGTTACACAGACATTTAGGGCATATAAATTTTAAAATGCTCAAGCAAACAGTTGAACTATCTAAAGGTATAAAACTGAAGCCTTGCAGTAAGTATTTGCACTGCAATGCTTGCAGTCAAGAAAAAAGCAAGGTAATACCAGCAAATAGAATTAATGGATTTAAAACTAAGGAGCCTCTAGAGGTCATATTTGCTGATATTATAGGTCCTAAAAATCCAAGTGTGGGAGGTGCTCGTTATATATTAAGTATAATGGATCATTATTCTAGATATGGTTTCTGTTATTTAATGAAGAGTAAAACGGAAACATATCAGAATTTCTTTAATTGGTTGAAGTTTGCAGAAAGAAAAACTAAAAGGAAACTAGTAACTCTTGTAACTAATAATGGTACGGAATTTGTAAATAATAAATTCCAAAATAGACTGAAGATGGCAGGTGTAGAACATAAAAAGTCTGCACCATATAGGCCACAACATAATTCCTTTATAGAAAGACGAGGCCAAACAATACTGGCAATGGCTCGTACTATGTTGTTGGATTCAGGATTACCTGAAAATTTGTGGGGAGAAGCAATAATGTGTGGTAATCATATATTGAATTGTTGTGGCTCCGGGCTTGGATTCAGCTCCTGTGATTGATATGAGTTCAAGTGAAGAGGTTATGGCAGAACAATATGAGCCGGCCTGGCTTACTGATTGGACTGATAACCAGGATGAGGAGATGGACGTGACAAAGGACGACAGACCTGATGTATTAGAATTGTCAGGACCTTTGACCTCCTCTGGTTCCTTATCTGATCAACAGCCGGGAATGGCTGACAGGGAAGTTTTGAGAGAGTCTTCTAGTGGAGATGAGAACTTGGAAAATTTGTGGTTAAATGTAAAAAATAGAAGACGGTTGAAAAGGCAAAATCAGCTGGAGCGAATGAGAAGAGCAAGTCAGTAAATTAGCATGTTGCCTTAATGAGTATAAAAGGACACAGCTGGGCTGGTACATTTCGCCAGGAACAAAATAACTATTTGAGTGAAGACGTTACAGCAAGGAGCTCTGAGGCTGGAGATTTATTGCCAGGACTGGTTTGCCAGACAGAGTAAAGATTTATGCTGTGGTTTCTGCCAGCCGTTATCTTGTAAGACTTCTTTCCGTTTGATTTAATTGTGAAACGGCTGCTTTCTGTTTTGTTCGTCTGAATTTTGAAGGGGAGTCATAACATTGAATAATGTTGTTAACTCAACAACAGGTGAATTACCATTCACACGGTGGCATGGTAGGAAACCTGACCTAAGCTACATGCACACATTTGGAGCACCAGCATGGGTGCATATTCCTACACAACTGAGACATAAGGGGAAGCATAGGGCTAAAAGATTACTTTTTGTAGGTTACGAATCTAACCATAAATCTTACAGGTTCTGGGAAGAAGGTACATCTAGAGTTTACTGTAGTGGTAGTGCACAATTCCTTGAACATGTAGGATGGGAAAAACTGGAGCAAGATTCAAGTAAAGATGTAATTATAGAACCCTACAAAAGACCAAACCACCATATCAGTAATAAGAAAAGTCCAATTAAAGAGGAAGAAAAGGAAGAGCAAATAGGACCAGAGCAGGAAGAAATAGGTGAACAGGAAGAAATAGATAACCAGGAACAGGTAGAACATGAAAGTCCACCTGTAAGCCCTGTAATACCTAGACGTTCAACACGTGAAACCAGACCACCTGACAGGTACCAAGCAAGTGTAGTTTGCCAAGTTAGTAAAGTTCCAACTACTGTGGAAGAACTTAAAATGTATCCTGCAAAGGATCAAGAGAATTGGCATAGAGCTATGGAAAAGGAACTAAATTCATTAAAACAGATGGAAGTCTATGAGAATGTTAAATTACCTCCAGGTGAAAAGTCCATTGGCTGTAAATGGATATTTAAATTAAAAACAGGTAAAAATGGGACTGTTACCCATAAGGCTAGGTTGGTAGCTCAAGGATTTAATCAAACTGCATGTGATTATGATGAAGTGTTTGCACCAAGTCTAAAAGCAACAACCTTGAGAGCAGCTTTAGTGTGGGCAGCTAAGAAAAACTATATCATAAATCATTTAGATGTAGAAACTGCCTATCTGCATGCACCATTGCAGCACACTATATACCTAAAGAAACCTGTAGGTATTAAGGATAATAAAACTAATAATGACTGTTGGAAACTTAAAAAGAGTCTCTATGGATTGAAACAATCTGGTTACGAATGGAACCAATATATTGTTAAAGAGTTAAACAATATAGGGTTTAAAGCAGGTTTAGCTGATCCATGTTTATTTAAAAAAGAGACAAATGGAATAGTGTCATTATTATTGTTGTTTACAGATGATATTGCTTTAATTACAAAAACTAATAATGAAGCAACTGAAATAATATCATTATTAGGTAAGAGGATAAAATTAAAGCAATTAGGAGAGATAAAACAGTATTTAGGATTGACAATAAATAAAACCAACGGTGGCTATAAGATATCTAAAGAGGATAAGATTTATCAATTACTAAAAACATATAAGATGGAACTCTGTAAACCGGCAAAAACTCCAATGAGTCAGGAATTTTGCCGCACTGATGCTCAAAGTTCAAAATTCGATAAGACTATCTATCAGTCACTAATTGGTAGTCTATCGTACATTAGTAATTGGTCAAGGCCTGATATTGCCTATAGCGTTAATCAATTGGCTCGATTCAACACTGAACCCGCTGAACGACACTGGCAAGCAGCAAAACGTATCTTAAGATATCTTAAAAGGACAATGCACTATGCATTGTATTTGGAGCCAAAAGATGATTTGATTTTAAGTGCATATGCTGATGCAAGTTTTGCAACAGACATAAACACTAGGAAATCAACCTCAGGAATGGCTATACTATTAGGAAAAGCATTGATTGGTTGGAGGTCAATTAGACAGCAACATATAAGTATGTCCACAATGGAAGCAGAATTTTCATGTCTATCTTTATTATGTACTGATTTAATTCTGTATAAACAGTTATTGTTGGATATGGGATTAACTGTTAAAGATTCCATTGTAGTGTACGAGGACAATCAAGCAGCCATACGGATGGCTACAAATCTTGTTGTAAAAATGAGATCTAAGCATACAGATCTTAGATATCTGAATGTAAGGCAATCTGTAAAGAATGTGTAACTGTTGTGGTAATTGTCATTTTTATTAATTTAAATAGCTTACTCCACTCTACCATCCACTTATTTTCCACTCAGCTGCTCCTACTTCTCAGTAATATTTATATTATATTTCTTTTTCCAATCCTTCAGTTCTTTTAATATTTAATCTTACAGTCCAATATATTTTCTATATTATTTGTTTATATCACAACCTTATGTCCACTTTAAATAATATAATTTGCTTAAATTGTATCACAATCTTATATCCACTTTAAATAATATATCATTATCTTATAAATAGTTACAAAAATATTATATACTCTATGTTATTTGGTAAATATTAATAGGTTCAATTAATTTAAACAATTCTCTATAAAGTCTAACAGTGGTGGTTACTTATGTTAATATATACTCTAAATGTATTTAATTTTCTTTAATCTAAATATTTTCAACCAGGTTCTATTATCAAAGTTCTATTTTCAGAAACAAGAATTCCTATTTCACACTATCATATACTTTCAGATTTTATATCCTAAATAAGCATTACAGCCTTAAGCATGATCAAATAGACAATATAAACATAGGCATCAAATCAGATATTTAACTTTACATTGAGTTCTTTTATCACCTTCCTTTGTTACTTATACAATGTTGCCTTCCTTTTTCTTGTTAAACTTTCCAGTCATCTGTTGCATCAGCCATTCCTTGTCGTAGCGCTAGGGTTACTTTCCCCTTTCCATTTCAAATGTTAAATAACAGCAAATAATTTGTTTCAGCTTCCTTTCTTTTAAATCCAGTTCCTTCCAATTAACTCCATCCTCAGAAAAGTTCTTTGCACCTTCACTTTCCTTCTTCACTTTCCTTTCCTTCTTTCTTTCTTCCCTTCTGCCATTCCCCTGGATACCTTCCTTCAAATTGCTTAGTCACTTAGCCACTTAGCCGTTATATGTTCCAAACAAATGCCTTCCTCCAGCTCCACAATTCCAAATCCTCTATCCTTCTCTGACCAATCCCTTTTCTTCACAGATACTTTCACTTACTTTCACTCTCTCCACGTCCCTTTTCTCTGTCCAAATCTTTCTGGCTGCACTCCTCGTCTCTTGCAATCTGCTCTCACTACCTTCTAGCTGCTATCCTTTGAAACCTCCTCTCTCTCTCCGTCTGAGCCTCTCCACTTGCCTGATGATTGTAAAATTTTCTCTCCTCTCATGCTGCTACAATTACAGCTCCTGGGATTTAGCTTCCATCCGATGCCATGCTTTGCTGATTTTCTCCTTCCTAGTCTGGCAGCTGTCACAGCTTCTGGTCAGCCATATTAGTATGACTTACATTTTCACCTAGGATCTGCGAGGTTCCTCTTCATTCCAGTGGGTGGTGCCCTACCACCCCACCATCCCCTGAGCTTCCTCTCTTTATCATGTCTCCCTCCTGAGATCACAACCCTCAGATCAGGCTCCTAATGCAAAAGATCAAGTCCAAGAGATGGAGCCCAATCTCTCTTCCCCGAATCGCTGCCACGTCACCGCCGGAAGTCCCAACAAGCATAATCTCAAAAGTACCTTTATTAGAATAGCACCTGGCACATCTGTGGAATCTCGAATCAAAATTTTCCCGGGCTTCCTATAATGTCCCAAATTACAATCCATCTCCTTTTTCCCCATCATCACATCACATGGACCAATCATGATCTGTTCTAGTGTAAGATCCTTTTTCTCTGCTGCACCACACTTAATAACCTTGAACTAAGAAAATAATTTTATTTCGTCTACTTAGAACTACTCAATTGAAATCACCCCACTCCCACTTTCTCAAACTATGTGGCAGCGTAGAACATAGTTCCCAAAGCTTACAGCAGTGGTGGCGGCAGCCAGAACATGCCACGGCTGTTTGCTTTCTCTGCTGGCTGAGGGGTGTGTGTGGAGGTGCCCTGAAAGGGAGGGTGGGAACTTCTGGGGATGCTTCCTACCCCCATGCTACCCCTGCCCCTGATGCCACCTGCCTCAGGGTGCTGTGAAAGGAAGGGTGGATAGACATCTACCCACCCTTCCTTTCACAGCACCCTGAGGCAGGTGCTGCATTCTTCATTCTCCCGCTGCCTGCTGCCCTGGAGCTCGCTGGATGAATTCGTCCCAAACCAAGTGTGTGTGTGTGTGTGTCACGAGAGAGTGTGGTGTGTGTGTGTGTGTGTGTGAGAGAGAGAGAGAGAGAGAGAGAGAGAGAGAGAGAGAGAAGGAAGGAAGGAAGGAAGGAAGGAAGGAAGGAAGGAAGGAAGGAA
>NW_020769344.1:11562742-11601989 GCF_900518735.1 Pseudonaja textilis
AGGAAGGAAGGAAGGAAGGAAGGAAGGAAGGAAGGAAGGAAGGAAGGGCAACAAAGAAAGAGTAAGTAAGAAAGAAAGAGAAATAGGAAGAAAGAGACAGGAAGAAAGGAAGGGGAGAGAGAAAGAAAGAGCATGAAAGAAAGAAAGAAAAAGCAAGAAAAAAGAGGAAGGGAGAGAAAGAAATAAAGAAAAAGAAAGAAAGAGCAAGAAAGGAAGGAAGGATGAAAAAGAAATAGGAAGAAAGAGAAAGGAATAAAGGAAGGGAGAGAGAGAAAGAAATAGAGACAGAGAGAAAGAAAAAGAAATAGGAAGAAAGAAAGGAGAAAGAAAGAAAGAAAAAGAAATAGGAAGGGAGAGAGAGAGAAAAAAACCCTCTGTACTATTATTTTTAATGGTTCCATTATTTATCATATATTAATATTTTACACTGTCCCTACTACACCTAGAGTGATTTTATTGTCTTTCTTTTGCCCAGGTATTTTACATGTCTATAGTCCAGAGCATAAATACATGTGTGTTTAACAGAGTTGAAAGGGACTTTGGAGGTCTTCTAGTCCACGCCTCTGTTCAGACAGGAAAACTGAGGGTGCCAAACTCTGAGTAGAGGTCCTGGGAAAGGTGTCAGAATAATAGAATAACACTTTGAAGGGACCTGGGGGGTGGGGGGACCCTACAGCATTTCAGAGAAATGACTGTCCAGTCTTTTCTTAAAAACCTCCAGTGTTGGAGCACCCAGAACTTCTGGTGGCAAGCAGTTCCACTGGTTAATTGTTCTCACTGTTAGGAAGTTTCTCCTTCGTCTTAGTTTGCTTCTCTCTTTGTTCAGTTTCCATTCATTGCTTCTTGTTTGCCTTCTAGTGCTTTGGAAAATACATTGAACCCCCTCCCTTCTTTCTGGCAGCCCCTTAAAAGCCTGTTGCCTATCCCACTCTTGAGCAAAGCATGTGAGCCATTTCCTCCTTTCATTGGTCCATGAAAGTGCATCTGTAGTATGCAGATAATAAAGTAAAAAAGGTGAACAACATTTTTACAGAACTATAGATAAGTTGAGGCTGGGGGTGACAAGGAATGGCTAGGAGGGGAGGGGCCAGGCAAGGCACCCATTGATGTGAGTGACATTGAGTTGGCAACCCCCACCCAGTCACATGACCACCAGGCCATGACCACCCAGTCACATGACCATCAGGCCATGCCCACTCAGTCACATGAACACCAAGCCACACCCACAAATTAGGCCATGCCCACAGAACCAGTTGTTAAGAAATTTGAATCCCACCCTTGATCGTGATCCAGTATAACTACTTAGCCAGTATCCAATTAACTGCATACACCTGAGGCTACTGGATATGGACATTCTGGGAATTAATAAAGTAGTTCATTCATTACTGATCCTTTCTTATGTCACTTTCCATGTCTCTGGATTGTGTGGTGAACTGACTGCAAGAAAAGCATTTGTATGTTCAATCTATACATTTCTTGTGATGTGTAAGATACTTTTCAGTTTCAAAGAAAGGCAGCACCTCCCATCTTAAAAATGAAATTACATGCAGAATCAATAACATGGCAAAGGGAACAAACAGATTTTAAACCATGACCCAATTCAGAGAGTGGAATTTCAAAGTTGTACTAAATCAGCCCAAATTGTTTGTTAGTAAATTAGGGTACACATAGCAGCTTCACCCAATCTTTAAAATGCAATAGATCAGCCTTCCTTTAAACTATTCCTGGAGAGCAATTTGCACAGCCTGGAAAAACACTCCAAAGAAAATATCATGTGGAAAATGGTGCTTAGTGGAAAGGTTAGGTGTGACTTCCCTGCCTGCTGCTGGTTCCATGCCATGGCTTCCTGCCTGTTTGGCTGCAATCAGTGGTGTGTCTGCTGCCAAAAATCTATTTTGGCTCTTATGATCCTTAATTCAGGATTGTACTTGTTAGATCTGGGAGGATGGTTCAAGAACGGAGGCAAGACTCAGATAGCAACAACAGCTCTTTATTAGTAACTTCAGATCTGAGCGAACTATCCCAGCCGCAGCAGCCCCTTATATAGGGCTGGCTGCGGCTAGGCAGCCAATGAAGGCGATTTGAGTTTGCTGCTCTTGGCAGGGCCAATCGCGGCAGCCCGTTTACTGGCCAATCGCATCAGTCTATGGCGACCAATCACGATCGGCTATTCATGGGCCAATCAGAGTTGCAGGCTTTCAAGCCTGCTAGTCCGGAACACCCCTCCCCTCTCGGTTCCGTTTAAGGGGTGGAGTAATATAGTCTTGCAGGTAGGCAGGTCTTCGCACCTGTCTACCTGACTTATGCAATTCCAATTGTCCATGTTTGAATTCGGGTTCAGATGGACTGTTTGCTGGATCTAGCAGAAACGGTGAGCCGGTGCCATGGTTAGGGCTCTCCTCTGATGCCCCCGGGGTGAGAGAGTCCTCAGCTTTGTTGTTACTGTTCTGGCTCCCCAGGCTCGCTGAACCTGCTTGGCTGCTGCTTCTCGGTGAAGTGTTCGTCTGCCCAGGTTCAACTACAGCTGGTGAGTATTGCAAGCTATGGTGTGGTGATCTCGGTGTTAGGTCAGAATAAACAGGTGTTGGTTAAATTTCTGGGCTCACGGCTTCCCCTCCCCCCCTGGTGTCAAAGTTAGGGTCAGGTGTGGAAGTTGTGGTCAGTCTGGAGCGTAGCTGGTCAATATGGCATTTCCACGCTCTGCAATCAGTGGTGAGTAGATGGTAGGAACGGGGACCTGTAACTTGAGTTACTTGAGCAGGAATCCAGAGGGGATCCCCAGAAAATTTTTTTGCAAATACAAGGTCTCCTACCTTAAAGGCACGGTGCTTGCTGCTGGAACCCAGGGGCTTTTCTGGGGTGTAGGCAGGGTGCAAGAGGTCTAGAGGTGATCTGAGTTTCCTGGCCATCAGGAGTTCAGCTGGGCTCTTGTTGGTCGTGCTGTTTGGAGTGATGTGTTGAAGGAGCAGCATTCTAGTGACTTTGTCATGGATGTTGCCTTCTTCCATTTTCTGCAGGGTTTTCTTTGTGAACTGAACCGTTCATTCAGCCCTACCATTCGCCGCTGGATGAGTCGGCGATGTGAGTGCGTGTCGGATGCCCCGTTCCGCTAAATATTGTTCAAAGGCTAAGGCAGTAAATTGGGGCCCATTGTCAGAGACCAGGACATCAGGTAGGCCATGTGTGGCAAAGAGTCTGTTCAGTTTTTTGATGACTGCCTCAGTCGTGGTTGCTTTCATTTTATTGACCTCAAGCCATACGCATCTACAGTTATTAGGAAAGTGTGGCCTTTAGTAGGTCCCGCAAAGTCAATATGAATGTGAGACCAGGGACCCCGGGTGTTTCCCATTCTGTTGGTGTAGCTTTTGGTGGGGCTGAGTGGTTTTCCTGGCATCTGTTACAAGAGGTGACCCAGGTTTCGATTTGTTTGTCCATACCTGGCCACCAGGCGTAACTTCTTGCCAGTGCTTTCATACGCACGATGCCCGGGTATCCATCGTGCAGCATTTGCAGGACTTTTTTTGTAGCTTGGTTGGTATAACAACTCGGTCTCCCCATAAAATGCACCCTCTTTGTGTGAAAAGTTCTATTTGTCTGTTTTTAAATGACTTAAATGTTTCCTTAAGGTCGTAGTCTGGCCATCCCCTCTCCACCCAGCCACGAACTCGTGCCAAACAAGAGTCTCTTTTGGTTTCAAAGGCGATGTCCTGGGCCGTTAGTGGAGGTGAGTGAATTGTCTCGATTTGTAGTACTGGAAGTGTGGGAGCTGGGTCTTCCTCTGGCTCAGATAGTGGCGAGCGGCTCAAGGCATCTGCGTGAGGAATAGATTTCCCCGGGTGATACTTTAATTGATAGTCGTAGGCAGCTAGAAATTCCAACCATCGCGTCATTCTGGGGGAGAGAATGTGTGGGGTAGGTTTGTCGCCCGCCAGAATGCCAAGTAGTGGCTTATGATCCATGATAATAGAAAATGGTCTCCCATAAACAGATTCATGAAACCTTTTAATTGCAGAGACAATAGCAAGGGCTTCCTTATCTAAGTGGCTATAGTTTCTTTCTGTTTTTGATAGAGTTCTTGAAAAAAATGCAATTGGTGCTTCTGAGCCGTTTGGTAGGACGTGGCTCAGAATAGCCCCCACCCCAAATGGTGAGGCATCACAAGTAACAGTCAAGGGGAGTGTCTCACTATATTGAATTAGTACTGCATCAGAGGTAAGGAGGTCTTTTACTTGCTGAAAGGCGTGTTCCTCCCGACGTCCCCAAATCCAGGAGGCCCTTTTATCGAGTAGTCTATGAAGGGGCTCAGCAACAGTCGCCTTCTGGGGTAGGAAGATGTTATAAAAGTTAATAAGTCCCAGGAAGGCTTGGAGATCAGTTTTGTTTTTGGGTCTTGGGACATTTTTGATAGCTGCCAATTTCTTTTCTGTGGGGTGGATTCCTTGTTTGTCAAGGAGGTAGCCAAGAAACTCCACCCTTTCTGTGCAAAGCTGGCACTTTTCCTTCTTAACCTTGAGGCCAGCATCTTTGAACCTTTGTAGGACTGTTCTGAGGCGTTTCTCTAATTGATTTTTTGTGGGGGCTGCTATTAATACGTCATCAAAATAGGGCACGACCCCTTTTATACCTTGTAATAGTCTCTCCATCAGGCTTTGAAAGATGCCTGGGGCTACGCTTACACCAAACTGGAGCCTGTTGCATTTGAATGCACCACGATGTGTGACTATAGTTTGGGCTTCTGCAGTCTCAGGATCAACTGGCAGCTGTTGACACGCTTGGGCCAGATCTAATTTTGCGAATATTTTGCCACCCCCAAGTGAATGCAGGAGATGTTGAACGACTGGTACTGGGTAGGCGCTCTGCTGTAGCGCGTGATTGAGGGTGGCCTTGTAGTCACCGCAGATTCTTATGGACCCGTCAGGCTTTATGGGGGTGACAATTGGTGTCTCCCATCGGGAGTGGTCAATTGGTTCTAACACGCCTTGTGCAATTAATTTGTCCAGTTGCTCATCAATTTTGGATTTGAGAGCAAAGGGAACTCGGCGTGGCTTTAGGCGAATGGGTGCAATGTCGGGGCGAAGATTAAATGAAATAGGGGACCCCTTGTACTTGCCTAGGCTTTTGTTGAACACTTCTCGGAAGTCATGGACGAGGGCTGCCTCCCAGTCATCGTCTTCAGTATGATGGATGCCAGGCATTCCGAGTCCTAATGGTGTGAACCACTGAAGGCCCAATAGACTTGGCCGGTCTCTGTCTACAATGGTGAGTGGTAGAATTGCATTATGTCCCTTGAAAGAGACCTGGAAATGGCGGGTACCTGCGACTGGAATCCGGTTGCCTTGATAATCTTTCAGTATGAGTCTTTGACTGCTGAGGTCTTGGCGTTGGATGTTGGGAATCAGCTGCTTGAGTGTTTTCCAGGATACCATTGATAGTGATGACCCAGAGTCGACTTCCATGATGCACGGCTTATTTTCAATGGTGACCTTTACACGGATTTTTTTAGCGTCAAGTGATGAGGCGTGGCCGATGGTGATGGTTTGATGCGCTTCCTCTCGTCTGGGCATGCCATTAAACCTTCGGGGTCTGCTGTACTGGTTCCACTGGTTGCTAGGGTGGTCCCTCTGTGTGGTGGAGTTGCCATCATTCCTCTTTGGGCTGCTCCCTCTCCGTCTGGGGCTGGAATTTCTCTTGTTTCTGCATACCTTTGCAATATGCCCTCGTTTCTCGCAAAAACGACACATGGCATCTAAAAATCTGCATTCGGATCGAGGATGGCTTCCCCCGCATCCAGCGCATTGGTAGATGGATTTACGACCCCGCTGGTCCCGTTGCTCACGTTCTGTCCGGAGTCTGTGGACTTCTTCCTCCTCGCTGTCTGAGGATGACTCGACATCTTCATGATGAGTGGTCGATGTGTACTTGTCTGAAGGTTTCCCAGCATCGTTGGTGGGTTGGCGGTTGGTTCTGCTGGTTCGGCGCATTCGTGCTGCTGATTTACGAGTGGCTTCAGCTGCGGTGGCGTCTGCTATAGCATCTGCAAGCGAGATGTCTCCCTTGGCCATGATCTTGCTCTGAACAGTTGGGTCTCTAAGGCCAAGGACGATTCGATCTCTCATGGCTTCTTCGAGATTGGCAAAGCCACATAATCCACCCAGGTTCCTCAGGTCTGCCACAAAATCCCCAATGCTCTCACCTTCACGCTGGTCCCTCTGGTAGAACTCGTGTCTGCAAATGAGAGTTGGTACTGCTGGGGCATAATGGTTGCGCAGGATGGGAGCAAGGGTGTCCCAATCCATGGTCTTAACTTCATTTGGCTTCGCTAAGGCTTTAGCCATCTTACAAATGGCTGGCCCACAATGGGTTAGAAACACGGCTCGTTTCTTGCTGGGCGTGGCATCTTTGAGGTTGTTGGACTCCAGGAACATTTGAAATCTGTCCATATATGAGTCCCAGTCTTCGCTAGCTGGATCGAATGGGGCGGGTGGTATAGCGCTGCTGGCCATGTCGCCGTCGTTGAGCTCTGTCAGCCATGTGCTCCTTCAGCTAGTTCAAATCAGTAGACTTTGTTGCCTCCGCATTCCACCTTCATCGCCAGTGTTAGATCTGGGAGGATGGTTCAAGAACAGAGGCAAGACTCAGATAGCAACAACAGCTCTTTATTAGTAACTTCAGATCTGAGCGAACTATCCCAGCCGCAGCAGCCCCTTATATAGGGCTGGCTGCGGCTAGGCAGCCAATGAAGGCGATTTGAGTTTGCCGCTCTTGGCAGGGCCAATCGCGGCAGCCTGTTTACTAGCCAATTGCATCAGTCTATGGCGACCAATCACGATCGGCTATTCGCGGGCCAATCAGAGTTGCAGGCTTTCGAGCCTGCTAGTCCGGAACAGTACTTATTGGTGCAAAGTGCTGTTTAAAATTTGGCCCTTGTGCTCTCGATGCACAACAACCTTTGCTGCAATTTCTACTTTTTATTCTTTTAAAAATAAATAAATCTATTAAAACAAAAACAAGTCTAGTTTCCCCTAATGTGACCCAAGGAATAGAGAAGCTTTTAAATGTGTGACCTATGCACAAACACACATGCACTCCATCTAAAGTTTGTTCCCTTTTACTCTGAATAATTTACAAAACTGCTTGTAGCCATACTATCCTGAAAGTTTAAATGATGCCTATGAGCTTAAAATAGTTTCTTGTTGCCATAAAATATTTAAGATTGCTTTGTGGTTGTCAAGCATTAAGAAAGAAAATGCTGAGCAGGTTTGGATAATGATGAGGCAACCTTGAGCAATCCCACCCTTCCCTGCACTCTGGTGATGCAAGACTCATGAAAATCACCCTAACTTGTCTCAGCAGGGGAATTTTAAGGATACATCTCAAATATTTTCTTACAAATACAGTATATCCATCAATGACAGGAATTATACAGCACCTTTCAAACAGAATCAGGTTCACTCACAGTGCAGCTGACAGATACACTGAAGGTTTGATGAAAATGTATTTGAAAATATAATTTCTTGGTTGCTTATTGTATTATTGAGCTTCAGACTCACTGGATCTTTGGGACAGGCAGCAGAGCAATGAATGCTTTTTCTTAAATTACCAGCCCACTGATATGTTGCATATTCAAAACAGCATGTTCTATTTTTATTTTTTTTTAAATACCAAAATTCAGCTGAACAAGAGTCAAATCATAAAGATGATGGGCTTAGAATTGATCTTTATCGTGACTGTCTACTCTGGAATTTCCAATACAAATAAGTAATACAGAACAGATTCCCCTGCTGCAAGCAAAGACAGAAACCCAGCCTGCAGCTCCTCCAACGAGTATGGGCTGAAAACAACAGCTATCTGAGCACAGGTGGGAGATGTTTGTTTTGCTTTAATTCAAGAAAGGAAATAGCTAAAATGGTTCCAAGTCCTTTGAGTTGGGAGCATTGGTTGTAGAGATGCAGACTTTTATTGATTTAGCTAGTGCAATAAATCAACTTAGGTTTTAATTGTGCAGATTAAAATTTACCCCTTGATTAATTAGTGTAGCTGCTGACAATCAGAACCAGTCTTTTAGAGCACAGAGACAGGTTTGGAATTCTTAAGCACTCTCTGTTTATGTGCTGTATTACTAAAAGGTTTCAGGACAGATATTTGTCACAAAATCTATTCCAAATTTATGCCAGTGAGCATTAGCATTGTGCCACTTGGGTTATTGATATGCTATGGCTGCCTCCGTTTTGTTTCAAAATAACAGGTATGGCATTTTTATGGCTGCTTTTCCTTACCATAGCAGGCTAAAGCAATCTAGACATAACATGAATGTGGGAATTGCTGCAGGAGGACCAACAATTTGAATGATTGAGCTCTTGAGTAGAGAGCTTCTTGTAGATAAAAAAATTATTCTTAATACAATTTATTTCCTGTAGCTACAACAAATGTAGCTCCAACAAATCCACTCTGTTATGTCCCTGGAACTTAAAGAAGTTCCCACCCAGGTCCGTTCGCGCTGCGGGGGCGGTTGCCCCCTCTCATTGGTTGGTTCTCCCCAGCAGCCAGCTATAAAAGCAGGCTGCGGGGTCCGACCAGTTGCTGATCGCTGCGAGCCAGTTCCAGGCTTGGCAAGCACGTTCAGTCCTTTATTATTCTAATAAAGTATTTGTTGCACCCATGCCCTGGTTCAGCCTCTCATTATCCGAACATAACACTGGCGACGAGGATGGGATGGCGACCAGAGGCACAATGCAACCACTGAATCACTAGCCGCTGATCCGCAGCCAGAGAGAACGATCAGCAGGCGATAAGAGCAAACGCTGATCCGCAGCTAGAGAGAACGATCAGCAGGCAAACGAGAGCGAACGCTGATCCGCAGCCAGAGAGAGCGGTCAGCAAACAGCGAGAGTGAGAAGCGTCTGTAGCCGCTAGTTAGCCAAGCTACAGGGAAAGTGAAGCGCTGCGAGCCGCAGCCGCTCGTTTCTTTAGGCGCGAAATTCAAACGGCTGTCATTTGAGTTTCCGCCCAAGAGTACAGCGCGGTGCTGTATTTCAAAGTCACTGACGCCCACGCAGGCGCGAATTTCAAAACGCTGCCAACGGCCGTTGCAGCCTAACCTCGTGTTAATCCAGAGAGAGGGAGAGAGTTGTGAAAACCTCCCCAGAGCTGAAATCACTAGCCTGCCTTAGGCACAAAAAACCTTCCTGCTGCTGCCCCAGAGAGATTTTCTCAACAGATTATCCAACGAGATTCTCATCATGAACTCCAACCCAGCTTTCCCATCGTTCAAGCCGGATGAGGAGAAGTGGGAGTCATACAAGAATCATTTTAACCACTACATCGACGCCATAGGGCTGGCTGATGCAGGGGAGCACCGGAAAAAATCATATTTCCTGATCTACTGTGGAGCCATCGTCTTTGATACTGCCACAGCACTCGTGGCTCCACGTGAGTTAAAAAACTTTCCCTGGACAGAACTGTTAGAAATCCTTACTAACCACTATTCTCCTAGACCCTCACAGATTGCCAGGCGGTTCACCTTCCGAATGAGGAAGCAATCAGACAAAGAGACCATCAACCAGTACATGGCTGCCCTCAGAACTGCAGCTCTCCATTGTGGGTTTGGAACCTACCTGGAGGACATGCTCCTCGACCAGCTAGTCTGCGGAGTCAAGGACCTTCACCTCCAAAGGCGCCTACTCGCTAAGAAGGACCTCAACCTCGCGCAAGCCATCGAGGAAGCCCTGGCAGCAGAGCTGGCAGCACACTCAGCCACCGAAATCCAAGGGCCTGTTTCCAAGCAAAGTGCAGTTTCAGTCCACTCTGAAGAGGTGGTCATCGAAGAGGACCCCAGCAATGCAGCCGACATCCACCGCCTCGCCCACGCCAGACACCCGCAGGTAGGAGCCAAGCAAGAAAGCGTCAGTCCACCCAAGCACATCACCCTGTGCCTATCCTGTGGTGGATCTCACCTGAGGACCACCTGCAAATTCAAGGGAGCCACCTGCAACATTTGCCACAAAAAGGGGCACATCGCTAGAGTCTGTCAAGCCGCTCACAACTCGGCACAAAGGCACCCTTCTTTTTCACATTCTGGACCCCAAAGGCAAGTATTGAACTGTCGTACTCGCCACCATGCTAAGCACGCTTGCCATGCCATTAGTAAAATCTCTCTCTCCGTTTTGTTAGAAGGTAGACCTTGTCGCATGGAGGTTGACACGGGGTCAGCGCTCTCAATTATCTCTTGGAGCACCCTCAAGAGACTACAGCCCAATCTATCCAGAAACCGGCTCCAGAAGTGCCAGTTTAGCCTGAAGGACTACCAGGGGAAGGACATTCCTGTAATCGGCAGAGGCAAGTTTCTTGTTAATTTTAAAACTTTCAAAGGCCACCTACCTCTAGTGGTAGTTAACGGAAATCTCCCCACACTCTTGGGGCTTGATTGGTTTCCTCATCTCGGCCTAGGGTTAACAGGAGTCCATGCTGTCTCAACCTCTGACACTGACTCCTTATTCGCTGATTACTCAGACGTATTCAGCAATGAACTGGGGTGTTATAACGGTACCCCTATCTCATTCTCAGTCAACCCCCAAGCAGTCCCAATCAGGCTAAAACCTCGTAGAGTCCCATTCGCTATTCGGCCTAAATTAGATGCGGAACTGGATAAATTATTAAAACAAGGGGTCATTGAGCCAACAGATTTCGCCAAATGGGAGACGCCCATTGTCACACCCCTCAAAAAAGACGGTAGCCTGAGAATTTGCTTGGACTACAAAACCACAATTAATAAGTTTTTACAAGTTAGCGCTTACCCAGTGCCCATCATTCAGCATTTATTACACACTTTCGAACCTGGCAGCATTTTTGCCAAATTGGACATGTCTCAAGCGTATCAACAGTTCCCTGTTGACAACCAAACAGTGGAACTCCAGACCATTGTCACTCACAGGGGTGCTTTCCGGTGCAAGCGTCTCCAATTTGGCGTAAGTGTTGCCCCAGGCATTTTTCAATCCCTCATGGAGCGGATTTTGCAGGGCCTCCCTGGTGTAGTACCCTACTTCGACGACATCTTAGTCTCGGCCAGGGACAGACCCCAACTCTTCCAGAGAGTTCGAGCAGTGTTAGAGAGGTTCAGACAGCACGGCCTCAAATTAAAAAAAGAAAAATGTGCCATTGCCACTAGACAGGTGGACTTTCTGGGTTATAAAATTGACGCCTCAGGCATTCACCCCCTGGAGTCCAAGGTTAAGGCAATTCACGAGGCACCCACTCCAACCTCCAAAGCGGAACTGCAGGCCTTCTTGGGGCTATTGAATTTTTACGTGTCGTTCCTGCCCCATAAAGCATCTGTGGCGGAACCCCTGCACAGACTTTTGGACAAAAAATCGCCTTGGCATTGGGGACACAAGGAAGACTCCGCTTTTCGCGCCGTCAAATCACTACTCACGTCGGAGGCGGTCCTCATTCAGTTTGACCCCAACCTTCCATTAGTGCTAGCAGCTGACGCATCCCCTTTTGGAATTGGGGCAGTCTTAAGCCACAGGCTCCCCAATGGCTCTGAAGCCCCCATCGTTTTTTTTTCCAGGACGCTCTCTGCAACAGAGCGCAATTATAGCCAAATCGATAAGGAAGCTTTAGCAGCTGTCGCAGCTGTGAAGAAATTCCATGAATTTCTTTTTGGCCACTTTTTCGAGCTGGTCACGGATCATAAGCCTCTCCTGGGTCTACTAGCAGGTGACAAACAGACCCCTCAAGTCCTGTCTCCTAGAATGACGAGGTGGACTCTTTTCCTAGCGCCATACTCGTATAGACTCATACACCGTCCAGGTAAAACATTGTCTCACGCAGACGCCCTCAGCCGCTGCCCCCTGCCTGCTCCAGCTGAGGATCCTGCCCCGGTCCACGCTATTTTTGAGGTCACCCAACTGGACCTCCCCATCACTGCCCTAGACATTGCTGCCAAATCCAAGGCAGACAAAACGATCGCCCAGGTACTGGACTGGGTGAGGAGGGGGTGGCCGGGCAGTGATGTTGAAACCAAATTCACGCCTTTTAAGACCCGCCTACAGGAGTTATCCAGTTTGCAGGGCTGTTTGCTGTGGGGCACACGAGTGGTCATCCCGACCTCACTGCGTACCCGAGTTTTGGAGGCGCTGCACGAGGGCCACCCTGGCATCATCAGGATGAAGGCATTAGCGCGAAGCTACGTATGGTGGCCGGGCCTCGATGATGACATCATCAGATGGGTAAGCTCCTGCCATCCCTGCCAGGAATCCCGTCCATCCCCTCCAATTGCCACACCCACCAAGTGGGAAAGCACCAGCGCACCTTGGTCCAGGATCCACATCGACCTAGCGGGCCCGATGCACGGCAAAATGTTCCTGGTGGTCGTGGACTCTTACTCTAAATGGATTGACGTAGCACAACTATCCACAACCACCACGCAAGCGGTTACCAAGGTATTAACTCGCCTGTTCGTAACGCACGGGCTACCAGACTCAATTGTTTCTGACAATGGCCCCCAGTTCGCATCGGCCGAGTTCAGTCGCTTCGCTGCCAACCTGGGCATCCGCCACATCTTCACAGCTCCCTTTCATCCTGCCAGTAACGGATTGGCAGAAAGAGCCGTTAGGACCACCAAAGAAGCCCTAGCTAGGTTCAGCAAGGAAGACTGGCACCACAGACTCTCCCGTTTCTTGCTGAGCCAGCACTCAACCCCGTGCACAGTCACTAATAAGTCCCTGGCTGAACTCCTGATGGGTAGACGCCTGCGGACTGTATTGGACAGGCTTCACCCACATTACTGCCCTGACTCTCCCCTCGCTTCCACGTCGGGGGTTAGGCATTTTGTCTTACAGGAACCCGTGTTCGCGAGGAACTTCGCTGGAGACCCTCTGTGGATCCCGGGCGAGATCGTGGCCATCACCGGACCCAGGTCGTATTGAGTCAGACTGGAGGATGGCCGAGTCTGGAGAAGGCACCTGGATCAGCTGCGGAGACGCCAAGGCACTCACGTCAGCAGTGACTCATGGTTGCAGACCGGTGCGAGGCTTCAGCATCAACCCCACATCAGCACCAATCCCGGGGACCAGTTCATGCCTGCAGCCAAGTCGGGGAGCCCGAACACGAATCGTGACCACCAGATGGCTGACCAGTCCGAACCAGCCAACGGAAGCACATCCCCAGTAACCAGCCCTACGAGTCCCGAACCGGCACTGACCGAGGAACACGTTCGTGACACCCCACCGATCCAACCTTCCCTTGCAGACTCTGAACTACCAGACAACTCCCCAGAGTTGCGCCGTTCTGGGCGCCAGCACAAGCCTCCCACGTACCTTAAAGACTATGCGTGTTCGCATCTGGGGGGAAGGGGTGTTATGTCCCTGGAACTTAAAGAAGTTCCCACCCAGGTCCGTTCGCGCTGCGGGGGCGGTTGCCCCCTCTCATTGGTTGGTTCTCCCCAGCAGCCAGCTATAAAAGCAGGCTGCGGGGTCCGACCAGTTGCTGATCGCTGCGAGCCAGTTCCAGGCTTGGCAAGCACGTTCAGTCCTTTATTATTCTAATAAAGTATTTGTTGCACCCATGCCCTGGTTCAGCCTCTCATTATCCGAACTTAACACACTCCCATTCAAATCATAAGTCTCTAGCCACATCTCTCAGAGTAAAAAAAAATGTTTTATCAGGAATGGCCATGTTGGTGTTAGCTGGGTGCAGCCGTGTCAACCTTCAAGATTTTCTTCCTTTGCTTTGCATCTTTTGGCTGTCAAAAGTAACGGGGGGAGGAGGGGGGGACATGGTTATGGGAAGCAAGCTGGAGGTGTTACAAAACAGAAATATATAAGTCGGGGGGAAGATTCGTGCTTAGGCTTCTATCCTATGCTATGCACAGCCGCGACTCTTTATCAAAATATGTCAAGGTCAATGGACAGAGGCCTCATCACCAACTGGAGATGCCCACATGATGCTATATACAACTTTTAATTGGATGAGCCAGTTGAACTATTGGGGGTGGGAACATTGCCATCACTTTGTATATGTGATTTACGTGCTCATTTTCTCAGATTCAGAATTCTTTTGTTGCTACCACTTGACTTCCAGTAAAAGATATCTTTTCTCTAATTAATGGAGTCTAAGTATTTCTTTCTTGGATTTTGAATGGAGCACCATCTGACATTATTCTGAATCTGCATTTTACCAGCCCACCCAGAGAATTAATAAATTTTCTTCCGAGGGGGTCTGAACACAATGTTTAATCCAGCCAGTGACTAAGAAGACCTGGGAGTGACTGGAGAACCAGATTCCCTGCTGTGAGAGGTGGCAGGGGAAGCCGACTTGTTAGCAGAATTAAGTCTTGGTGAAAAATCAGCTGTAAAACCCAAATGGTCCCTGGGAGTCAGCTGGAAGGATCCTGAAGAAAAGCCTCCTCCAGGAGTGACCACTACCCATTGGTGTGGAAGAGAAGAGCCATAGCAAGAGAAGGAAAGAAAGAATTTTTTACTAACTCAAGCCCTGCATCTTCTAAATGAAGCTGTTGGAGAACCTCAGACTGATCAAAGGTATGAGGGGGAAGAGGGGGAGGCAGCCCCAACCAGAAGAATCAGAGCAGCCACCCCCATAAATCAACCTGGGCCGGCGCAACAGGTAGCAGCAGCCCAGGGCCCCCCCAGTGGTGGGAGTAATTGCCAGAAGGTGTAGAACTCCAAAGGTGCCTCCGTTGGATGTAAAATATGGGGGGGGGGGGATCCCAAGGAGTTAGGATTCTTCCTGGCACAAGTCTGGAGCTATATGGAGGAATATGGAGAGGATTTTTCCTTGGAAGCAGCCAAAGTTAGATGTGTTAGCAGGGCTCTGGAGGGAACAGCTGCAAAGTGGATGGTGACTTTGCATAATGATAATGCTCCCCAGCTGATGAATTAAGACCTGTTCATGACTACGCTGCAGGCCAGGTTTGAAGAGCCACTTGCTGAGCATAAGGCCAGAATTAGGATGAAGACCATAAATCAGGGATGGAGATCAGTGGCCGACTACACCCAGGAATTTAGAAAGCTGGTGTGTCATATTTGAGGCTGGTCCCAGGGAGCCCCGATAGAAGCTTTTAAAGATGGGTTGAATTAAGATGTTTATCAAAGCTGTATTGCCAGAAGAGACCCCAGTGAGCTGCAGCTGTGATACGTGCTGGCAGCAGAGGTGGAAATTGATCTGACCCAAAATAGATGCCGGAGGGGGGGTCTTGGTTGGAGCAAGTCCTCCCTCACCAGCCCTCAAGAAACCTTAAAGCCTCAAAAGGGAGGGATGGTGGCAAAAGACCACTGCATGCTTCCGATGTGGGAAGGAAGGTCACCGGGCTGCAGACTGCCGTGCCAGGCTAGAGCCAAAGAGGGTGCCAGGAGGAGGAAGAAAACCTGAAAATCCTCCAGCAAAGCCTCACTAAACAGTGCTTAAAGTGAAGGAGGTTGTAGAGATCGCCCCTCCGAAAGGAGAGGAGCTGGGAACTCCAACCTCTTCTGAAGAGAGTGAATCCGAATTAGAAGACGACTCACTGATAAGTCCAAACAAGGGCCCTATGACCATTCCAGTGAGATTAAGGGTACCCATGTCAGGAGCCAAAAGGGAAATGTTGGCCTTGTTAGACTCTGGGTGCACAAGATGCGTAATTAGCTCAGAGGTAGTAGAGAAAATGGGCTTAAGGCTAAAGACTTTAAAAATGCCCATAGCCTTTTCCCAACTGGATGGATCGGTAGTTGGGGGCAGCCCTGCACATTTCATAATGGAACCAGTAGAAATGACGATGGGGAAGCATAGAGTGACTTTGTGATTTATTGTAGCTCCTGGGATGGAGCGCCGCCTAATACTGGGTTTGCCCTGGCTCCAGAAATGGAACCCCCACATCGACTGGAGAAGGGGATCATTGCACATATGTACTGACAAACCCCCAGAAGGGGAGGGGCAATCTCAACCGAAACCCAAGAATCCCACAGAGCTGGCCTCCACTGGCATCAAGAATCTGAGGGGGGAGGAGAAAATTCCAGAGGAATATTGGGACTTAAAGGAGGTATTCAGTGAAAAGGCCTTGGACGAGGTCCCCCCCATCGCTCAACAGATTGCAGTATTGAAATTTCGCCAGGAGTGAAACTCCCAAAACCGAAACTGTACTCGAAGATACCATGGGAGCTAGAAGAGCTGCGGTCATTTATTGATAAAAATTTGGAACGTGGTTTCATCCAACCTGCTAAATTTGAATCCCACCCCTGACTAATATGATAGCAGTGTTCCAATATATAAGGGGCTGCCTCAAAGTAAAGGGGGTCAATCTGTTCTCTAAAGCACCTGAAGGCAGAACAAGAACCAATGGATGCAAACTAATCAAGGAGAAAAGCAACTGAGAAATAAGAGCACAATTTATCGATAGAATGGCTTGTTTCAGAAAATGTGGGTGCTCCATTACTGGATGTTTTTAAGAAGACATTGGACAATCATTTGTTTGAAATAATATAGGTTCTTCTGCTTCAGTAGCTGGTTGGACTAGTTTGGGAGTGAGTTATTTCCTAAATTCCCCCCTTTGGCCAGAAGTAACGCTTCATAGATACAATCAGGGGTGGGATTCAAATTTTTTAACAACCGGTTCTGTGGGTGTGGCTTTGGTGTTGGGCGTGGCTTGGTGGTCATGTGACTAGGTGGTCATGGCTTGGTGGTCATCTTATTGGCTGGATGTGGTCAACTCAATATCACTCACATCGAGGTATGCATCTTCTTGCCTGGCCTCTCAAGACTGTGGTGATGCTGCAACAGGTGTAAGTGTGAAAAATGGTCATAAGTCTTTTTTCAGTGCCATTGTAACTTTGAATGGTCACTCCACACAAGCAAAGTACCAGCAAAGGAGGGGAAAAAATCTCCAGAGAAGTTCCTGAGACAGGAAGTCTAGTCCTGCCAAGAATGTAATAAGGCAGTTTCTGTAAGCAACATCAGAATGTTTCCTTCTGGCCTTCCTTACAGGATTAGGTCAGTAATTTCTTCTAACAACCGGTTCTCCGAACTGCTTAGAATGTTAACAACCGGTTCTAGCAAATAGGTGCGAACTGGTAGAATCCCACCCCTGGATACAAACATAGTATCTTTGTCTTCTAAACCTGGCATATTAGAACCAGGTGGGCCCAAGACCAAGAAGCTACATGAGAAAGTACCTAAAATCTATTACAGACATAAATTTAATCTGAAAAAGATGAAAGTTAGTTTCTAACATTATCTGATGGGCTATCAGGTTTTGACCAGAGATTTAAGACAAGGTCTAAATGTACTTCACTAATGGCATTAAGCTTGCAATGTTATACTGTACTAGTGTATCAAAGAGAAATTAATATCCAACAGGGTTGGATAGATCAAACTCTAAGTGTTTGACTATTACCTTCATGGAAAGAATTGTGTGCTCAAAAAATTAGAATGTTGGTCGCTTGGATATCAGAAGAAGACAGAATTTTGAATGCATAGTCTTGGAAGGGGAATTGCCAGAGACTTTATTGGAAGTAAAACATTTTCCACTAAATTATTCTGCACAGTCTTGGTGGCAATTTTGGGAAAGACTGATCACCTAGCGAGCAGGCCCAAGACAAATGATGTCTTTGAGAAAATGCCATGCAAGTCTACGTAGAAAGTTCAGTAGATAATGATGTAAAGAACTCAGAAAAAAAGAATTCTGAGTGGGAGCTGGGTAATTAAAAATATAGTTGGATAGTCTTATTTACCTGGCAGGCTAACTAAATTTATTAAATAAATAGACAATCAATCCAATACTTTCTTCCCAAAATCTAGCTATGAAGGTGGATTTATCAGTAAAAAGCATGGGAAAATAAGTGTCAGGAAGGTAAGAATTTATCTGCTGGGTATAAATATAAGGATTATGTGTTCTTTGTTCTCGGGCCATCCCAGCTGGCTTAGGCTGAGTTTCAACTTGAGTTAATTGATTTATTACTAATGTTTGTATGTTTCTCTCTTCAAATTGCTCTAAATGGAATTGATTGAAAACAGAATAACAAATAGAAGGCAGTGTTCTTCTGTTTTTCCTAATCCACACTCTAGCTGATTCTAAAAACCAGGTTAAGACCTCTACCACATTTCCTGTTTGTCCCAGGTTAGTGATATAAAACTGGCTTTCGTCTGTATATTGATGATAACTTATCCCGAGGTGATAAATGATGTGTCATGCCCCTGGTGGAGACTGACTCTGAGGAAGAGGAGGAACAGCCTATGGAGTGGAAGTGTGGCTCCAGAGATGGTGGAGGAGGCTGGGGAAGGAAAGAGGCCGGCTGAGCAGTCAGAGGAGGACCCAGGCCCATCTCCTATCCATCCTAGGGCATGCAGGAAGGAGAGGATCAGGGTAAAACAGGGTCTACTCAGGAGGAGTGGGCCACGATCCTCTTCATGGGTTGCAGGTGTGAGATTTGCATTAGAGTTTGGACCTGCATTCTAACAGACACTGGAGACAAATTAGTGTTTTATTCCTAAAAAAGGTTTATCTTGGTTGGCGTTCTTCCAATGGACTGTACCTGGTTATCTTCCTGAAGTTGGCAATTACCTATCCTGATCTGTATTTATTCAGTGTGGTTTGTTTTTGGTTTTTGCTTTGTTATCAGCTCTTTGAATTTGAATTGTGTTTCTTTCCTTTGAAATGTTATTTTGAAAATAGTTTACTCCTCCACTGTGAACAATTAAACAATGAAGCCAAGTTGAAGGCATTAAAGGACTTTTATTTACGTTTTGGGTTTTGTTATATTTCTGATATACTCTGGGCCATCACATGATGTCTCTCAAAAGATTTACAAAGATGTTAAATAAAACAGCAGAGATCTATGCCTTGAGATATTCCATATCAGATAAGGGCTCAATTTATTTATTTTAAATTATTAGATTTAGAAGCCACCTATTTGCAGAACACGTCACCTTTTAATTAAAAAATCAAAAATCAATAGAGATAATCCAATGTTTGGATTCAAGTAACCATATCCCCCAATTAATAAACAAACAAACAAAAACAAGATCTACCACCAGTTCTATAAACATCCTTCTCCAAGGCCTGAAATATTAGGCAAATTTTTAAAGACTTTTGGATTATCAGAATGAAGATACATGGTGGATATAAAGAAGGATATTATTCCAGAGGACAATGGAGAAGAGGTACTCCAGTGAGAGCTACAATATCCCCCTGTATTTTTCCCCTCTCCCCTGCCCTCTTAACTGACTAATATTAAGAAGTCATCACTTAGCTAGTTTTAGTCTTACTTCTGACCTGCCCAAGGTTGATTCAGCTCTCCATCTTTCTGAGATCGGTAAAATGAGGACCCAAATTGTTGGGGGCAATATGCTGACTCTGTAAACTGCTTAGAGAGGGCTATAAAGCACTATAAAGTGGTATATAAGTCTAAGTGCTATTGCTATTTTGAGGTAGTCCAGACCATGAAACCAAAGTTATGAATGCTAATCATAGCTTTATTGTATAGTAACAGAATCTTGCACGTCTGAATGTGCCTTTCCCCTCTCCCTGAATGTGACTTTATTATTCAAGACAATTAGGAGGAATTATATTTTATTTATTTATTTGATTTGTCGATCGCTTACAAGATAATAGGTATAAGTATAAACATAGTTATGAATACATGAAATGGATACATATAAGAAAAATAAAAAGAAACAATAGGACGGGGATGGTAGGCACGTTGGTGCACTTATGCACACCCCCTACAGACCTCTTAGGAAAGGGGTGAGGTCAATAGTAGACAGTCTAAAGTCAAAGTTTTTGGGGTTTGGGGAAGAAACCATAGAGTCAGGTAGAGTATTCCAGACATTGACCACCCTGTTGCTGAAGTCAGATTTCCTGCAATCAAGTTTGGTGCGGTTAACCATGAGTTTGTATCTATTGTGTGCTCTTGTATTGTTATGGTTGAAGCTGAAGTATTCATTGGCAGGTAGGACATTGCAATGTATGATTTTATATACTATACTTAGATCGGACCAAAGGCGGCGTAGCTCTAGGTTTTCTAGGTTTAGAGTTTCAAGTCTGGTGGCATAAGGTATTCTGCAACGAGTAGAGGAGTTGAGAACTCTTCTTGTGAACTATTTCTGGACTTTCTCTACTGTGTTAATATCAGATACGTAATGTGATGGGCTGTATTCAAGTATTGGATTGGCAAATGTTTTGTATGCTCTAGTTAATATTACCAGAGAAAAAACTACGTAGGATTAGGTTAACAACTCTTAATGCCTTTTTGGCAGAGGTGGTATTCAGCCAGTTCGCAATGTTCCTACCGGCAACCCGGTAGGAAGAATTTGGCATGGGTCGTGGAACCATTAGTGACTTCTGGCTGGCCATGCCCTGAACCGGTTCCCGGTTGCCCAAACGGTCACTGCTCGCTTGCTTGCCCCGCTTGTCCTCTTGCTGCTTTCTCTGCTCACTTGCCCTGCCTGTCTGATTGCTTGCCCCACCCGCATGACACTCGGCCCACCCATCCCAAGCCTACCCTATAAAAATGCTTCGCCATGTGGCCCTATCGCTTGTACATGCTAGTTTGCTGTGCTGCTGGCTGCCTAAGCTGATTTGAGATGGACTTTAGTCTACTCTACTCTACTCTTCCCAATGGACATTCTGGCCTCCTCCTGCCTACAGGACCAGGTAAGTACTGACTTGCTAGCCACCCGCCGCCCAGCCCCGGCCCTGGGCTGAACCCCCGGCACTCCTTCCCACTGCCCGGCCTCACCCCGAGCTTCCAGAAGTCTCCGCTGGCCGCAGCCTCAATACGCATCTTGGCATAGCTCCCAAGCCACTGTGGGTCCCTTGTGGGCTGGCTACCCCTGCTGCCAGGCTTCAAAATGCCCCTGGAGAGCTCCTTGCCACCATACCAACCTTCTGGCCACCTCCAGAGGCCAAGGCCTCTAAACTGGGGCCTTGCGCAGCTGGCCAAGCCGCCGCAGGCCCCTGGATCACCTCGGTGCAGCCTGCCCTTGCCCCGACCTTCCAGCTGCCTCCGGAGGCCATGGCCTCCATCTTGGGGTCTCGTGCAGCTGGCCAAGCTGCTGCAGGCCCCTGGATTGCCTCGGTGCAGCCTGCCCTCGTTCCAACCTTCTAATCTTTTGCGATGGCCCCTACCCAGGGCTTCTAAAAGCCATCGGAGAAGCTTTTTAAAAGAACCCACTTCCCTCCCACCTCCAGTCTCCAGCAAGCACCTACCTCTTTCAGATGTTTTCTCCCGATTCGCGAACTGCTGCTGCAATCTCCTGCCTTGCTTTTGTGCTGCTCATTGGTGAGCAACTGATTCTGCCCGCATGCTTCCTTCAATTGTGTTCTGTACAGAAATCTGCATACTCGAAATCCGGCAACCCGGATTGGCTAAAACGCACAGCCACCGGATTGGCTGAGTGCGCGGCACTGATTGGTCGCTCGGAATCGACCGCGATTGGCTGAGCCGATCGCGGGCGATTCAAAACGACCCGATTGGCCGCAGCACTCAGCAGAAAGCCTTTTTAAGCCGCACTTCTTCCCCACTTGCCCCACTTGTGTTTTGACCCCAATAAACGAGCTGAACCAAGTCACTGACTCGCGTCATTTGTTCGTATGAGATATACGACACTGGCGACGAAGGTGGGATTCTAGCAAATCCCACACCGCACGTGGCCCACGGGACCGCAACCGGCAACATGGCCAGCGGCAACGTGCCACCCGCTCCTTTCAACGCTGCTACTGAAGAATGGGAATCTTACATCGACCGATTCCTCATGTTCTTAGAGAGCAACAATCTCAAAGACGCGAACGGACAGAGGAAACGGGCCGTCTTTCTCACACACTGCGGCCCCGCGGTCTTCAAAATGGCAAAAGCCCTTGCCAAGCCGCTCGATGTGAAGATCATGGACTGGGACGATCTCGAACCCCTGCTGAGGAGCCACTATGCACCCGCTGTGCCCACCCTCATTCGTCGGCACGAATTCTATCGCCGCGACCAGAAGCAGGGTGAGAGCGTCAGTAAATTTGTGGCAGAGCTCAGGGACCTCGGAGGGCTATGCGGGTTTACCGATCTAGACGAGGCCCTGAGGGACCGCGTCGTCCTCGGCCTCCGGGATCCCGTCCTGCAAAGCCGGATCATGGCAAAGGGCGACATCTCCCTCGCTGATGCCCTCGCAGACGCCACGGCGGCGGAAGCGACCCGGAGATCCGCAGCCCAACTGAAGCAAACCGGCACCGCAGAACGGACCACCGCAGCCGCAACTGACGACAACTACCGAACAGCCACCTCCACGCACCACGGCGACCTCGAGTCCTCCTCAGGCTCGGAAGACGACGAGGAAGATGTCCATCGCATGCAGACGGGGCGCGACCGGCGCGACCCACGGAACCGAAGATCAAAGTTCCAGTGTGCCGGCTGCGGGGGTGAGCATCCAAGGTCAGAATGCCGTTTTTTAGACGCGATCTGCCGCCATTGCGACAAACGGGGACACATCGCAAAGGTCTGCCGCCTAAAGAGGAACCACAGCCCCCGCCACCGAGACACAACCCCCCGAAGATGCGACACCACCAGGCGCAACAACACTCCACCAAGAAACCGCGATCGGGACAGCGAGAGCCGCTGGAGCCGGGAAGCGAGGAACCGCCGTTTACACGAAGGCCGCCAGCGTGAGGAAACCCACCAAACGGTCATCGTTGGCCATTCCTCCAACTGGGACAGCCGGAAGGTCCACGTGGAGGTCGAGATCGAGGACCGCCCCTGCAAAATGGAAGTCGACTCCGGGTCGTACCTGTCCATGGTCGCGTGGCGGGAAATTAAGCGACTAGTACCTTCCATGAAGCGGCACGAGCTGGAGAGCCAAACGCTCGTCCTTAAAGATTACCAGGGGAATCGCATCCCCGTGGTGGGGACCGGGCACTTCAAGGTCACCTTTAAAGGGCGCACCGAGATACTCCCGCTAACAGTCGTCGAGCGAGACCGCCCCAGCCTATTGGGACTACAATGGTTCGCGCCGCTGGGACTAGAAGTGACCGGCACCAACCACGTCGCCGAGGCGGACTGGGAGGAACAGCTCGTGCGCGACTTCCAGGAGGTTTTCGACGGGAATCTAGGCAAGTACCGGGGCCCCCCAATATCGTTCAGCCTAGACCCCACCATTGCACCCATCCGCCTCAAACCCAGGCGAGTACCTTTCGCCCTCCGCCCCAAAATCGATGAGCAATTAAACAAGCTCATCGAACAGGGAGTCCTCGAGGCCACAGACCATGCCCGATGGGAGACCCCCATAGTCACCCCGATAAAGCCAGACGGGTCGGTGAGAATCTGCGGGGACTATAAGGCCACCCTAAACCGCGCGCTACAACAAAGCGCCTACCCCGTCCCAGTAGTACAACACCTCTTGCACTCACTGGGAGGGGGCAGGGTCTTCGCCAAGCTCGACCTGGCACAAGCCTATCAGCAATTGCCGGTAGACGAGGAAACTGCGGAAGCACAGACAATAGTCACACACCGGGGGGCCTTCCGCTGCAAGAGGCTGCAATTCGGAGTCAGCGTAGCCCCGGGCGTATTTCAAAGCTTAATGGAAAGACTCCTCCGGGGCATAAAAGGGGTGGTGCCGTACTTTGACGATGTGTTGGTAGCCGGGGCTGATCAGAAACAATTAGAGGACCGCCTACGGGAAGTACTGAGGAGATTCCAAAACGCGGGGCTCAAGGTTAAGAGAGAAAAGTGCCAACTGCACACAACACGGGTCGAGTTCCTAGGGTATTTACTAGATCAGCAGGGGATCCACCCCACCGAGGGCAAAATAAAAGCCATTAAAGAAGCCCCGAAGCCCCGAAACAAAACAGAATTACAAGCGTTCCTGGGGTTAATAAATTTCTACAATGTTTTCCTGCCCCAAAAGGCGACCGCGGCGGAGCCATTGCATAGGCTGCTCGACAAGGCAGCCACCTGGACGTGGGGGAGACGAGAAGAGGACGCTTTCAACAGAACCAAGGACCTTCTCACATCAGACACTGTCCTCATCCAGTACAGCGAGACACTCCCCATCACGGTAACGTGCGACGCATCCCCCTTCGGAGTAGGAGCCATCCTCAGCCACACCCTCGCCGACGGAAAAGAAGCGCCCATCGCTTTTTTCTCGAGGACCCTCTCAAAACCCGAACGAAACTACAGCCAATTGGATAAGGAGGCTCTGGCCATCGTCGCGGCCGTAAAGAAATTCCACGAATACCTTTACGGCAGGACCTTCACCATAATCACGGACCACAAACCACTGCTGGGAATACTGGCAGGAGACCGGGCCACACCAATCATCCTCTCCCCAAGAATGACAAGGTGGTCCGAATTTCTTGCCGCCTATAATTACCGGCTAATCCACCGCCCCGGCAAAACAATTCCGCACGCAGACGCCCTCAGCCGCACACCGTTGCCAACCCTGGACGACGACCCAGCACCAACCACGTCTACCCTGAGCATCGAGACCTTACCCAACCTACCCCTGACCACGTCAGACATTGCCCTAGCAACCAATAAAGACAGACGTCTGGCGCAGGTCCTGAGATGGGTGGGGAAAGGCTGGCCGGAAAAAGAGGAAGACAGCGAGTTCAAAGCTTACCGGAGCCGACAAACAGAGCTGTCAACACAAAAAGGTTGTTTATTGTGGGGGGACAGGGTCGTAATCCCGGAAAAATTACAAAAAAAAGTCCTAAGCATGCTGCACGAAGGGCACCCAGGCATCGTTAGGACAAAAGCCCTGGCCAGAAGCCACGCCTGGTGGCCAGGGATGGACAAGGAGATCGAAGCCTGGGTAGCCTCCTGCAAACAGTGCCAGGAATCAAGACCAAACCCCCCCGCCGCCCCAAGCAGAGAATGGGAAACCCCCAGGGGGCCATGGTCCCGAATCCACGTAGATTTCGCGGGACCAACCAGAGGACACACCTTCCTGGTAACCGTAGACGCTTACTCAAACTGGCTGGAGGTAAGCAACATGAAGACGACCACCACAGACTCCGTCATCAGAGAACTCAGCAAACTCTTCGCAACCCACGGCCTCCCAGATGTCATCGTATCGGACAACGGCCCCCAGTTCACCGCACTACCGTTCGAGAAATTCCTAGCAGAACGAGGAATCCGACATGCATTAACAGCACCGGCGCACCCGGCGGCGAATGGTAGGGCGGAGAAAATGGTCCAATTTACAAAAAAAACCATCCAAAAGATCGAAACCGGCGACATACAGGACAAGATAAATCGAATGCTCCTAATTCAACACATAACCCCGAGTACCACAACGAACAAGAGCCCAGCGGAGCTACTAATGGGAAGAAAACTGCGATCCCCGCTCGACCGCCTGCACCCCACATACAACCCGGAAAGACCCCCTGATTCTACCAGCAAACACAGAACATTCTCACCGGGAGACAAGGTCTACGCAAAAAACCTCACCGGAGACCCCCTCTGGGTACCGGCAATGATCACCCAAGCAACAGGGCCACTCTCGTACCACCTCCAAACAGCTGACGGACGAGCGTGGAAGCGCCACATCGACCAACTGAGATCAAGAACCACCGCGGGAAACACAACCGACACGCAGACACCAGGTACAGTAGGGAACCGGCAAGACACCAACCAAGAGGGGAGGGAAGCCCACAAAGAACAAACCCACCCGAAAAGGAACCAGCAGTACTCACCATCTGAAGAACCGGAGAGCGACCCACTCGAAGCCTCACCTGGAAGGAGCAGCCGAGCCAGCTCAACCGACCCCGGAAGCCCGAGCGGGAGCAGCCAAGCCAGCTCAACCAGCCCGGAAAAGCCGAGCGGGAGCAGCGAAGCCAGCAGCTCGACCGACCCGGGAAGACCAGGAGGGAGCCGCGGCGAGAGGCCTGACTCACCCTTCCAGGCGGTTCCATCAACGAGGCGGAGAGCGACAGGAGTCCCACCCGAACCGGCCGACAACCAGAAGACAACTGACCAACGCAAGTCAAGTCGGAAAATACGGAGCCCCGCCTACTTACGGGACTACGTCACGTAGGACCAAACCAAGAGGGGAGGGGTGTTCTGTACAGAAATCTGCATACTCGAAATCCGGCAACCCGGATTGGCTAAAACGCACAGCCACCGGATTGGCTGAGTGCGCGGCACTGATTGGTCGCTCGGAATCGACCGCGATTGGCTGAGCCGATCGCGGGCGATTCAAAACGACCCGATTGGCCGCAGCACTCAGCAGAAAGCCTTTTTAAGCCGCACTTCTTCCCCACTTGCCCCACTTGTGTTTTGACCCCAATAAACGAGCTGAACCAAGTCATTGACTCGCGTCATTTGTTCGTATGAGATATACGACAAATTGGGTAAGTAAGTGGCTTTTTTTCCTACTCATTATTTAAATCAGGCCAGGGGTCTTCAAACTTGGTAAACTTAAGACTTGTGGACTTCAACTCCCAGAATTCCTGAGCTAACATGACTGGATGAGGGCTTCTGGGAGTTGAAGTCCACAAGTCTTAAAGTGTTCAAGTTTGAAATCCCCTGATTTTAAAAAATAGTAAGTGTGTTAAAAAATTTTTTTAGAAAATAGTCATATAAAATTTGGGAAATTTTTGCTGCTTTTCTATTTTTAGAAAGCAGCTGCTTTGTGAGATTGTCATTGTGTGTGTATGGAAGTTCTTTTGAATTGTGTGAAATGTTATGTGCCTATAAATTAAAGAGTTAGATTTTTCCAGCTGTATCTGCTTAGTCAGTGTGTATATGTAGTTTTCAGTTGTGTAGGGAGTGTGTTTTCAGTTGGGTAGTTTTGTGGGTCTGTTGCCAATCCAGTCATGTTACACACACTCATAAAGCAGATACAGCTGGAAAAATCTAAAAATATAGCTTTAATTTATAGGCACATAACAACATGTCCTAGCATTTTTTGATGTTGATGCTTACAGCATGCAGGCCAGAGGACATTTTATGTGAAGTGCAGCTGCTTTTATGAATTCTGAGAAAATTAGTAACTAGTTATAGGGTATAACACTTCACCATTATTAAAGCTGGTTTTTACAGGAGCTGAGCCTGTTTGATGGGTTTCAGTGTCAGGCTACAGAACTTTTCCCATTCAATCAACTAGAAAGAACTTCTGGAAATGTATCAAACATATCAAAAAGGAATCCTTTATTGAGATGAGACAATTCATGTAGGAGTTAAAAGCAGCATCTAAAGTCTCTCAGGCATGCAGAGATAGATAAGGGAATTTAAAACCCCTCCCCTTATCTTGATGTGTATTTAGTAAAACAAAGAGCCAACATGTAAATTCCCCACCACCACCCTTCTTACAACGATCTTTTTCAGAGTTTCCCAGGACACATCTCACTGTGGAATTTTTATGGTCTCTTCATCTCCTGGCTGTCTCTCTCAGAGGTGGTAGATTCTGGCTATCTGGATTTCATCTCTCCATTGTATCATGTGTAGGGTATACAAATTTGATATAAGATTAAATATATTCAGGTTACATCAAGAAGGATTTCTTTATCAGTTTCCCCCCTGCTTCTTCTTCCATTGAAGAAATGATAGATACACAGATCTGACATCCTGCCATCCTTAAAAAACAGATAGGTCTACCTGGAAAAAACAAAAAACATGCATTACATTTGCAATTTAGGATGGTTTATCAGGGTGTTTTAGGTGGAACTTTTGTAGTAATGTGGGTGCTTTTACATGTCGTTTGGCTACCCACTCATTTTCTGAGGAAGGAAGGAGTTTCCAAGCTACTAAATATTGTGTGGATCCAAGGTGAGTGCGCAAATCAAGGATATCTTTAATTTCAAAATGTTGTTCCCCATTTACCATGATGGGAGTTGGAGGTGTGGGAAGGCGGGGGGTCTGAGGTTTGAAGTGATCTCAGTTTGAGCAAGATACAGTGAAATACTGGATGAATCTGCCTAAGTGTTTTTGGAAGTCCAAGCTCTACCGTCACGGGGTTAATAATTCTGGATATGGGGAATGGGCCAATGAATTTTGGTGCTAATTTCTTAGAGGGTTGTAATAATTTTAAGAATTTTGGGGACAAATATACACGGTCCCCAATCTTGAAAGGTTTAGGTTGGCAACATTGTTTGTTCGCTTGAATTTTAAAAGCTGCTCTAGCTTCCTGTAACACTAATCTTACCGCTGGCCAGGTGGCTTGCAAGTTATTTATCCACACCTTAAGGGAAGGGATTTCAGATTCTTTGGTGGGTAGTTCCAGCATGGGGTTGAATTCTTGGCCCGTGGCTACCTGGAATGGGGTGAACCCCGTGCTGCTATGGACTGAGTTATTGTATGCTACTTCTGCAAAAGAAAGAAGGTCAGTCCAATTGTCCTGTTGGTAATTAATAAAACATCTTAAATATTGTTCTAATACACTGTTCTAACGTTCAGAACCTCCATTTGTCTGGGGGTGATTTGATGATGATAACCCCTGGGTGGAGCCTAATAGGTTTAAAAATGGCTGCCAAAATTTGGATGTGAACTGAACACCCCTATCTGAGATAATCCATTGGGGAGCTCCATGAAGGCAATAAATGTGTATTAGAAACACCTTTGCCAATGCCTTGGCAGTTGGGATCTTTTGGCATGGAATAAAGTGAACCTGTTTGGAAAAAAGATCAGTTACCACCCAAATGACAGTATTTCCAAAACTTTCAGGAAGCTCCACTATAAAGTCCATAGAAATCTCTTTCCAGGGTGCAGAAGGGTCTGCTACTGTCTGTAAAAGTCCAGGAGATTTTCCTTGTCTTCTCTTTGTAGCAGCACAGGTGGAGCAGCTCGCAACATAATTTTCAATGTCCTTTTTGAGAGATGGCCACCCAAATTGTCTTTTGATGAGGTGCAGGGTTTTGACAAACTCAAAGTGTCCTGCTATTTTGGAGTCATAACAGCATTTCATGAGGTCCATCCTCTGGCTTGCAGGGATATAAAGTTTGTTTTCTATCCAGGCCAGTCCATCTTTGATTAAACAAGTGTCTTTGTTAACCTGGAGCCAATCATCCTTAAGTAGTGCCTCCTTAAATATTGATGTCGTTGTGTCTTCAGTCAGTGATGATTTTCTTTTCTCTTGTGCCCAGGTGATTACTTTGACTGCTAGTTGGGTCAGTTGGATCATGGGTTTTATAACCTCAATCGTTTTGCTGTTGTATTGGGGTTTTCTGGACAGTGCATCTGCTAAGAAGTTTTTTCTCCCAGGAAAATATTTGAGAGTGAAATTAAACTGTTCAAAATATTGAGCCCACCTTGCTTGTTTTTCAGAGAGTTTCCATGGATTTCTC
The DNA here is from genome assembly GCF_900518735.1 of Pseudonaja textilis. Next base: position 11,591,991 of record NW_020769344.1, read on the forward strand.
AGGGCTTCCAGATTTTTGTGATCAGTCCATACTTCAAAGGGGATTTGGTTTCCTTCCAGGAAATGTCTCCATGTGAGCATTGCCCACTGCACAGCATATGCCTCTTTCTCCCATATGGCCCATCTGTGCTCGTTTTCCATCAGTTTCTTGGATGTATAAGCACATGATTGTAATTGTCCCCTTCCATTCTTTTGGAGGAGGACTGCTCCATCTGCAACATCACTAGCATCTGCTTGGATGACAAAAGGTTATTCTGGATCTGGGTGCTTAAGGACCAGTTCTGCTGAGAATAGACGTTTGAGTTTCTCGAATGCCACTTGGCATTCCATTGTCCAGATAAGGGCTTGCCTTGGTTTGGGTTTCTCCCCCCGCCCCTTTCATTTTTAGCAAGTTTGTGATAGGGAGGGCAATGTTTGCAAAAGCTGGAATGAATTGGCGATAAAAGTTCGCAAACCCCAGGAAGCTTTGCAGTTGTTTGCGGGTGTGCGGTGGGTCTCAGTCCAGTACAGCTTTTACTTTCTGTGGGTCTATCTCTATTCCCTCGTGGGATATTCTATACCCCAAATAGTCAGTTTATTCTTGGTGGAATTCACATTTAGAGAGTTTTGCATATAGTTTAGCATCTAAGAGTTTTGTGAGGACTGCACGGAGTAGCTTGATGTGTTCTTCCATCATTTCTGTGTAGATTAAAATATCATCAAGATACACTAGAACCCCTTTATATAAAAATTCATGAAGGGTTTCATTGATCAATTGCATAAACATGGCAGGTGCTCCCTGCAGTCCAAAGGGGAGCACTTTAAATTGGTAGCATCCCAATGGTGTGTTAAAAGCTGTTTTCCACTCATCCCCTTCCTTTAGTCTTATGAAGTAATATGCCTCTCATAGGTCTAACTTTGAATTTTTTTTTCCTTTCGAGAGGTGGGCTAACATATCCTTTATGAGGGGGAGTGGATACATATTCTCTATGCAAATCGTGTTTAATTTTTTGTAATTAACACACAAGCGTACTGAGCCATCTTTCTTTTTGCGGAATAACACTGGGGCAGCTATTTTTGGTTGGGCAGGTTCGATGAAACCCCTTTTAAAATTTTTGTTGATAAATGCTCTGAGTTCTTTTAGTTCTCTGGGAGATATGCAGTACATTTGTGGTTTGGGGAGTTTAGCCCCTGGTAGGATTTTGATAGCGCAGTCTGTGGCGCAATGGGGTGGGAATTCATCACAAGCTTCCTCATTAAATAATTGGACCAGATCCTGGTACTCATTGGGGATGTTAATGGGTTCAGCTGACTGTCCGGTCATGGCTGACTCTCTGTTCTCTATCCTTTCTTTATCCTTTCCTCTGAGCTTTTTGCAAATATTACGTCTCTCTGGAATTGTATAATTCCTCTCCTCCAATTTATTTTTGGATTCCATTTCTATGGCCATGTAAGACCTAGGACTAGTGGCTCTTCCATTCCTGGGGCTACAATGAATGTGAGCATTTCAGTATGGTTTCCTAATCTTATTTTCAATGGTTCTGTGGTAAACCTAGCTGGCTTCCCCTCCCCCCCCGCTATAGTTTCATCTAATTGGCAGAAAGCAATGGGATTTTCCATTTCTTTCTGTTGGATCCCCAATTTCTCTGCAAGGGAGGGATTTATTAGGCATCAGGTGCATCCTGAATCCAGCAATGCTACAACTTCCTCCCCCTTCCCTCGGCTGGGGATAAACAGTCTTAGGGGTAGAGTGATTGGTTCAATTGGGTTGCTCATCAGTGGGTCGTCTTCCAGATCACTTTTGGACTGGCTCAGGTCCCCTTGGAGTGTTGGGGGTTCTTCCTCTGGGTTGAGGGTGGATCGGAATCCCACAGCTACTCGCCCCCTCAGGCCAGTCTCCTTTCCTCAAGGGCTGGATGTTCCAGGTTTCCCACCTGCTGGGTGGTCTGGCTTTCTGGCAGGGGTTTTCGAACGGCATTCTGCTGTGTGGTGTCCCTCCTTTCCACACTTAAAGCAACCAGACATTCTTGGAGTTATGGTGGTTTGGAGTTTGAAAATTTCCCATTTGCCCCAAAGGTGAGGATCTTTTCCAAAACTTGCCACTGTGGTACCGGTTATGAGTCATGTCAATCTCCGCCTCCTCTGCCATCATGTACCATTCATGCAGGAGGTTTGGGGCCCCACGGGCCAGGCAGGCAGCGTATAGGTCATCATTTAGTCCATCTTTGAACCAACAGACTAGGATATCCTCTGGCCAGTCGACTCGGCCAGCCAGGCCACGAAATTCCTCGGTGTATTCAGCTACCGGGTGGCGGGCTTGTTTTACAACTCTGATGCAGTCTTGGGCTTTTCTATAGGCAAGTGGATCTTTGAAACAGTGGCATAGGGCCATCATGAAGCGGTCAAGGTTCCTTAATTCTGGGGCATTGATGTTGTGGAGCATCACTATCCATCTGACTGCTGCTCCTTCCAGGGCCAGGGTGACAACTCATACTCGGGATCTCTGGGTTTGAAAATTCTGCCCATATTCTTGCATGTAGGTGAGGACTTGTGCCAGGAAAAATCCCAGTTTCTGGGGATCCCCATAAAATTTTACTCCCATAGGTGGGACCTTCCTCTGCAGTTTTATGTCTCTGTGTTGGCCAGGGTTAATCCCCTGTTCTGGGGCATTTAGAGGTTGGGTTCCTGGTATGGCTGCTGGTTCTTCAACTTGTCCCGCTGCCCACTCAATCTCCGCTGGATCTGGGGTGGCGGCTCAGGTTCTCTCATTTTCTGGTTCCCTCACTCTCCTGTGTTGGTGTCCTGGTGCATCCCTCACCTCGAGGTTCTCCAGGGCTTCCCTCACGAGGTGATTTATATACCGTCTCAGTCAGTTGTTGGCTGGTGACTCCTCGCCCCATCCTTCCTGATCCGATAGAGCCTCCAGCTCCAATTTCCACCTGGGTTTACAATTGCCCCGGGTGAGGGTTATTCCCCTGGTTCATCCATCCCAGCTGTCTCTCTTTCCTATGCCTATAGACCACTGGAGATTTGTGGAGATTTCGTAGGCAGCTTCGCTATCTTTGATGGGGTGCACCAAGTTAGTATCTGGCTGAGTAACTGTCAACGTTTCTCCTCAGCATTCAGCTTCCTCTTGGTCCTTGCTGTACTCAGACATTTTCCTTTCTCAGTAGAGTGAAGGTTTTTTTTTTAAAAAAAAATTTCCTCTCTGGGCTGACCTCTATTGCAGATTCTGCTTTATGTCAGGCTACAGAACTTTTCCCATTCAATCAACTAGAATGAACTTCTGGAAATGTATCAAAACGTATCAAAAAGGAATCCTTTATTGAGATGAGACAATTCATGTAGGAGTTAAAAGCAGCATCTAAAGTCTCTCAGGCATGCAGAGATAGATAAGGGAATTTAAAACCCCTCCCCTTATCTTGATGTGTATTTAGTAAAACAAAGAGCCAACATGTTAATTCCCTGCCACCCCCTTTTTAGAACGATCTTTTTCAGAGTTTCCCAGGACACATCTCACTGTGGAATTTTTATGGTCTCTTCATCTCCTGGCTGTCTCTCTCAGAGGTGATAGGTTCCAGCCATCTGGATTTCATCTCTCCATTGTATCATGTGTAGGGTATACAAATTCGATATAAGATTAAATATATTCAGGTTACATCAAAAAAGATTTCTTTATCAGTCTCCCCCCCCCCCTCTTTCTTCTTCCATTGAAGAAATGACAGATACATGGATCTGACATCCTGCTATTGTTCTTGCCTGGGTCTTTTGTCTTTCATATCATGGTGGTTAATTCTGCCAGGAATCAGGAAAAGGGGACCTCCAGGTGTTTTACCTTAATAATGGCTGTACTTTAGTGTTGCTTTTTGTTGTCTGGCTTGTTTGCCTGGGGGTTCCTTAAAGGCAGAAGGGCTGAGATTTCTGGTGTGAGGTTTTGGGTCCTTGGGGGAACAATCCAGAGTTTTTATTGCAGTGGCTTTGTCTAGGGATTCAGTAAAAAACTGGTTTTTATCTGCAGTATTTTTTTGGGGGGGGCTGGGAGGTATGGTCTCAAGGTTATCTACACATTAACAATGAGCAAATACTAATAATATTTGCTTATCCTTTTTACTGGACTTTCCTTATATAATTGGTGTTTTCTTTTATACTTTTACATTTCTAACTTCTGTTTCTAGCCAGTGATAAAAGAAATCCCATGTTAAAAAGTATTCTAAGCCTTCTCCTTGATTGTAAATTCTTTAAATTTAAATTTCTGCACATTCTAATATTTTTTATTCATTTTCATATCTTTGTTTTTACATTGTTGTGCAAACAGAATTCTAGCAGCCGTTAACATGTGTAAAATTAAATATGTATTCTACCCAACAAAATATTTCTGGTTTTAAATCCATATGTTGCTTTACCATTGTTTTAACCATGACACCACTAACAGGATTTGAATTTGAGCTTGTATTCTGATTGGTTGTCAGACTCCCATGGGGCCATGCAGGAGCAACTCTGTAGGCTGTCCTGAGTCCCAGACTTGGTTGAGCCTTGCTGGATGATGATGTAATGAAAGGGCTTTGGGGAATTCCTATTATAGCTCTCCCTGGAGTAGATCTTTGTTATGTAAAATAGACTGGCCTAGGCCAGAGTAATGGCCCATTAGCAAAGGTGGGGGGGCTGAGTTTCTGCCTCTCTTGAGTTTCTACTTTTCTTTTTCGGGGAAATATTCTGCCTTTTAATATATCCTAAAATATTTCATTTTCCTAGGAGAGGAGTGGGTTTTAACCCACAATGAAAACAATGAAAACAATGAAAAACTGTATCTTTGTTGTTTGTTGGACCCCATGCTGTTAAGACTGTACATTGTTGGGTGAAAAAAGTGGTCCCTTATGTTACCTTAGTCCTCAGCTTACAGCCACAGTCAAGTCCAATAAAAGCACAATATATTTTTATGTCTTTTGCAGTAGTAGCTGATTGGAAAGGATGAAAAGACAACAGAGTTTGATCACTTTCTTTGGCAAAAAACCAAGAATGGAACAATCAGAATCAGACACAACAGATCCACAACCATCAGGGTCACAAACAGCACTGCCACCAACTGAATGTGGAGAAAGCAGCAAGTCAATCTCTGAAACTGAAAGCCTTCCTGATCTTCCAGACTACTGGACATTGCAGCAATATAGAAGTTTGCGAGAGAAATATGAGGGACCAGAAATTTCGAAGAAAAAATTAGGTTGTAAGTATTGCGCAAAATATGACTTTGCAGTACAGAACAGTGTCCAAGGAGTGGAAACATGACAAGATTGAGGCATCAGGAAAAACTAAAGAAGTTAAGCAAGCTTCTCTGAGGAAAAAAATGAAAGAACATTTTACATCTAAAGCTCACGCAATTTGCAGTGATAACTTAAAACAAGGGGAGCAGGATGCTATAACGAAATCAGTAGATAAGATGTCTGACAAATATTTAGCTACTCCTTGTACAGTATTTTTGATAGTTTACAGTCTGGCACAAAGATATAAACCATTTTCAGACATAGAAGGATAGGTAGAATTGCAAACTGTTATGGGTGTAGATCTTGGAGTAGGATTACATTCATGGCCAACTGCAGTGAAAATAGCTGATTCAATTGCAAAAGAAATTAAAACCAAAATGTTTAATAGCATTATGGAACAGAACCTGAAAATATGTTTAATTATTGATGAAGCCTCAACGCTATCATGTAAACCAGTTGTGATAGTTTTCGTAAAAGTTGAGGATTCAGATAACCCATCAACAATTTTTGTTGAGCTTGTTGAATTGGAAAAACAAGATACAGAATCAATATGTTCTTCAGTGTTGGAAAGGTGCTCCACTGCCCAAGGGTCGGTTATACTCCATGTCGGAGCCTGAGTTGGCTGCGCTTCGAGAGTTTTTAGATAAAAACTTGGCTTGGGGGTTTATTCGACCATCGTCGTCTCCTCTTTCGACTCCCGTTCTTTTTGTTAAAAAGAAGTTGGGAGAGCTCCGCTTGTGCTGTGATTACCGATGGTTGAACGCCATCACAGTGAGGAATAGTTATCCTTTGCCGCTCATTCCGGAATTGATGGAGCGGTTGCGGGAGGCGACTATCTTCACTAAGCTCGATCTGCATGGGGCCTACAACCTGGTTTGGATGCGCAAGGGGGACGAGTGGAAGACAGCGTTTGGTACTCGTTATGGCCATTTCGAGTACACCTTCATGCCATTTGGTCTGACCAACGCTCCTGCGGTATTCCAGCACTTGATGAACAACATTTTTCGGGACATGCTGGATAGGTTTGTGGTGGTGTATCTGGATGACATTTTGATCTACTCTTGGTCCAGGGATCACCACCTTCATCAGGTCCGTCAAGTGCTTCAGCGTCTTCGGGAGCATAAACTCTATGCGAAACTGGAGAAGTGTTTCTTTTTTCAGTCTTCAATAGAGTTTTTAGGGCATATCATCTCTCCCGAGGGCATTGCTATGGACCCTAAAAAAGTCGAGGCCTTGTGTAGTTGGGAAGCCCCTCGTCGAGTAAAGGATGTGCAACGTCTCCTGGGGTTCGCCAATTGCTATAGGACCTTCATTCCGGATTTTGCTAAGCTAATGGATCCCATCACTCAGCTCCTTCATAAGAAGGTCCCGTTCTGGACCCCTGCAACAACAGGCTTTTGAAACTTTAAAGAAAGCTTTTGTGGCCGAGCTGATATTGAGGCATCCTGATCCGAATCATCCATTTGTGGTCGAGACAGATGCCTCTAATGTAGCTATTGGGGTGGTTTTGTTGCAAGCTTCGAAGGATGGAGGACCTCTTTTTCCCTGCGCATATTATTCTAGGAAGCTCACAGCTTCTGAGCGCAATTATACTATTTGGGAAAAGGAGTTGTTGGCTATTAAGGCTGCATTTGAGACCTGGAGACATCACCTAGAGGGGGGCTCGGCATAAGGTGGAGGTTCGGACGGATCACCGAAATTTGGAACATTTGTCTACTGCTAAGAAGTTGAACCAACGCCAGATCCGGTGGTCGTTGTTTTTCGCAAGGTTCAATTTTTCCGTCACTTATGTTCCAAGCGGACAGAATCGGAGAGTAGATGCATTGTCTAGAAAACCCGAATATATCGGTCCCGAGGATCCTCTTCCTCCATGAACGGTGTTGCCACCAGAATCCTTGGCTGTGCTTCAAGATCTGGTAGATTTGTGGGCTCGTATATGGGAGGCGCAACGATTAGATGCGTGGACGCAGCAGAGAAGGGGGGAAGTTGGACCTGATTCCCCATGGTCTTTTGAAGAGGGCTTGCTACGACATCGAGGTTTATTGTATGTACCCACCAGGTCGCTTAGAGCTCTCATCATGACACAATGTCATGACAACCCCGCTGCTGGCCATTTTGGTTTTTACAAAACTCTGCACTTGGTCACCCGGACTTTTTGGTGGCCTCAGGTTCGTCATGATGTGTTTTCCTACGTCGCTTCTTACATACAATGTTGACAAGCGAAAGCAGCGTCGGGTGCGCCTCCTGGACTCCTTCAACCATTGCTGACTCCGGACAGACCATAGGGAGCGATCTCCATGGACTTTCTCACTCACTTGCCATCTTCGTCGGGTTTCACGACGGTGCTTGTGGTGGTCAATATGCTGACTAAAATGGCTCATTTTATTCCCTGTTGGAAACTACCATCAGCCCACACTACGGCTCAGTTATTTTTACAGCATGTCTTTTGTCTACATGGTTTGCCGGATAGAGTGGTTTCGGATCGTGGGGTCCAGTTTACTGTGCAGTTTTGGAAACGTTTAATGTCGGCGTTACAAGTTCAGGTGTGTCTAGCGTCAGCGCACCATCCGGAAACTGATGGCGGGACTGAGAAGGTTATTGGCATTCTCACTCAGTATTTGAGATGTTTTGTCAATCATCAGCAAAACGATTGGGCGAAATACCTCCCTTTGGCAGAATTTGCCTTTAATAATTCTCAGCATATCTCCACTCGTGTAACGCCGTTTTATGCGAATGTGGGCTATCATCCCGGATTCTTTCCATTGACTATGATGGACTCCCTGGTTCCCAAGACACAAGACTTTCTTGAGGAATTACAAGCGGTTCACCGTTTAGTGGTGCAACAACTAGAACGGGCGAAGGAAGACTACAAATGGTTTGCAGACCGTTCTCGTAGAGCAATGCCTCCGTTAGCTGTGGGTGACAAGGTGTGGTTATCCACAAGGCACCTTCGGGTTGATCGCCCAGTTAGGAAGTTGGACCATCGTTTCATCCGTCCATTCCCGATTGAGGCGGTCATCAACCCTGTGGCGTATCGACTCACCTTACTGCGCTCCATGTGCATTCATCCTGTCTTCCATCATTCCCTCCTCGTTCCTGACTCTCCGGAGTGTCCTCTTCGTGCTCCCGCTGGTGTGGTTTCTCCATCACCATCCAGTGAGGAGGCTGATATTGAAGACACGGTAGTCAGCGTTACTGATTCTCTTTGGCTAAAGGGTTGCTTCCAGTATTTAGTTGGAAGGAGAGTGGATGGTTCAGAAGTTTTTTCATGGATGGATGCTTCCATGGTTCATGCCCCAGACATTATTCGGAGGTTCCATGAACGTTTCCCTTCGAAACCGCATCTGGATTGTCAGATTTGGGGGAAGGGCCCTGCGGTGAGGGATAGTGTTGTGACTCCAGAGTTGGAATCTGTTCCATTGGCAGATGTCAGCTCGAGGGAAGAGGATATGGCAGTGAATTATGAGCCGGCACTGCTGAGTGATTTGGATAGTAGCCAGGATAAGAAAATGGATTTAACTAGGAGAGACAAACCTGATTTAATAGAGATGTCAGGACCTTCGACCTCCTCTGATTCTTCTCCTCTGGCTGAGCAACAGCTGGGAATAGCTAACAGGAACACATGCGAGAGTTTTCCAGCGAAGAAGAGAACTTGGAAAGATCCTGGTTAGATGTAAGAAATAGACGGAGATTGAGACGATTGGGAAGGAGGTGTCGAGCCAGTGACTAATTAAGGAGATTAACATGCCCCTTAGAGGATAAAAGGAAACAGCTTGGCTGGTGAGCTTTGCCAGAAGCAAAGTGATTTATGGGAGTGAACAGATGAAGAGAACTTTTAGAGGCATTGGGATTTATAGCCACGTCAGGATTGCCGGACAGAGTTGGATTTATTGCTGAGGACTGAAAATACTTCAGCAGTCCTCTTGTGAGGGTTTGCTTTTTGGTTTGTGATATTTCTGAAACTGCTTTATTTCATTTTGCTCACCTGCAATTAAAGGGGAGACATAATATATATATATGTGTGTGTGTGTGTGTGTGTGTGTGTGTGTTTTCTGAGGTTCTCGTGGGTATTTGTATGTGGATCTTTGGTTGTTCGGGTTTTCTCCCGCGTAAGATTCAAAGTATCTAGGCAATGTTTCGATGAAGTCTCATTCATCATCTTCAGGCTTCTGTCTCCGGCTCTGTGCTTCTCAGAGTGATGTGAGATTGCAGCTGCTTCTTCCTTTTAACTGCTAGTGGGGGTGGGACTTGATTGGGTGGGGGCTTGGCTGTGTTCTGATTGGGTGGGGGTGTGTTCTCATGGGTAGGGGGTTTGGCTGTGTTCTGATTGGTTGGGGGGTTGGCCGTGTTCTGATTGGTTGGAGGCGTGTTCTCTTCAGGTGGGGGCTTGGTTGTGCTCAGGTTAGTCTTAGTTGCTGGGGGATTTGAGTTGGTGAGCTGTGATCTTGCTGTTTGGCTTCGAGTTCGTGGTCGTGCTGCATCTTCATAGTGGGTGTCGGTTTGCTTCATGTATGGCTCGGAGGGGTTTGAAGTGGGTAGTGATACAGCTGCAGTGCAGCTTCTGGTCCATGGTCGTGTCTCATCTTCTGAGTGGGTGTGAGTCTGTTTTCTACATGGAAGTGTGGTGGTGGCATCTTGTGTGGCTCTCATGGGTGTGGGTCTGGTGTCATTCTTCATGTTAGGTACTCGTCTGTTCATGAGGGCGGGTTTCCAAATGGCTGGAAGGCGGGAGGTGTCATCTCGTTTGTTCATGCTGTGTGGGC
>NW_020769344.1:11606989-11661186 GCF_900518735.1 Pseudonaja textilis
TTTCTCTATCAGTGTCACTGACTGTGTGAGGCATTTCTCATTTCATTTCTTGTTCTAGACTCTCTTTTTCTTAGTCTGTTGCCTTCCCCTTCTTCTCTAAGATTTTGGGGTTCAGAGTGTGAATCAGATTCTTTTTCTCCAGAGAGTTTTTCCTCTTGGCTTCTTGTATTTAGGTCGTCTCTACTTTCTTGTTATTCCTTGGGTCCTAGGTGTCATTCACAAAATTCCTGTGCTTTTTCAATTGTACCAATTTTATATTTTTTGTCCTGCCACGAAACTAAAAGCCCCTCTGGGGTGAGCCACCTAAATGGAATGCCATTTCTAATAAGCTGAGTTGATAAAAATTGGTAGTCCCTTCTCTGCTCTATGATTCTCCTAGGTATTTATTTCAGTGTAACCACTTCATGATCTTTGTATACAAGTGGTTCATCTCTGGTCTTACTATAGAGCAGGTCTCGTGTTATCTTCCTCGCAAATCGAATATGAACCTCTCGGGGTAGTCTATGTCTCCTTGCATAGTGTGTATATACTCTGTAGACCTCGTCTACATCATTTTCAATTTCTAGTTTAGGTTTCTATAAAGCCGCCGCTATCAGATTTGTCATAATTACACATAAATCTTCCTTTTTGTCTTCCACCACATTTTGGAACCTAAGGTAAAATGATGCCTTCTCTAATTACATATGTACTATTGAATCCTGGAGTTCGCAGTAGAGCACTTTCCAATTTTGTTCTGAATCCTCTAATTTCTTCTCCATCATCTCCATTCTTGCCTGTACTAAATTTAATTTCTGTTCATTTTTTATCACTTTTTCCTGCATCTTTCCAATCTTCCTATTCAAATTTTGTATTTCATTTTTCACCTGTCCTATTTCAGTTCTCATCTCTGTTTTCATATCTTCATGGTTCCTCACTATCAATTCATGGGGTTTTGCTATCATTTCCTGCATCATAGTGAACGTTGTTTGTACTGTCTGCAGGCTTTGAGCTGAACTAGTTTTTTCTGCCAGAAGCATTACATCTGCCCCATAGGTGAAGACGTCGTTGTTGAAGTTTTCTTTCCTGATTTTACATTTGTAGTTGATATTGTCGCCATTTAACTATCTGTAGCAGCTTTTTCCAATCTACCATCAACTATCCCTAGTAGAACACTATTTTCCTCTCCTTTTCAGTTCAATAGTAATATTAATACATATATTATTATATTATTAATTACCAAAATTCTATTATGGAAAATCACAATGAGCTCTTACTTCTATTTTTTCTTCTCTTAACAATAGTTAAGAGAATTCAATATTAATCAAATAAAGATATATTTACTCACAAAATCAACAGTCTTATATGCTTAATTAATTAATTTAAAGCAGTTTAATTTAAATATATTGTAAAGAATTGAAATATTTGATTGTAAATGTTTTAACAGTGGCTAGAATTGTATTTGCTAAGAATTGGAAAAATGAAAAAATACCTATGCAGGAGGAAATTATTAAGAAAATCATGGACTATGCCGAAATGAGTAAATTGACATTTGAAATTAGAGAACAAGAGGATAAACAATTTTATATGATATGGGATTTATTTTATCAATGGTTAGATTAAAAGACATGGTAAAGAAATAGATTAGTAAGACTTACAATAAAAGTTAATATACTGATAAAGAATACAATATAAAATATATAACCATTGGATGAATGTATAAGATTAGATCATAATGAAAATTAGAATATCTCATATAAAATGATGGAAAAATAGTCAAATGACAATTAACAATTGATATTATATAAGCACAAGCTAGATCGAAAAGGTGAGAATTTATATAACTTGTGAGTAATGGTAAAAAAAGGACAGCACAAAAGATTGTAACCAACTGACACACTGTACGTATATAATTGAAAGTTTTATGTTTTTATGTTTTGTTCATATGTTTGTTGTAAAAAAATAAAAACTTTGTTTAAAAAAAATAAAAATAAAAAAGATGGGGTCTCCCTTTTTGAAAATGGGGATGACCCTGGCTTGTGACCGTAGATTTGATAAGAAGCTGGTCCTAAAAGATTTTTCAAGGATTATGCTTAGAGGTTTGGCTATGGCAGTGGATAGCTTTTTTCAGAAGTAGGCACATATTCCGTCTAGTCCAATAGATAGAGATGGTTTTAGATTGCATAGTGCTTTTTCAACATTGTCTTTTGTAAAATCAGTATTTATTAGATCATTGTAATTGTCTGTGATTTGACTAGGAAATACTGAGCATGATCCATTGCTGTTTACAAATACTGAGCCAAAGAATGTGTTAAAGAGGTTTGCTTTAATGATGTTGTTGTTACAGTCCTTTCACAAGTGGGATGGACCTTGAGTCTTTTAGTTTGCTGTTTACAAAATTGTAGAAAGTGCGGGTGTAATTGGTGCATAGAAGGTTTTCCTCTTGTTTAATGTGATAGTTGGTTCATTCAGTCTTTATCTGGTGGCATAAATTTTGTATCGGCTTTTGAAGCTGGCAACATGACCAGATTTGTTTTTCTGCCAAAGTGATCTCTTTTTGGATTGAAGCTTCCTTACTGTTTTGGGTAATCTGTTTTTTTCTGGTTTTGGGAGTTGTTATTGGTACATATAGTTTGATGACTCTTTTGACTTCAAGTAAAAATATGTTGTAATGGTCTTCAACAGTATTGCATCCAGTGAATAGAAATTGCCAATTAAGGGATGAGAGATTGTTGTCTATAAGATTGTAGTTGCCTTTTTTGAAGTTATAATTGGGGATTACATCATTGTGGTGATTTTGTGTGGAGGTATGTTGAGATACAAGTCAATCATGTTGTAGTCATTGTTAGAAAAGGGTTCTATAATTTGTATTCTGTAAATTGAATTCAAACTATTGCAGAAGATGAGATCGAGGCAGTTGTTCACTCTAGTATTGTTGGTTACTAGTTGTTCCAGTCCCAGATTTATTACAGCGTTGTAGAAGGTTGCATGTATGGGTTCAGTGTTGCATTCATTTAGAGTCCAGTTAATATGAGGTAGATTGAAGTCATCAAGAAAGATACTGTGATCAAAGTTACTGAGAAGATCAAAGAGCACAAGGACATGAGTTCCATTCTATCCTAGAACAAGGATAACCAATGGCATCACCATACTGAGTCCCAGCTTGAAACCTGGTTGAAATGGATCTATATAATCAGTTTCTTCCAGGTTTTCTGCAACAGTTGTCTGACTGCTTTCTCAACAATCTTTCCTAAAAAGGGTTGGACACAGGTTGATGATTGTCCATGATCATGAGATCAAAGGACAGATTCTTGAGAGGACATACTACCACTTCTTTCAAGGCTGAAGGAACCACTATCTGTCAAAGAAGTTGATAATGCATGAGCCAAATTCCAGGCCTTTTCCAGTGAAAGCTTGACAATCCTGGAAGGAATTGGCTCTAACACATAGATGGCTAAATCCACATGTTTGATTATCCTGTCCATCTCAATAGGGAGGCACAGATTCAGATTCATCCCAGTTGATCAAAGGTATTGTGTTTATTACTTACCAGAAGTCAGTAGTAAATATTCTGCTTTGGTGCATGTATTTTGTATGCAAACACACTGTATTGCAAATAAAACCATAGTAGGAGAACTCAGGGGATGTGGTTTTAATAGATTCACTAGGCTACCTTGTATAAAAGGATTTCATTGTATTAAACAATTGGTTTTTTCCCTCTAACTATGTGATTATTCCAGGCTTTATCCTCTTGCTGTGATATGACCACTTTTGGCACTGTGCTTCATGGCATGGGATTAGTTTGCCATCATTGTACAAAGTGACTTAGACATATTGTCTTTCTTATTAGCAAGTGGTATTGTAGATCATTTTACAGAGGCAACAGCTGCAACCATTATTCCTACAGTTATGTCATAATTTGGTATGTTAGATGCTGCTGGCAGCACAAATTATTTGACTTGCTTATCGATACGATGAATTCTCTTAACCTTGTGGCTATTCATTCTCTTCAGTTAATCTACTCTTGTCATAACAATGAAAAAAGGTAAAAGGCTGGTCTGGAGAATTAATGAAGATAAATTTGATAATTCAAAGAGTAAATAAGGTTGTATATAATGCTAGTACTCCATTCACATGATTGCTAATAATTATTTAGTCTGAAAATTTAAATACACACTTAACCTGTAGTTCTGCAAAATGCACATGAGCCCATGAAGATCCTAGGCAAACCACAGATACATGTGATATATAATCCTAAAACTTTAGTTGGTTTGGGGCTTCAAGATTGTGATCTAGAGCTAGGGGTCCCGATCTTATGAATTTACTGCCTTACCAATTAAATAGGATCTAACCCAATTCACTATTGGTTATATGTTTTATTGTATCTTTTAATATCTTTGTGAATCACCCAAGAATATAAGTTGGCAATCATATAAGTCTTTTCAAATAAATAAATATTTAAGTGTTTCTGATGGTCTCTCACATTGAGAGACCATCATATTAGCATCAACTGTTTCAAGAAGCTTAAAAAAATGAAGGCTTCTTTGACAAAACAGAAATATTGCCCAAAGAGAAACACAAAATAGAACATAAACCTGGAAAAAAAATGAGGCAATAATAAGGGATACAAACAAGGATTTTTGATTGTATCACACATAATATTAAGATAATACTTTTTAAAAATATTGAAATGTAGAAGAAGCAAGAATTGAATGAGGGATCATTTTTTTTAAAAAAAAAACAATTTTATTGATTTTTAAAAACAAACAAAACAAACAAAACGTAAAAACATCAGCTCTCTTCCATACATATATACAAACAGTGTGTTGGTTGGTTCTTCAGTTTTGTGCATTCAATTCGTAGTCTCAATTGCAGTTACATTACATAATAACTCATATTATCAATCCAAACTTATGTATCCTAGTATCACTATTAGAAAATCATTTGACTATAATTTTATTCATTCATACTTTATGAGATAACTATAATTTAGGTAGTTTATTCTATAGCAAATCATATAATCATACCAAATCTATCCTAGAAACACTTTATAGATATGATAACAACAGAAAAAGAAAAAGCAAAGATATTCCTTATTATCTAACATTCTAAATACTCTATTATTATATTTTATCATCCAACCATTGATAGAAAAGGTCCCAAATTTTATAGAATTGTTTATCCTCTTGCTCTCTAATTTCAAATGTCAATCTACTCATCTCAGCACATTCCAATATTTTCTTAATAATTTCTTCCTGCAATGGTATTTTCTCATTTTTCCAATTTTTAGCAAATACAATCCTAGCCGCTGTTAATACATTTACAATCAGATATTTCAAGTCTTTATTGTATGTATCTGGTAAGATTCCCAATAAAAAATACTCCAGTTTCAAATCTATGTGTTTCTTTGTCATTTTTTCCAACCATATGCAGATTTTAGTCCAATATTTTCTAGCATCCTCACAAGTCCACCACATATGGTAATATGAGCCAGGTATCTGATGACATTTCCAGCATTTTTCAGATTTATTCTTGAACATTCTTGCTATCCTTGTTGGGGGAAAGTGACACCTGTAAAACATCTTTTATAGATTTTCTTTATAAGCTGTTGACATTGTCATTTTATAATTTTGCGACCATAGTTTTTGCCATTTCTCTAAATCAATCCCATATCCAAAATTCTTCCCCCAAGCAGTCATAGTTTCTTTAACTTGTTCTTCCTCTAGCTTAATTCCCAGTAAATAACCATATAATTTTTTAATCATCTTTTCATCAGTACCTGTCAAAATCTTATCTAAATCTGTCTGTTTATCATAAAATCCCTCTGTTTTAGAATCTTCATCATACCTTGAGTGTATTTGCGCATATGAAAACCAATTCATCTTTATACCTTGTTCCTCTAGATTTTGTATTGTTCACCCTTTTCATCCAATAGTTCCCCACATCTAACTGTTTGTTCCTTCTTATAAATTATAGGATAAGAAAATGCTTCAATAGTCAATAACCAAACTGGAATTTTCAAATAACATTGTCTTTTTATCTTCTCCCAGTTTAACCACAAAGACTCCCGTATATAATGTCTTCTAAAGTAACCATGTGTTTTAGTTCCCTTATACCATAAAAAAGTGTGCCAACCCAACAGCAAATCATGACCTTCTAGTGTCAACAATCTAGTCTTTCTTAGTGTTATCCATTCCTTGACCCACATCAAATTTGCAGCTTGATAGTACAACTCCCAATTAGGCAGGCCAAAACCTCTTCTAATTCTAGCATCTTGCAAAAGTTTTAGCTTTATTCTCGCTTTCTTACCTTGCCATATATACTTCAGCACAATTTTATTTAAGTCTTCAAAATAGTCTTTTCCGAGCCTAATTGGTATTGTTTGAAACAAAAATAAGATTCTGGGTAAAATATTCATCTTGATTGTTGAAATTCTCCCTATTAATGACAATTGTAAGTTTTCCCATTTCTTTAAATCTAAGGCTATCTGTTGTTTAAGTTTAACATAATTATTCTCTTTTAATGTATTACATCTTGATGTCAAGTATATCCCCAAATACTTGACTTTGTTCGTGACTTGGATTTTCAACAGGTCTGCCAGTTCTTCTCTTTGTCTTAGTAGCATGTTCTTTGTCAAAATCTTTGTTTTATCTTTATTTATTTTCAGACCAGCCACCTCACCATATGTCTCTATCTTTTCCAATAGCTTTGGAGCTGTTTCTAAAGTGTCTTCCAAAATAAAGGCTAAGTCATCCGCAAAGGCTTGCAATTGGAATTCTTCCTTTTTAATTTTCATTCCTTTTATGCTTTTGTCATCTCTAATATTTCTATTCAACACTTCCAAATAGCAAGGGAGATAGGGGACATCCTTGTCTTGTGCCTTTTCTTATATTAGTAAAGTCTGTAAGTTCTCGCTCCATCATTACCTTTGCCGTTTGTTTATGATATATGGCTTCTATTGCTTGAATAAATTTTCTGACAAAACCCATCTGTTCCAGTAGTAGTAACATAAATCTCCAGTTCACATTATCAAATGCCTTTTGAGCATCTAGGAATATCAAAGCCATTTGCTTTTCAGGATGTGCCTCATAGTATTCCAAAGTATCCAGGATTACTCTCATATTGTCTCTAATTTGTCTCTTTGGCAGAAATCCATTTTGGTCTGGATGAATGAAATTATTTAAATATTTTTTAAGTCTTTCTGCTAAAATTGAAGCAAAGATTTTATAGTCTGCATTTAATAAAGAAATAGGTCTATAGTTCTTAATTTGCAGTGGATCAGCCTCTTCTTTTGGAATAAGCGTAATATAAGCCTCTGACCATGTTTTAGGTATCATCTTCTTTGACATAGCTTCATTCATGACTTCTAACAATGGAATGCTCAGTGATTCTTGTAGTGTTTTATAAAATTCTGCTGGAAGCCCATCTGGACCTGGTGCTTTCCCATTATTTTGTTTCTTAAGTGCTTCACTTAATTCCATCATTGTTATATTGCTTTCTAGCATTTCTTCAGTCTCTTTAGATATCTTGGGTAGGTTAGCATTCTGTAAATACTGTTTGACTTTTTCCTCATCAATATTCTCTTGCTTGTATAGTTGCCCATAGAAGTCTCGAATAATTTCCTTTTTCTCCTTATTACCATGACAAACTTGGCCTTGGTCATCTATTAACTGCGACATTTTCCTTGATTCTTTCTCCTTTCTCAATTTATATGCTAGCCATCTACCTGGTTTATTTGCATCTTCAAAATAATTCTGTTTAGCATTTCTAATTTTCTGTGCCAGTTCTTCTTTCTCTATTAAACCCATTTTATGTTTAGTTATGTCCAATTTCAATTTGATATCTTTTTTCTGTGGCATTTTCTGTAATTCTTTTTCAAGTCTTTTATACTCGTCTTCCAAGGCTTTAGTGGCTTGCCTTCTCCTGATATTCTTTTTTCTTATGTAATCTATTATCAAACCTCTGGCGTATGCCTTCATTGTATCCCAAACATTCTGCATTGAAGTATCTTTTTTATTTTCTTTAAAGAAAAAAGCCAGTTCTTTCTCAATCCATTGTATAAAATCTTTCTCCTTTAAAATAGTATTATTTAGCATCCATCTCGATCTTTTTTTTTGTCCCTTCCATTTAATTGTCATTGGGTTATGGTCTGCCCAAGTACTTGTTTCAATATTTGTTTCTTGAACACTAAATATTAATTCTGTTGAGATCCAAATCATATCTAATCATATCTAATCTAAATGTCTATTTGAATAGAAAGTGTATTGTTTAGTTTTAGCATTTCTTTCTCTCCATATATCTTTTAAGGTTAATTCGTCTGTCATTTTAAAAAAGGATTTAGGGAGAATCTTTCTATTTTGCTTTGTTGTTGTTGCTATATAGTCCAGTTTATTGTCCACAATTCCATTAAAGTCTCCCATCATAATTATATTGGCATAGTCCAGTCCAGTTATTTTCATGTGTAGTTTTTTATAGAATTCTTCTTGTTTATCATTCGGAGCATAAATTGCAATCAAGAATATTTTTATATTGTTGTCCATTATCTTCATCAGTATAAATCAATTTTGCTGGGGTAGCCTCTTTAATGTATAAAACCACTCCTCTTTTCTTACATTGAGTCAAAGAAGTAAATATTTTTCCCTAATTTTGGCTGTACTAACAATTGTTCATGTTGTTTTTTAATGTATACTTCTTGTAAACAAATTATGTCAAACTTTAATTTCCCTAATTTATGAAAAAATTTCCTTCTTTTAACAGCTGAATTAAGTCCATTTATATTCATTGTAATCAGTTTTTTCTCTTCCATGATTATATTTTGTAGTTAGGTTTGACAGCTCTCGTAGATCTTGGTTCACGTTGTTCTTTGATATCCACCTGTCCACCTACTGCGCCTTCTTCTTTTTCAGTCCCCATTTGTTCCTCTTGGAGTTCAATTAATGAGACCTCTTTCTCTGCCTCTTCCTCTCTCCTTCCAAAAAATTCTGTGTAGAGAAGTTCTGCTTTCTCAATTGAATCAATTCTATGTCTCTGTTCTTGCCATGTAAACATTAGTCCTTCTGGAATCAGCCATCTATAATTCACCTCCTTTTTCAATAGCATTTTGGACAAGAATCGATATTCTCTTCTCATCTCTCTCACTCTTCTGGGTATTTGTTTTAAAACCACTATCTCTTTGCCTTTGTGTGTCAACGTCTTCTCTCTTACCGCTTGTAGTATTTGTGTTTTGATGGATTTTTTGGTAAATCTGATGTGGACTTCTCTTGGTAAGTTGTTTCTCATCGCATATCTTGTGAAAACTAGGTATACCTCATCTACTCCATCCATCATCTTTTCCTCTGTTATTTCCAAAGCATCAGCCAAAATTTCTATCATTGTCGCAGCCAAATTTTGTCCTTTTTCTTCCTCTATATTTTGAAATCTGAGATAGAATTCTGACCTCTCCATCTCCCACTTCAGCATCCCACTTTTATCTTGCTCAAACACTGTTAGTCTGCTGTCAATATTTCCAATCTTCTCCTCTCTTTGTTTACCTTCTTCTTCGATTTTTTGGAATCTCTCATCATACTTCACCATCATTTGTTGAATATTTTCCACTTTTTCATCGGTCTTCTCTATTCTTTGTTCAATAGTATCTGATTTTATCTTGAGATCTTGGATTCCTTGCATAATCATCTGTAAAGTCACTTTTTCTTGTTCTTTATCTTGCTTTAACATTGTCTGGATTAAATGTTGTCCTCCAGATGGTGGGGAGGCAGAAGTAGAGGTAGAGACGCCAGAAGGTATAAGTTTCCTACTCATTTTAAATGATTCAAGACCTTCAAATTCTTTTAAAACTTTAATCCAGTTGGTAAGGTAGCCAATTATAATCCAAAATGGAAAAGCCAATGATAAAAAGCCCAGTGTTAAAAAGGAAAAAAGAAAAAGAGAAAAAGAAAATTCTTCAGGTTCTTCTGGACCCTAATCCAATTATGAAATAATCCACAGTAAAGCATAAAAATAAATAGAAGAAAAAAGCCCAATGAAAATAAAAAAAATAACAAAAGAAAAGAAAAGTTTCTTCAGGTTCTTCACACCTTACTCCAGTTAAGAAATCTCAATAGTAGTAAAAAAAGCCAAAATAGTCTAACAGCATAGATGGAAAAAGCAAAGATCCCAGTGGAAAAAGGGGAAAAAAAGAAAAGGAGAAAAATTCTGAGGCTTTCCCTTTAAAATAAAAAGCAAAAATAAAAATATTACTAAAATTAGAGTTTACAGAAAAGCTGGTAAGGAGGGGTAACACAACTGAAAAAAAATAAGAAAACACACTGCACTTTATTTAATTGTCCAAGGCTCTTATTATGACTCTCTTCTCCACAAGCTTCAAAGCCAAGCCTTAAGTATTAAGTTGTTGATAGAAGTCCAGAAGAACACCTGTAATAATATTCTGCCACGCTCTTCCCTCTATCTTATCAAGTTGAAATGTCCTTGAGAAGGAGTCTTTCACAGTTCTCTCCACTTCAAATAAAATATTTTCAAGCCTCTAGTTGGCAGTGTTACAAAATTTCTTAATTCTCACTTTCCCCCTCCTCCCAGAAAAACGTAATTTAGGTTAAAAAAAAAGAGAGAAAATATATACAAGAAAATTCAGTCCGGTTAACTGCTAAGTCGCAATAAAGTCCAGAAAAAAAAAGTAAGGGAAAAAAAAACCAAGCCTCACTTTGACGTCTCCCTTTAAAAATTGCCACTTATTCCATTTTGTCAAAAATCTCACAGATTTCTTCTTATATTCAGAGTGTCCTTTCAAGTCTCAGAATATTAGTAAAAAAAAGGATTCTCACCCAGCCGACCCACTTTCTCTTTCAGCCTCTTCCTTTCCGGAGCTGTCCCAACTTCAGCAGCTTTGGGGCTGCCTCTCCGCTACCGGCAAAAAGGACTTCTCCTGGATCAACCAGGGACTTTGCGGTGTCCCTGGGATCCACAGAATATGCCCTTCATGATCACCATCCCTACGGGATGGTTTAGGTCTGTTTGGACCAGCCAGGGGCGAAGATATCAGCTGCAATCTTAGAGCTTGATTGCAGACCGTACCGTCGCGACGCCAGCTCCTCCCCTATTGTACCAAAGGACAATAAGGCATTAAACTTGAATGGATCCTCTGCATATGTCAGTCCATGTACTGTACCATTGTCCTTTGGTACTTCAATCAACACTACAAGATACATATAATACAAGATGCAGATCTCATGGAGGAACCTGTATTCCCAAAAGGAAAGTCAAACAATTAAGGCAAATAACCTTAAGCCCAGTGGGGATCTGGTAACCAATGACATATGCACAACTTCTACAATGCAGTTAGCAGTTTTTTTAAAAAGTTTTGACTCAGAATAAAGCAACAGAACATTCTCTTGGAATATGTTCTCACTGAATAAAAGATCTTTCATGCATCATGTCCTACCATAAAACTTATGTTTTATAAAACATTGAGTAGTTAAAATGTTCCCATTCCTTCCTAATTCAATTCTCTCATTTATTTCATTTCATTTATTTTATTCACAAAAGTTGCACTAAATTACACTATTTTATTTCACTTTTTAATCATATGTTGTTTCCAATTTTCTAATATTATTTCTATTGCAAATATAACAATACAATCTTATGTACCTTTACAGAATCCCCTTTTCAGTTAAATTTTCACCCATTATCTCTGAATAAATCCTGTTTCTTTACATCTTGCTCCAAATCTTCATAACTTCTCTTCCCTTGCTTCTTCTCTCTGCTCTTTTTACCCCCCTGTCTCTCCTCCTCCATTTCCCTCTTCTGAATTCCCCTTTTCTGTTGCTTTCCAACATTATATCCCCTTTTCACATTATTTTTCCCTTTTTTGGCTGTTTTTTTAGGTCTTAAATTCTCCGTTCTCTTTCCCCCTGTTCCCTTTTCTTCCCCAGATAGAATTACTTGTTCATTAAAAATGGCTTCTTCTTTGTCCCAGTCTTCTTGTTGCGCAGTCCTTTCTTGCTGTTTCTGATAAACACCAATCGTCATTTCTAAGAATTTAAAAATGAAACCAGAGGAGCCCTTCCCTTCTTGTTCCTGTTCTTTAAGTTTTTTAAATTCAATTTTCAGTTCATCCAGTTCATTCCGTTCATCCAAAAGTGATGCCATTATAGAGTTTTTTTTTCCTTTTTTAAACAACCACCTAATTGTTTTCAGTCATTCAAATGTGGTTTCCAAAAGTTCCAAAGTCACCAAACAATCCAAATACACAAAACTGTTTCTTTTAACACTTTCTTGTTTTTTCACTTTCCCTTCTTGGGGTTACTATTTAGTTGCAAAATGTATCCCTTAGAAGTCTTGTTAAGGTTTAACTTTTAAGTTCTTTTGAATTCCAAGCAGTCTCCCCCTTTGAAGTCCTGCCCTTATTCTTTTCCTCTCCCTTCCCACTTATAGCAAAAAAAAAAAAAAAGGATTTTTAAGCGTTCAGAAATCTTTATTGTCTCTTTGGCATTTAATTATATTTCCAGTTTAATTACCTGTTGGTGCCAAAGCGGATTTTTCTGATTTCTTTATTCAAATCTTCTCATTGTCAGCGTGAAGAAGGAGAGTGAAGAAAAAAAAAATCTTTCCCTTTTCACTTTCGTTTGCTTCCTCCAGCTCTTCTTTGGGAGCAATGTATCTTTTGCAAAAGTTTTATTCCAGGGTATCTTAGTTGTTACTTTTTGTCCCGGTCAGCCAAAGACTTTCACTTCTTGACTTCCTCCTGCACTTTCTTTTCTGGCTGAGTGCTTCTTTGAGGCGGCCATTTCTGACCGCCACTCTACCGCCTTCGGGAAAAGGGAGTTTAGCCAGCTGAGGAGGAGAGGTGTGGCTCCCCTCAAACCCTGCTGGGTCTCCCCTGTCTTCAACACCTCTACAGGGTGGCTTAGCCCCGAAGCTGACTGGCTCGGGGCACTCCAGCAGCAAGCCCAGGCAGAAACTGTGCACGATCGCGGATTCCTGCCTGCCACCGAAGCGCTGCAAACCGGAACCAGCAATCCTACTTATTATGCACATATGCAGTGCACATTTTTAAAAAAATATTTGTTTTATTTTATTTTTATTACAAACATATCTTCTTCCATTTGATGACATGTCATCTGGTTACAAATATCTTGTGCAATACAGTTAATGTTTACAATCATATTCACTACATAGTATTATTGTTTAGTCCAGTGATGGCGAACCTTTTTGTTGTGGTGTGCCAAAAGCACCACAATGCAATGCACCCTGCCCCCCCTGCATATGCACATGCAACCCCCCTGCCCCGCCCCTTTACCTGCACTGTGCATGCACATGCCTCCCAGCTGATTTTGGCCCATTTGAGGCCATTTTCGCCCTCCCAGATGCTTGAGGGAAGTCTCTGCAGCCTTGGGAGGCCAAAAAATGGGTTCGTTTAGGAACTTCTGGTATTTCCAGAAGGCCTGTTTTCAGCCTCTGTAGGGCCTCTGGAGCCCAGGGGAGGCCGTTTTTGCCCTCCTGAGGCTGCAGCCTCAGGAGGCTGAAAAATGGGCCTTCTGGAAATACCAGAAGTGCCAAAACAGGCCCATTTTCAGCCTCCCAAGGAAGGTGAAAATGGCCTCAAATGGGCCAAAAATCAGCTGGGAGGCACATGCATGCACAGTGCAGGTAAGTTTGGCTGAGGCTTGTGTGCCTGAAGAAATGGCTCTGCATGCCACCTGTGGCACGCATGCCATAGGTTCACCATCACAGCTCTAGTCTTATCTCATGATACTTATTGTACTTAATACCACAATCTCTTTATCTTTCTTCTTAGCATATTTATTTCTATTTAAAAAATAAGTATTATGAGACAAAGCTGAAGCTCCAGGCTTGCCTTGATTGCACTGATAGAAATTTTTTTTAAACAAGTTTTATTCAGTTTTCCACATTTTAACATCTCTTTTTAGTGAACAGCATGATTACAGGTTTCACATATACATACAAATATGACCATAATTACATATTCATTTTTTAAAATTCAATTTCTTGTCTTAACAATGCTTTTATACATTTTCTATTTTGTTATATTATTCCAAATGCTTATCTCATTATTTAATTCACATATATTAATTTCATAATTATGATACTTTAATACTTTTAACTGTCACATTTGTATATTCTTCTTAAATTCTGATTAACACTCCTTCTATAAATTGGTTTCCCCCCTAAAATATCAGTTTAAGCATGCCACCTCTAAGTTACATATTCATTAATTATCTCCCCTTTCAAATCCCATTAAATATTTAACATTTTATTACCTAAAACATTAAAATTAATAATCCTATTTAAAACCACATAACATATATAAATCAGATTCTGCATGGTTTCCCCTTTTTAATTTCCTAAGGTTTATCTACAATTTCAGAAAAAAAGGACATATTAATCTACTAATTTAATCCTAAACCCTGATGTTAATTCCATTTCAGCTTTTCTCCTATATCATTTCATTTATTTCAGTATATATAAAATATTTCATTATATTTAATAAACATATTCCATTTGTTACAATTATCTCTATGCATAAAGGAAAAGAGCATTGAATTCCATTATCAAAAAAATAGCAGTTCTACTTTCCATCTTATCAATCTATATGTCCCTATTTCATAACTACAAATTTATTTATGTTACCCCCAGCACCTTGCAGAATCCCCTCTCCAAATATCAATCAGCCATTATCTTTATGTCTAGTTAAACATTTTTTCCCAAGAATTCCCATATTTCTTTGTTCCCAAGTCTTGTTACTTATCCCCTCTTTCCCCTTGTATTTTCCTCTTAATTCTTTCACTCCAGTTTTTATCCCCCTCTCTATTTATAACTCCCTTCCGCCCTTCAAATTTCTGCTGATTCTTTTTCCCTTTTTAAATTTTCTGAATATTTCCCTCTTTATTCAATTCCCCAAATCTCCAATATTTATTTCCAACTCTTTTGCTCTTTCTTTGCAGAGTTCTTTGTTCTTCTTGGTAATTAAAGATGACCCCTTCTATGATTTGCTCACCCCTTCTATGATTTGCTCAACCTCCTCTTCTGTTCTTTGTCTTTGTAGTTCCTACTCTGCAATCGCATTTTCAATGAATTTTGAAGCAAAGCCCAGTGTTTCACCTCATTCTTGTAATATTTCTTTGGTGTTTCTAAGTTCCAATTTTAGTGCCAGAAGAGATTGCCATTTTACAGCTTTCTAATTAGCAATTTAGTCCAAATAGTGTCTTTAAAGTTAATTTCCAACAGTCAACTTTTATTTTCTTCCTCTCAAGTTTTAATCCTCAGCTAATCCAATGCCACATCCATATCAGAATCAACAATTAATCCAAGGGCAGAATCTTCCTGTTTCTTTCTTTGTTTCAATATTTCAATTTTTCAAAGTTCTTGTTTTGTTGTATCAATTTCCTTTCAGTTTTAAGAAACAGAGTCTTTTGAAGGAAAAACAAGTTAGATTTAACTCAGATGGCACTCTTTGTCCACCCCTCAAGTCCACCCCCCCTTTTTTTCTTTTTTTCTTCCCAATTATTCAGAGCTTTTTAAACCACAATCTTCCAAAAAGGTCAAATCCAATTAATATTAACTTTCTCTTTAACAATCTATAGTTCAGCTTTATTAGTGCCTATATAGAATCAAAATATATTTATCCAAATTGAGTAGATGATTCCTTCTCCAGCTTCTACCTTTCTCGGTTCTAAGCCCCGCCGCTGTCAAAAGCAACTCACACCTTTTTCCCCCTCTTTCTATTCGCCGCTTTAAATCCTTTCTTGAAAATTATTTGAAATGTTAATCCTGGGGGTGCCTTCCATTTAATTATATCATCCCGTTCCTCCTGCTATTCGCTTCTTTCTCTCTCTCCTGCACAAACTTATTCAAGTCTAATCTTCCCCTTCAGAGTGGCCATTTTAGACCACCACTTCAGGCGTCTTCAGGAGGGAGCAATTGCCAAGCTGGGGAGGAGATTTGCGACTCCCGTCTACCCAGCTGATGGTCTCCCCTTCCTCCGCCACCCCTACAAGGTGGTTTCTGCCCCAAATCTGGTTGATCGGGGCTCTCCAACGCCGAAGCACAGACCAAAGCAGTCATGGTCAGTGGTCTGTCTTCGGGGAAGCTCAAAACTGGAAGCCTGATTGGAATGTTTTTGAAGATGCCTCTGCAGACCTAGATGAGCTCACAGATACTATAACATCATATACCAGCTTCTGTGAAAAGGAACCTGCAAATATATAGTAACAATAAACCTTGGTTCACAGCTAAACTTAAACAGCTACGTCGTTCCAAAGAGGAAGCCTACAGAAAAGATGACAGAATGTGAAGACCAGGGGTGGGATTCTACTGATTCTGTCCAGTTCAAGAGAATCTCTTGTTAACTTTCTAAGCAGTTCAGAGAACCAGTAGTTATATGGAATCTCCTTTTGTTTTTTTCCATCCTTATTACATTCTTGCCAGTACGCCTAGACTTCCTGTGTCAGATCCGTGTATCTGTCATTTCTTCAGTGGAAGAAGAAAAGTGGGGGGGGAGGCTGATAAAGAAATCCTTTCTTGATGTAACCTGAATATATTTAACCTTATATTGAATTTGTATAACCCACACATGATACAATGGAGGGAGAAAAGCCAGATGGCCAGAACCTATCACCTCCAAGAGGCACAGACAGGAGATGAGAAGATCATAAAGTGAGATGTATCTGGGGAATCTCTGGAAAAAGTTTCTTCTAAAAAGGGGGTGGGGAGGGAATTAGGTATGTCCTGGGAAACGGTGAGAAAGATCGTTCCTACAGAAGGGGTGGGAGGGGAATTAACATACTGGCTTTTGTTTCTCTAAGGGAAGGGGTTTTAAACTCCCTTATGTATCCCTGTATGCCTGAGGGACTTCAGATGCTGCTATGAACTCCTACATGAATTGTCCCATCTCAAGCCTCCTGAAAGTGCTGGGAATACTGTCATTTGGGTTGTAACTGATCTTTTTTCCAAAGAGGTTCACTTTATTCCATGCCAAAAGATCCCAACTGCCAAGGCATTGGCAAAGGTGTTTCTAATACACATTTATTGCCTTCATGGAGCTCCCCAATGGATTATCTCAGATAGGGGTGTTCAGTTCACATCCAAATTTTGGCGGCCATTTTTAAACCTATTAGGCTCCACCCAGGGGTTATCATCATCAAATCACCCCCAGACAAATGGAGGTTCTGAACGTTAGAACAGTGTATTAGAACAATATTTAAGATGTTTTATTAATTACCAACAGGACAATTGGACTGACCTTCTTTCTTTTGCAGAAGTAGCATACAATAACTCAGTCCATAGCAGCACGGGGTTCACCCCATTCCAGGTAGCCACGGGCCAAGAATTCAACCCCATGCTGGAACTACCCACCAAAGAATCTGAAATCCCTTCCCTTAAGGTGTGGATAAATAACTTGCAAGCCACCTGGCCAGCGGTAAGATTAGTGTTACAGGAAGCTAGAGCAGCTTTTAAAGTTCAAGCGGACAAAAAATGTTGCCAACCTAAACCTTTCAAGA
This sequence comes from Pseudonaja textilis, assembly GCF_900518735.1. The sequence goes on from NW_020769344.1 coordinate 11,624,479, forward strand.
TTGGGGACCGTGTATATTTGTCCCCAAAATTCTTAAAATTATTACAACCCTCTAAGAAATTAGCACCAAAATTCATTGGCCCATTCCCCATATCCAGAATTATTAACCCCGTGACGGTAGAGCTTGGACTTCCAAAAACACTTAGGCAGATTCATCCAGTGTTTCACTGTATCTTGCTCAAACCGAGATCACTTCAAATCTCAGACCCCACACTTCTCATACTTCCAACCCCCCAGCATGGTACATGGGGAACATTTTGAAATTAAATTATCCTTGTTTCATGCACTCACCCGTCGATCCACACAATATTTAGTAGCTTGGAAACTCCTTCCTTTCTCAGAAAATGAGTGGGTAGCCAAATGATACATAAAAGCAGCCACATTACTATGTAAGTTCCACCTAAAATACCCTGATAAACCATCCTGAGTTGCAAATGTAATGCATGATTTTTGTTTTTTCCAGGTAGACCTATCTGTTTTTTAAGGAGGGCAGGATGTCAGATCCATGTATCTGTCATTTCTTCAGTGAAAGAAAAAAAAGGGGGCGGGGAGACTGATAAAGAAATCCTTCTTGATGTAACCTGAATACATTTAACCTTATATCGAATTTGTATAACCCACACAATGGCGGGAGAAAAGTCAGAACCTATCACCTCCGAGAGGCACAGACAGGAGATGAGAAGATCATAAAAATTCCACAGTGAGATGTATCTGGGGAATCTCTGGAAGAAGTTCATTCTAAAAAGGGGGTGGGGGAAAATAAGGTATGTCCTGGGAAACTGTGGGAAAGATCATTCCTACAGAAGAGGTGGGAGGGGAATTAACATACTGGCTTTTGTTTCTCTAAATACACATCGAGATAAGGGGAGGGATTCTAAACTTCCTTATGTATCCCTGTATGCCTGAGCAACCTCAGATGCTGCTTTGAACTCCTACATGAATTGTCTCATCTCAATAAAGGATTCCTTTTGATACGTTTGGTTCTCAGAAGTTCATTCTTGCTAATTGAATGGGAAAAAGTTCTGTAGACTGATATACTGTCTCTGGGGCTTCTGGGGCTTGGCTTTCTTAAAGGTGAAGGGCGGTTTTAAGATTTTTACACTGCTGTTGGGAGGAAATACTTCCCTGGACAATCAGCACTTTGAAGAAATAATTGAATAATGAAACAAAGCTTTAAGTGACAGGGAACCAAGATGAGTGACATTCAGCAAGGCTTCTTGGCTAGCTAGAAAGATTGACATTCAAACATGAGTTTACATACTCTTTCTGAGTTTTGGTCTAAAACTGGTTTTTGGTGAAGGTTAATTCTTTGCTTGGTGATGTTTAATCCTGTGTTTATTGATGGGATAATTTTCCCTATTCAGCTTTAACAAGCAACAGCTACTGTTGTGATTTAATTTTTTGTATTGTGTTTGAATTTTTTCCTGCCTCATGGTTTCTTTTTCTACTTGGGGGTGGGGGAGTGGGGGGTCTTCCTCAGTGCTTTAGTGGTATCTGGCACTGTCCTTTTGGTGTATATTTCCAAGAGGTAGAATGCAAGCTTGGCACTGATTTTTAGTGCCTTTCTGGGGGGCATGTGACCTTTCCTTAAATCTGGATGATTTCCTTAGGATATCTTGTGAGGTGAGTGAGACTAGCTGGTATCTTTAAGTGGTGCAAATGGATCTAAGGATTGCTTTTCCTGGGTGTGCTCTTTATGCAGAGCTTAAATAACCTCTCTGCTAAAGAGTTTCACTTTATGAGCAAGAGTTGGCTGCTGATAGTTATCATTGCATTTTAACTATTTTCATTCCTCAAGGTGCTCTGGCACCCTGCTTGATTTGTAACTCTGACTTTCGGGTATTTTTAATCTAATGATTAGTATTTAGGGCAGCTTTTTGCAAGCAAAGAAGCTTTTTGTATTTTTGTACAGGTAATCCTTGACTTACCACAGTTCATTTAATGACCATTCAAAGTTATAATGGCACTGAAAAAAGTGACATGACCATTTTTCACACTTATGACCATTGTAGCATCCCCACTGTCATGAGAGGCCATGAGAGAAGTGACCCTTGACATGAGTGATGTCAAGTTGGCCATGCCCACCCAGTCACATGTCCACCAAGCCACACCCACCAACTAAGCCATGCCCACAGAACCAGTTATATAAAAAAACTGAATCCCATCCCTGGTGAAGACTCAGTGAAGATGAGAGAAAGGGAGGAAGCTACAGAAGGTGCTATGGGATCGGTCACCAGAGAACTAATTGAGGCCCTTTGCCCCCCTTCTGAAGAATTCTTGCAAGTGATGGAAGCCACAGAAGAAAGATGGAGACTAGGCACCCGGGCAAGGAGACGGATTCATGGAGAAGCTGCCAGATGGAGCTGAATCCAGATCTGGGACCAGGGGAGAAGCTGCCTGAACACAAGCTCGTGGGCTGGGAATGGGTCACAAGACAGAGTGGAGAAGGGTCGGCACTGGAATCAGACAACTCCCAAGACCTGTTGTTTCCATCCCAAAGCCAGTCATTGGCAGGGTTCCCAGAGCAATTCCAGCAACTTAAGGTGGAAAGTTATGTCTCACAACTGCAGCCTCTCCAGATGAGCTGGGTCCTAATGCAGCCCACATTCATTTTCCATAGTCCAAGACTTGACAGTGGAATCAGTGTGGCATCAGTCAGAGGTGGCCTAAGGATTGGCTCAGCACGGCAGGCCCAAGCAGCAAGGGAGAGACAGCAGATACATTGGGTATGTCACAAACCCCTCCATAGCCAGCAAGGAGATTACCCCCTGTGGAGAGTATTCCTCCAGGGTGGGGATTCTATCCTGGTCAGGGGTGGGCCCAATGCCAGTGGATGCCAGCACCAGTTGCACCACCTAGTTCGGGAGCACCCTGGGCCCAAGGACCAGCAGCAATCCATCCTCAGCAAGGGTATCTATGCAGGCAGCAGACTGCAGCCACCCCGCTTTTCCCAGAGCAGAGAAGAATTTAGCAGACAGCCCATATTCAGCAGGTTCCAATCCAGCCACTCAGAGCAACCCTGCAGGGCCCCTTCTTCCAGCATGCCTCAGCTGCTTGGCCAATCCCAGCTCAGCTGCCCTTGGGGTACCCCTACAGGGCCCTTTCATGCAACCAGCTCAATGCATTCCAGCTCAGCCCGTGGTTGCTATGGCGATTCCCCCCCCCCCCCCAGATCAGACCATGTGGTTTTCAAAGCAACTTTTGACGGATGGCTGAAAACTTTGCTTACCTTCTTACCCAGATCTGGTCAAACATATAGATCGGTTTGGAAACCACTATGAAACAGATCATGACATAGTTTCCACAATTACAGATGGGATGAATGAGGGGGACATTTTTGATTGGGTAGCTCAATTGCACTATGAGGACGCCCCAGAGCTACAAGATACTGATGTCTTTATTGAGCTTCTTAGGGCTAGGTTTGAAAATCTTGATAGAATAGGGAAGAGTGAAGACAAAATAATGGAAATGAAGCAAGACTTTGTATGGGACTTTAGAAGGGTCACAAGCAACTTCATGAACTGGCCTGACAGAATACTTCTGCACTATTTTAAGAACGCTATTAATCCAGAAGTCAAAAAATACCAGAAAGATTAAAGGATTGGTATGCTATGTCCCTTAGGCTGGACAGGGAAATCAACCCACACTGAAACCCCCTCTCTGAGGGCCCTCCTAGGAGAACCTTAGACAGACAGCCTCTGACTAAACCTGCTGAAGCTGCTTCTACCCAAATCACAAGGATTATATAGTGCTCTTGATGTGGCCAGAATGGCCATAGAGCAGCCAACTATCTAGCTACTGCACCTGAGGCGTAGTACAGTTCGATTTCATCGAAGAAATCTATGAAAGCCTCCAGACACTAGCCAGTTTGCTAGACACACTATAGAGGGTCCCCTCCACACAGAAGGGAGCATGGAACTTCCGACCTGAGAAATTCTTCCTGGAGAATGACCCCATGATGAGTGCTGCCATCCCCCCTTTTATAATTAAAGTGAAGTTGGTGGTGCTGACATGGGCGAGGCAGGTGAGATAGAAGCCGTAATAGATACCGAGTGTTCCAGATACCTGATTGGCCTCTCCATCATTGAACAATTAGGAATAAAGACTAAAGCCCTGAAATGCCCAATCAGGCTTGAACAAGTAGATGGGACTTTAATTGGGGGAGTCCTGGCCACCCAATTGACAGAGTTAATCAAACTAGAGATGGGCAGACATCATAAACTCATACATTTTGTAGTGGCTCCAAAAGTGTCAGAATCTGTCATATTAGGATTTGCTTGGCTGGATAAATGGGCCCTTACCATCAAGTAGGAAGACAAATACCAAAAATCATAATTGGTGTTGGCCCGCTTACCCCCCTTCCTCCCACAAAGGAACTGTCACTCAACAGGGATCCCCAACCAGAAGCAGCAGCCACCACTTCAGACTCTCCTCCAGGTGCGCCCCAAGTTCTTAAACAATACAGGGACTTGGCTGAAGTTTTCAGCAAAGAGGAATGTAATGTTTCCCCCTGCTCCAATCGAGCCACTGATTGTGCCATAGAGTTAGAACCCGGGGCAAAACTGCCAAAACCTAAGATGTATTCCATGACACCAGCTGAAATGACTGAGTTGAGAAAATACATCGATAACAATTTGGACAGAGGTTTCAATTGAACCTACCAAATCTAGGTTGAAGGACTTATTAAATCACCTACCAAAAGGCAAGGTCCTTACCAAACTAGATCTGAGAGAAGCCTACTACTAAGTCTGCATAAAGGAGGGAGATGAATGGAAAACTGCCTTTAACTCTGGGTAGTTTCCAATTGTGAGTCATGCCTTTTGGACTCCAAGTGCCCCCCCCCCCCATGGTATTTATGCAACTCATCAATGAAGTGTTACATCCACACCTATACAAAGGGGTCCTTGTCTACTTTGGTGACATTTTTATATTCAGCAAAACCATAGAAGAACATATCAAATTGGTCAGACAAGTACTGAAAATTTTTTTAGCTGCCAAGTTATATGTAAAGCTGTCAAAATGCAAATTCCATAAAGAATCATTGGATTATCTGGGCTACCGAGTGTCTAACCAGGGAATTGAGATGGATCCTGGAAAGGTGAAGGTGGTGCTAGACTGGCAACCCCACAAAACATGTAAACAACTTCAAACCCTCTTGGGGTTTGCAAATTTCTATAGACAATTTATTCCTTTGTTTGCTAAAGTCGCCCTCCCTTTAAAAGAGTTACTGAAAACTGGGCCTTCCCGGACCAAACCAAAACCCAATCAACCCCTTACTTGGACAATGAATTGTCAGAAATCTTTTGAGACATTAAAACACCTATTTGCCACTCAGCCTATCCTTCAGCATCTGGACCTGGCCAAACTTTTTATAGTCCAAGCTGATGCCAGTGATGTGGCTGTTATGGTGATTCTTCTCCAGAAGAACTCTCAAGACCAGTTGATGCCTTGCGCTTATGTGTCTAAAACATTGACAGACACAGAGTATAGGTGGGGGTTTGGGAAAAAGAGGCATTTGCCATGCGATGGGCTTTACTGGAAGGACTGAAGGAACCTTTCGAGGTATGGACTGATCATAAGAACCTCGAGGCTCTAAAAATACCTAGGAGGCTATCACCTAAACAAGTCTGCCTGGCTCAATACTTCAAGAGATTCAACTTTAACATGAAATATATCCCAGTGGGAAAAAACATATTGGTGGATGCCTTGTCGAGAAACTCCCAATTTGACAGCCACCAGGAGGAGGTAGTGCAAATTATGATATCAGAAGCCCAACCTGCAGGCCAAGTAACCACCTGAGGCCAAGCCAAATGCAGCCCCTGATGCCTAGAAGACAAACTGACAACTGATTTAAAAACATCAGTTTTAACTGATCCATGGTTTGTTGAACATCAACCCAAATTGACAATGAACGAAGGATTGGCTTGGAAAGGAACCAAGATTTATGTACCCAATACCCTAATGGTATTGAAACATAGCCATGACTCACAGTTGGGGGGAACCTTTGGGTTCTTAAAAACCCTGCATTTAGTCAGGAGACAGTTCTGGTGGCCAAAAATGAAAACTGATGTTGAGGACTATGTTAAAAGCTGCTTAATTTGTGCCACAATGAAACACAGAACTGGAAAACCTCCTGGCCTCCTTCAACAAGTAGCTGAACCAATGAAAGCATGGGAAGAAATCATGATGGACTTTATCATAAAGTTACCAGAGAGCAGAGGAAGTACCGTGATTTGGACTATTATTGATTTATTCTCTAAGCAAGCCCACTTTACAGCATGTAACGGACTACCTTCAGCTAAGAAACTTGTGAAACTGTTTGTGAAGCTGTGAAAATATAACAAAAATAAAACAACAGACTGTGATAATCAGAATCCGTAGAAGGCCTTTAATATAAGAGATATTGCAATACCGGCCCCTAACTCTCCAAACAACAGTTTAGGAGAAAGGAGACAACCCCTTCCAGTTACTACAACCTTATATAGGATTATCATATTTAGAAGATTACATAACACTTTCTATTTTTCACACATAGGAGTTACAGAGAGTCTCATAAAAAAGTTCTGGGTGTTTTTCATAACTCCTCCCATGCATCCTCCCAATCCCCCAACTTTCTCTTCTTCACCATTATCATCAGATTTCCTGTTTTTTTTACTTAAAAGATTACACAAGAGATCATTAATAACTCTATAATGTCAAGGCAACCTTTTATGAATCTCAAACAAAGTCAAGGACATAATATTTTGCAATTCCACAGAACTTTAGCAGAATAAACAAGTTATATAAATGTTCCAATCTCTAGCAGGTCAGCTCGCTTCCCAGACTCTACCCACTCCTCCCCCCATTACTTATGGCAGCCAAAAGATGCAAAGCAATAGTAAAAGAACTTGAAGGCTGACACTGTGATTCTGTGAGCAACTCAACCTGTCTGCCTGCTTTGCCTGATTTTGGGTAAAAGTTGCTCTTTTTAAATAAAAAGTTCAATATTTACATACATGGTATGTTGTGAGTTAATTTTGTGAGTTTGCTTGCAAGCAAATTTTATGTGGCAGACTCAGCTAGCCAATCTCACTGATCTCTGAATGAATCTGTGATTCTGTGAGCAACTCAATCTGCCTGCCTGCTTTGCCTGCTTTTGGGTAAAAGTTGCTCTTTTTAAATAAAAAAAACAATATTTATATAAATATTTACATACAAGCCATTCCCAGCCACTCACATGACCACCAAGCCACATTCACAAGTTAGGCCACACCTACAGAACCAATTGTTAAGAAATTTGAATCCCACCCCTGCCTCTGTGTGCTTGTGTGTGTGAGAGAGAGAGAGAGAGAGAGAGAGAAGGAGGGAGAGAGAGAGTTTAGATCAGATCTCTCTCTCTCACTCTTTCTCTCTCTCTCTCTCTCTCTCTCTCTCACACACACACACACCATCAGCAAGCCACCATCAGTCAAAATTCATATTAGTGGTCCCCAGGATTAAAATTATGAGTTTGGTGGTCCCTGAGGTCCAAAAGGTTGGCAACCCCAATATCCATGTCATTAACAGAGTGGTTGAAATCATTAGAAAAAGGTTGGGAGGATACAAAAAAGCTCTAGCTGAAGCTGCTGAGGAATATAAAAAACAAGAAGACAAACATAGATCCCTCCAACCACCATTTAAAGTAGGGGACAAAATGTTTTTGTCAATTAAATATCTTAAGTTGAAACTTCCTAGTAGAAAGTTGGGCCCTAAATTCTTGGGTCCATTCCCTATATCTAAGATAATTAATCCAGTGACAGTCCAATTAAGTCTCCCTCAGCTGTTGGGGAAAATATACCCAGTGTTCCACAGTAATTTGTTGAAGCCTGCTGCAGGTTCAAATCTAAGGCCAATATCAGCAGCTGCCCCCAAACCTCTGGTTGTGCAGGGTGAGACACATTATGAAATAAAGAAAATACTCGATTCTACATTACACCGAGGACAATTACAATATTTGGTGCTATGGAAAGGCTACTCTTCGTCAGAAGATACTTGGGTGAAAAGTTGGGATACATATGCAGATAAATTGGTTAACCAATTCCATGAAAAATTCCCTGACAAGCCAAAGGGTCCCCTTTGAGGGGGGAGAGGGGGTTAAGGGCATTGCATTAACCCCTGGTTCTGTTTTGTTTATTGTATATTCCAGGACATGATTTTTTTCAAGGGGGGACACCTGTCAGCTTTGGAAGCCATATTGAGATCTGATGTTTCCACACTGCCACAATTGAGCCTGGGAAAGTGGGAGGGGGGAATTCATTTGAGTATATCTAATTAGACAAAATAAAATATTTTTGCTGGTTCAAGGTCACATAGTGTTGCGCATAGTGCAAAGGAAGTCTTACTTTGAGATGGATGATGATTGGGCCATGTGATGTGGTGATGGGTATAGGGGATGGATTTGTAGTTTTTACTTTTGCAAGGAAGCCCAAAACTTTCAGATTTGGGATTCCACAGATGTACCAGTTACTATCCAAATAAAAGGAATCTTTGAGAGACACATTAATTATATATAACTTTCATATTTTCTTCTCTAATCATTGATAGAATAATTCTCATACCTTTTAATATTCAGTTTCTTTTCTTTCTTTAATTACAAGTGTTAGTCTATTCATTTCTGCACATTCTAATATTTTCTAATCACATTTTCTTCAGTAGGAATCTGTTCCTTTTTCCAATTTTGAGCAAATACAATTCTCTACAGTTATCACATGAATATTCAAATATACATTTTCTTTGCTATAAGTTTCAGATAAGATCCCCAACAGGAATATTTCTGGTTTTAAATCAATACATTGTTGTATCATTTCTTCCAACCATGAAGCATATTTTTGTCCAATATTTTTTAGCTTCAACACATGTCCACTACATATGTGCCAGGCGTTTGGTGGCATTTCCAACATTTTGCTGATTTATCTTTAAACATCTTTGCCCACCTTGCTGGTGGATAATGCCATTTATAAAACATTTTGTATGCAGTTGACATTGTTACCTTATAATTTCTATCCCATAGTTTTTGCCAGTCATTGAGTGCTATTGTATAACCAAAATTCTTTGCCCAATACTATCATTGTCTCCATCGCTTGTTCCTCTTCTAGTTTAATGCCTAATAGGTAGCTATACAGTTTTTTTTATCAACCTTTCTTCTGTTCCTGTTGGTATCTTATCCAATTCTGTCATTTCTTTATGTAAGCCTTATGTTTTAACATCTTTTTCATATCTCACCGTATTTGCAAGTATGAATACCAAATCACATCTATCCCTTGTTCGCCCAATTCTTGTTTGGTTTTAAGCTCACCTCTTTCATTTAAAATATCCTTATATCTTACAATATTTCCCATGTTAAAATTGTTCGGATAGTTAAGTGCTTCCATTGTGGAAAGCTAGACTGGTACTTTCAAATAGTGCTGTTCTCTGGTTTTCTCCCATATTAACAGTAAGGCATTTCTTATATAAGTGTCTCTGAAAGTAACCATGTATCTTGTTTTTCCCATACCATAAAAATGCATACCAACCTAGTTGTAAATCATGCCCTTCCAGAGTCAACAATTCTGTATTCCTTAGTACTATCCATTCTTTCATCCATGATAATGCCGTAGCTTGGTGATATAGTTCCCAATTAGGTAGTCCAACCCACCCCCCTCGTTCTTGCGTCCTGTAACATTTTTAAGCTTATTCTTGCTTTTTTCCCTTGTCAGATAAATTTCAATATTACTTTATTAAGATTAATGAAATATTTTTCCCTAACTTTATTGGGACTGTTTGAAATAAATATAGTAACCTTGGAAGTATATTCATTTTACTTCTTGCTACTCTTCTTATAAGTGATAGTTGCAGGCCTTTCCACTTTTCCAAATCTATTGTGATTTGTTGCAATAGTTTCTGATAGTTATCCTCCTTAATTGTTACATACCTAGCTGTTAACAGGATCCCCAAGTATTTTCTTTTCTTAATAATCTGAATATCCAATCTCTTTGTTAATACTTCTTTTTATATATCTATAATATTTTTCACTACCATTTTAGTTTTTTCTCTATTCATTTTCAAACCTGCCACTTCACCATATTCTTCTATTTTCCCTAATAGTTAGGGTCCTGTTTCCAGTGGATCTTCTAAGATAAAAACCAAATCATCTGCAAATGCTTGCAGGGGGTGGTGCTGAAACCATGGTGAGACGATGCCTCTCATGGGAGCTCCATCAGACCATTGAAACCCAAGCTGCCAGGAGATCCGCAATGGACCTAAATCACTTCAGGGGAAGGAACAAAAGGGGGATCAGGTTCTGTTGAGCGCAGGAAGTTCGCAATCTCCCTTGTCAACCCAGAACAGCCCCTGAACATGACAGTTGGGAAGGTGGCCATTGCATGCTGCTACAAAGCCAGGGACAGCTACCAGAAGAGAGGAGAAGGCAGAAGACAATCTGATTGAGCTGGTGAGAGATTTGCCTACAAGAAGTTCATATCAAAAAGCAACACAATAAAGTATTGGAACACCCCAAAATTGGGAAGCTATATGCCTCCCTTGCACAACAAAGTAAAAGAAGGATAGCACTGTATATAAAAGAGACAATAAATACCAAACACAGACGAGGAATGGAGAATCTTGATGGTGGAGATAACAATAAATGATAAACATGTACTTTTGTAGCAATATATGCACCAAACTGTAACCAAGAGGTTTTCTACAACAAACTGCTCAAGAATTTTAGAATATATGTATAATAGGTGACTTTAATGCCATTGTGGAATGGGACTATAAAACTAAAAATATAAACAAAAAAGTGAGGAAAACACTTCCCAAGGCATTTTTTAAAATGGTGGAGGAATTAAGCATCCAGGATGAATGGAGAGAGACTTATCATGAGAAAAATCAAGATTAATTTTACTCACATAGACATGCATTATGGTCTAGAATAGATATGATGTTGTTATCAACAGAGCTAAGAGCAAATATACAAGAGATAAACATTGAAATAGGTACCTGGCAGACCATAACCCAATAACAACTACATGGAAAGGGCAAACAAAGTAACTGAGATGGACAATAAATCAAACAGTACTTAAAGAGAAAGAATACATCATGTTTATGGAAAAAGAATTGGAATTCTTCTTTAAAGAGAATAAAAAAGAAGATACCTCACTACAAAATTTATGGGATACTGTAAAGGCATATAACAGAGGACTGACAATAACAGATACAGGAAAAAGGAACACAAAAAAGAAACAAGCACAAAAGAAATTGGAAGATGATTATAAAAGACTAGAGATGGAATTACAGAAAGACCCACAAAAAAGAACATAAAATACCAAATGGAGCTTAATAAACATAAGCTGAGTCTACTAGAAAAAGATGAATTAGCACAAAAAATTAAAAGCTCCAAGCAAAACTTCTTCAAAAATGCAAATAAGCCAGGAAGATGGCTGGCATATAAACTGAAAAAAGAGAAGGAAAAAACAAGCAGATTCATCGATTGATAGATGAGGAGGGAGCTCCACACTACTGTTATGATGAGAAAAAGAAAATAATACAAAAATATTATGAAAAATTATACGATAGAGACAATTTTAGAAGATAAAATCAAACAATACCAACAAAAAGCAGAACTATCACCAATACCAGAGACAATAAAAACAACATTAGAAAAAAGGATAACAATAATGGAACTGATTGAAGTAATTAAAAGACAAAATAATGGTAAAACACCAGGCCCGAATGGACTACCAGCAGAATTATATAGAGATTTGCAAGACTCTTTGAGCATCCCAATGTTGGAAGTATTTAATGAAGTTTTCCTTGAAGCGAAGATACCAAACTCTTGGTCTGAAGCACATATTCTCTCATACCAAAAGAGAATTCAGACCTATAACAGATAAAAACTATAGATTGATATCGCTATTGAATGAGGACTATAAAATATTTGCATCAATAATAGTAGAAAGACTGAAGAGATTTTTAAATCAATTTATATACTCAGACCAAAATGGTTTTCTACCTAAGAGACAGATAAGAGACAATATGAGAGTAATATTGGAAACGTTGGAATATTATGAAATACACCTGGAGAAGCAAATGGTGTTGATATTCCTAGACACACAGAAGGTCTTTGATAACATGAGCAGGCAGTTTATGTTGGCACAACTAAAAGAAATGGGGAGAGATTTATTAAAATGGTTGTAGCAATATATCATAAACAAACTGCAAGTGTGTTGGTAAATGGTGATATGACAGAAATGGTGATATGAATATTAAGAAGGGTACAAGATAGGGATGCCCCCTGTCACCATTGTTATTTGGTCTGACCTTGGAAGTACTAAATAGAAATATTAGACAGGATAGAGAGATAAAGGGAATGGAAATAAAAAAATAAAAAAGCAGTGCACACTTTTGCACTGGGCAACTTACTGGGGCGGGGGGAGAACAGTACGGAGAGAACATAAAAGGACAATAACATTATTCTTTCTCCATAGGGGAGGCAATATTTGACTCACTTAATAAATCACATTTTCCAAATCTTTCTGTGATCTCTAACTTGAGACTGAACTTGGAGCAATAGTCCAAATGATTCTCAAATTCATGTACTTAACTGAGTCACATTTCACTCCTCTTTTCATTTACCTAGATCTGGTTGGTGTTAATAAAGATGAAAATTGCCTGTGGTTTTATTGGCAAATTTATTCTTCGAGTCTCCATGATTAAAACAAATGTTTACTGTTTAATAGCCCATCAAAGGATACCAGAGCATTCAAAACAAGTGGAAGGAAATTACCCTTTCTCTTCTGACCTCAAGATAAAATACTGGAATGTGAGAGTCATTCCAAGTTTGGAACACTTCAAACTTTAAAAATGATGAATATGTGATTGTAAAATGCATACAAATATATACAATTTACAATTGTAAAATGTATACAAAATATATACAAATCACATATCTGTTATTTGATTTGAAATTGAAGATGAAAATTTAAGGGTTGCATGATAAAATGGACTAGGGAGTTTGGTTATAACATAGTTATAGCATCATAACATAAATGGGAAAGAATGTGAGTAAATGGATTGAAATTCATACTGTGTTAAAGTTTTAAAAGAAAACTTTTGTAAAATGATCTGCTGTTGGCACATGACAAGACAGAAACAATTGAAGATATATAAAGGTACTTAAAATCAACATTGGCAATGTGAATCAGATGCCGCTTATTTTTGTTTCTTTATTTAATTTTCTTCTGTTTTGTTTTGTTCTTTACATTTTTTTCCTTTTCTTAGTTTCTTTTTTATTTTTTACTTTAAACTTTAGATTTGTATTTTATTTATTGAAAAAATCTCTGAATAAAAAGTATATCTATATCTACCTACCTACCTATTTATATACTGTAAATAATTTTTTATATATAGGAAAAAACCCGCTGAATATTTTACACTATCCTAACATTAGACTCCAGTTTTAATAGTCTTATAGAAGAAAATCCTCTTTTTTTTAACATGGTAATATATAATGTAGCCTTCAGAGTGTATCTTCTAATTGATCTAATGCAGATAACAGTATGCTAGTTTGCAAGGTAAACTTTAGACTAGAGATTCCGTACTCATAGAATAGCATGAGTAGAATAGCATAAAACAGCATGAGAATAGCATGAGTATGGAATAAAACTGACCTTTGGCATTTATGGCACTCTGGTTAAATTGTGCCAAAGTAGTCCCTACATCACATTAAATTAACAGAGAATGCTACATGTAGCACAGGTACAGCAAATGCTGGCTGCTTAATCTATGCTTCGAGATTACTAGAATGTGTTATTGACATCCTCAGTTGATCAAAGCCACATGGGTATTGATGTTCACAATGTACGATTATGGCCTCTGGAATATTGTGACTTGGTATGCCAGACAATTAAACAGTAAAAAAGATGCACCAATACAATTGAAAAATGAATAGGCACTGTTTTATGAAACTAAGAGAAAGTGGAAGAATGTAACAAATCTGAAAATGGTGATTTGATTTTTATAGCGATTGAAATACATGGAGAGAAGTGAAGGTATAAGTTTAATTATGAACGAAAATGCTAAAATGAAACTGATAGGCCAAGAGCTGGTAGAGTGGAATAGTCGAAAAGTGACAGTTGGAAGGTGAGACGGAGAGTCAGAGCCGAGGAGGTGGATGATTTTATGATTGTGTGGCTTCCCTGATCTCCCCCTGGACTCCCCTGACTGAAGCTAAACCCTGGTCTGAGAACCCAAGAGTCAGCAGCTGCTGATCTGAATTGATAGTGTGGGTCATCTGATGGAGGCAGAGCTGACAGAAGAGACAAGCTTCTCTGGCCTTTGTTGGCAGCTAGGCCTATTCATGGTTAATAATGGTGTGGAGAGTGGCAGGCTGCTGTTGGGATTTCCTGAGATTAACTGATGAGAACTTGGAACTGTGAACTTCATGAGACGTTGTAGGACTACAAAGCTGCTACATTTCCAATGCAGCATAGCAAGCCTTTCTGGCTATTTTTTTCTAGCTACCATTTGCAGTTTTGCTTCTGCATTTTTGTGGTTGTTCTGTGGTCGGGCCTGGAGGGTTGCTTGGGGAATCCTGAGGCTGGGGGAAAAGTTGAATGAGAGTATGTTGGTCCCTTTTCCACAGGTGAGAGCTGGGGGAAAGGTGTGGCTTGCTGCTTGGTGGGTGAGAGCAACTGGGCACGGTACTGTTTATGCATTGAGTGGACGTATTCTGATTATGTTGAGTGGTAAGGGGAGCTGGATTTGACCCCTCTGCAGCAATAAGGGGTGGTGTGAGTTTGAGGGTGCTGAGAGCAAATGCTATAGTGCCTGTAAAGCTCATCTTGCCCCCAACAATCTGTCAATGGAAGTAGATTTTTCCCCCTTTTCAAAGAAGTGTGTTGGGGATGGAAGATGTAATGGTTATTAGGGAAGGCAGAGGAGGGTATCCTATTTCAGTGGGGTTAGATAACAGGAGATATGGGAGACAAAGAAGAGGGCAGGCATGGGGAATGCAGCCTTGGTGTTTAGTAACGATCTCGTGTTCTGCCCCATTGCACTCACCTCATTTTCCTGGTCAGCAGATCTGTGGTGGCCCTGGCCTTAGACTACTGCTTTTAAATGTGAGATCAGCTTGCAATAAGGCTAGCCTTATTGCTGATTTGATCCTTGAAGAGAAGGCTGAACTGGCTTGTATAACTGAGATCTGGCTGGGCCCAGAGGGAGGCATTCCTCTTGTAGAAATGTGCCCAGTAGATTATCGAGCATGGCACCATTCTAGACCTCAGGGCTGGGGAGGAGGTGTGGCTGTTGTTATCAGAGAATTTCGAGTAGCCTCCAGAGGCACTGTTCAACAAGTCCCCGGCTGTGAGATCCTTTTTCTTAGATTGGGCTCAAGGGATCAGGTGGGATTGCTGCTGTTATACCAGCCTCCCTGTTGCGTGGCAGCTTCCCTACCTGGGCTCCTGGACCTCGCTCCAGGGCTGGCGGTGGAATTCCCCAGGCTTATAGTTCTGGGGGATTTCAACATGCCTTCTCTGGGGTCAGGGTCAGAGGTAGCCCGAGATTTTATAGATACAATGACTTTCATGGACCTGTCCCAGATTATCCAGAGCCCAACTAGTAATAGTGGTCACACTCCTGATTTGGTGTTCTCGTCGGAGCAGTGTCTATGTGATCTAGAATTGCTAGATCTGTCCTTGGTCCCCTTGTCATGGTCAGATCACAGTCTGGTGGCAATGAGTTTCTCAAAAGCTGCATCCCCCACACAGGGAGGCAGGACATATTAGATTGGTCTGCCCCTGTTGACTAATGGACCCAGATGGGTTCCAGAAGGAGCTGGGGGGTTATAACTGCAGATCTATTATGCAGATCTATTATGGACTCTGGCGGTGATTAATGCTTCTCTACAGGAGGGGACAGTGCCCCAGCACTTTAAGGAGGCTGTAGTCCACCCTCTTCTTAAGAAGCCATTGCTGGACTTCACCTGGTTGGATAATTTCTGACCTGTGTCCAATCTTCCCTTTTTGGGGAAGGTTGTTGAGAAGGTGGTCACACAGTAGCTCCAGAGGTTTCTGGATGAAATGTATTATCTTGTCCCTTACCAGTCAGGATTCAGGCCTGGATTTAGGACAGAAACAGCATTGGTTGCACTTTTGGATGAACTCTGGTGGGAGCAGGATGGGGTAGTGCATCCATCTTTGCTCTACTTGACCTCTCAGTGGCTTTTGATACCATTGACCATGGGATTCTCCTGGGGTGGCTTCGTGGGATGGGAGTGGGAGTGGGAGGCCTTGTGCTTCCTTCCTCTGTGGCCACTCTCAGTCAGTGTTGATAGAAGGGGAGATATCCAACCCTTGCCCTCTGCTTTACAGGGTTCCGCAGGGCTCGGTACTCTCTCCGCTCCTGTTCAACATTTATATGAAGCCGCTGGGTGAGATCATCCATCACCATGGACTGAGGTATCACCAATACACTACCTCAGAATTACAGGGTTCAATCTGACATTTTTGTCAAAAATGAGTTAAGAGTGTGACAAGAATCTATCTACCATTTGGAATTTTGTGAATGACACCTAGGACCCGAAGAAGAACAAAAAAGTAGAGACAACTTAAATATGAGAAGCCAAGAGGAACAACTCTCCAGAGAAAAAGAATCTGATCCACACTCTGAACCCCAAAATCTTAGAGAAGAAGGGGAAGGCAACAGACTAAGAAGAAGAGAGCCTAGAACAAGGAATGAAATGAGAAATGCCTCACACAGTCAGTGACACTGATAGAGAAATCACTTTATTTTCAGTCAATATCAATGGTTTAAATTTATCATCAAAAAGAAAACAGATATTTGAAAAACTCAAAAAACAAAACGCTGACATAACTTGTATCCAAAAAGTGCATATTCCAGATAATCAAGCAGACCTCTTAAAGAATATAAATTTGGGTAAAATGTACTCGGCACTTGCAAAAATAAAAGGGGGGGGGTATTGTAGTATATGTATTGGTTGCAACATAAACAAATATACAAAGATCAAGAAGGGAGAATGCTCTTTATAGAAATAAATGTAAACCAGAAAAAGATGTTATTAGTCACAATATATGCCCCGAATGCAGACCAAAAAGACTTTTATAATAGGCTTCACCATAAGATAATAGAATTTGAGTATGCTAATGTATGCATTGTAGGGGACTATAATGCAGTTCCAGACAAAGATAAAGATTATAGAACTTCCAAAAAAAAAAAAAAAGGAAAGGAGAATATTCCTTCCTCTTTTAATAATATGGTAAGATAACTTAACTTGAAAGATGTGTGGAGAGAATTAAATCCAAATAAAAAACAATATACTTTTTTTTGAACCCCCACCACTCTTGGTCCAGAATAGATCAGATATGGATGGACCCGGGGTTAATGGAGAATATTGAAAGGATCAAGATTTTGCCAAACCTATGGGCTGACCACAATCCCATTCAAATTAAATGAAAAGGAAAGAGGAAAAATTGGAAGATGGACATTTAACAATACCATATTAAGAGATAAAGAATATATTGAAATGATAAAGAAAGAATTGAACATATTTTTTGAAATAAACAAAAGAGAACATACCTCCCTACAGAATCTTTGTGATATGACCAAAGCCTATGTGAGAGGTCTAACTATCACTTACAATATTAAAAAGAATAAAGAAGAGGGCATTGCTGGCGTCTCAATGATATGGCATGCGATCTTAAAGGTCTGAGATCCCTGATGATATCTTTGCTCCTGGATAGTCCAAATGGATCTAAACCGTTCCGAAGAGACGGTGAATGTAAAGAGCGCATCCTGTCAATCCTAGGGACACCACAAAGTCCCTGGTAGATCCAGGAGAAGCTCTTTTTGCCAGCAGCAAAGAGGCAGCCATTAGAACTGCTGAAGTTGGGACAGCTCCGAAACAAAAGAGAACGGAAAGAGAAAGTGTGCCAGTTTGATGAGAATTTTTTCTTTACTTTAAGATTTAAAAGGACACCCTAAGGAAAAGAAAGAATCTGTAAAATCTCAGACAAAAGTGATTAAGCAGCGATTTTAAATGGGAAGTCAAATTAATTTTTTCCTTTTTTTCTTTTTGCAAGGAATTCAAAGCATACAAGCAAGAACAGAGAATATTGAAAAGAGAATAGAAAAAATGGATGAAAAGGTGGAGAATATTTAACAAATGATGATGAAGTATGATGAGAGATTCCAAAAAATTGAAGAAGATAAACAAAGAGATAAGAAGAGATATTGATGGCAGGTTAACTGTGGTTGAACAAGATAAAAGTGGGATGCTAAGATGGGAAATGGATAGATCAGAATTTTATCTCAGATTCCAAAACATAGAGGAAGAAAAGGGACAAAACTTAGCTGAGATAATGATAGAAATCTTGGCTGAAGCTATGGAAATAACCAAAGAGAAGATGATGGATGGAATAGATGAGGTTTTTCGAGTCTTCACAAGATATGCAATGAGAAATAGTTTACCAAGAGAAGTTCACATCAGATTTACAACGAAAGTCATTAAAATGCAAATATTGCAGGTGGCAAGAGAGAAAACATTGAAGTATAAAGATAAGGAGATTGTGGTCCTGAAACAAGTACCCAGAAGAGTGAGAGAGATGAGAAGAGAATACATATTCCTGACTAAAATTCTACTTAAAAAAGAGGTGAATTCTGGTGATTCCAGAAGGTTTCATGTTCACATGGCAAGAACAGAGACACAGAATTGACTTAATTGAGAAAGCGGAATTATTTTATACAGAATACTTTGGAGGGAAAGAGGAGGAGGCAGAAAAAGAAATGTCACTAATTGAATTCCAAGAGGACTGCCAAATAGCGACTGAAAAAGAAGAAGGTGCAGTAGGTGGAAAGGTGAAAGTTAAAGACCAATGTGAACCAAGATCTATGAGAGCTGCCAAACCTACCTATAAAGTGTAATCATGGAAGAGAAAAAACTGATTACAATTAACATAAACGGACTTAACTCAGCTGTTAAAAGAAGGAAAACTTTCCATAAATTAGAGAAATTAAAATTTGATATAATCTGCCTACAAGAAGTACATAAAAAGCAACATGAACAACTGTTGATACAGCCAAAGTTAGGGAAAATATTTACTTCTTTCACACAATATAAGAAAAGAGGAGTGGTTTTATACATTAAAGATATTATCCTTGCGAAATTGATCCATACGGATGATGATGGAAGATTATTAATGGTGGAGATAATGGACAATAATATGAAAACACTCCTGATTGCATTCTATGCCCCGAATGAGAATCAAGAAGAATTTTATAGAAAACTACATATGAAAATAATTGAAATGGACTATTGTAATATCATTATGATGGGAGACTTTAATGGATTTGTAAACAATAAATTAGACTATACAACACAGAAAACAACAAAGCAAAACAGAAAGACTCTCTTTAAATCCTTTTTTAAAATGACAGATGAAATAAATTGAAAAGATGCATGGAGGGAAAGAAATGCTAAGACTAAACAATACAACTTCTATTCAAATAGACATTTATCATGGTCCAGAATAGATACGATATGGATGTCAACAGAATTGTTAGCTAATATCCAAGAAATAAATATTGAAACAAGTACTTGGGCAGATCATAATCCATTGACAATTAAATGGAAAGGACAAAGAAGAAGATCTAGATGGACGTTAAACAATACAATATTAAAAGAAAATGACTTCAAGGCAGAAGGCGGAGCCACGTTGCTGCGATACAGCTGCAATCTTGGGGCTCTGAGATTGCAGCTGATATCTTCGCCCCTGGTCGGTCCTAATGGACCTAAACCATCCCGTAGAGACGGTGATAGTAAGGGGCGCGTTCTGCTGATCCCAGGGACATCGCAAAGTCCCTGGCTGATCCAGAAGAAGCCCTTTTACCATCGGCGGAGCGGCAGCCATTAGGCTGCTGAAGCTGTGACAGCTCCGGAAGGAGAGGCTGAAGGAGAGTGCATCGGCTGGTGAGAATTTTTTTTTTTTCTCGGGGACTCAAGGACACTCTAAAATGAGAAGAATCCTGTAAGACTTTGGACAAAAACTGATGAAACTGATTTAGCGGCGATTTCTTAAAGAGAATGTCAAATTGAGGCTTGGCTCTTTACTTTTACTTTTGCTTTCATTGAACTTCCATTGTGATCTAGTAACTGTAACTAGACTGGTTTTTCCTTTTATATTCACCTAATTTTTCTTTCTTTTTCCCCCCTTTTGACTGCTAATAGTTTTTTTTTAGAATAGAGGCTCCCTTTAGTAATTTTTTTTTTCTTAAATACATATATATACATGTATATTTCCCTTTTTTTATTAGGCTTTTTTGGGAAAGAAGGGGGAGTGGATTAAAGAAACTTTGTAACACTGCCAACTAGAGGCTTGAAGATACTTTATTGAAAGTTGAAAGAGCTGTGAAGGAATTCTTTCTCAAGGACACTGGAACTTGATTAGATAGAGGGAAGAACACCGGAGAATGTTTTAACAGGTGTTCTTTGGAACTTCTATTATTGACTACTTGAAGTTTGGCTTTGGAATTTGTGGAGAAGCCATAATAAGAGCCTTGGATAACTAAATAAGATGCAGTGTGCTTTCTTTCTTATCTTTCTTTAGCTGTTTCATCCCTCCTCTTTAACCCCACAGTATTTTGTAATATTTGTATATCTATTTTCTTTTTCTTTTGTTTGACTTTATTTTTAATTTTTAAACTTACTTTTTTTTTAAAGGGAGAGCCTCAGAATAGTTTTCCTTTTTCTATTTGCTTATTGGGATTTTTGCCTTTTCTATTTTCCATTTCCATTTCTTATTTATTTTTATGGTTATTTTTTTTTATTTTTTGAGATTCTACAATTGGACTAGGGTGTGAAGAACCTGAAGAATTCTTTCTCTTTCCTTTTCTCTTTTTTGATCATTGCTTTTTAATATTATTGGGTCTTACTCTCTTTTTCTTTTTTACTATTCTTAATTTTTATTTTTGAATCATAATTGGCCATTTTACAACAGGATTAAGGTTTAGAAGAACCTGAAGAATCTCCTCCTTTTTTTCTTTTTAATCTTCTTTTTCTCCTTCTCTTTTTAATCCTGGATTCTTTATTTTTTACTGGCTTTTTTTTTAATGTTTTTCTTCTTCCCAATTGGATTATAATTGGCTACCCTATTGATTGGATTAAAGGAGCTTAAAGATTCTGAGTTATACAAATGAGTAAGAAAACTTTACCTTCGGGCAGTTCAACTTCTGCTCCTGCTTCTCCATCAACTGGAGGACAACTATCAATAATGGCGAAGCAGGATAAAGTACAAATGGATCTAGCGATGATTATACAAGGAATACAAGAACTCAAAACAAGTATTGACCAAAGAACAGAGAGTACTGAACAAAGAATTGCAAAGACTGATGAAAAAATTGAAAACTTCCAACAAATGATGGCGAAACAGGAGGAGAGACTCCAAAAAATTGAGGAGAAAGATAAACAAAGAGATGAGACAATTGGAAATATTGTTAGCAAATTAACAACGGTGCAACAAGATATAACTGGGATGTTGAAGTGGGAGATGGATAGGTCAGAATTCTATCTCAGATTTCAAAATATTGAGGAAGAAAAAGGACAAGATTTGGCGGCTGTAATGATAGAAATTCTGGCTGGAGCTTTGGAGATAACAGAGGAAAAGATGATGGACGGAGTAGATGAGATATATTGTGTTTTCACAAGATATGCGATGAGGAATAAGCTACCAAGGGAGATCCATGTCAGATTTACTAAAAAGACTATTAAAA
Source organism: Pseudonaja textilis (assembly GCF_900518735.1). Next base: position 11,646,258 of record NW_020769344.1, read on the forward strand.
CACAAATATTACAAGTCGCAAGAGATAAGGGGTTGAAATATAAAGGTAAAGAGATTATGGTTTTAAAACAAGTGCCCAGGAGAGTGAGAGAGATGAGAAGAGAATATCGATTTTTGACCAAAAAATTATTGGAAAAAGACGTGAATTATAGATGGTTGATCCCAGAAGGATTAATGTTTTTTTTTTTTATAAAAATTTTTATTGTTTTTTAACATACAAAACACAACAAAACATAAAAGTATCAGCTCCCCCATATTTTTGTACACACAGTAAGTCGGTTGGTCCATCGGTTTTGTGCATTCACCTCATAGTCACAATTACAATTACCTTATATAATACTCTTATCAATACAAATTTATAAATCATAGTATCACTATTAAAAAAAAAATTTGACTAAACTTTTATTCGATCATGCCTTTGTGAGATAACTATATTTTAAATATTTTATTCTAAAACAAATCTTATAATCATACCAATTCTATCCCAAATAGGAAAAAGAAACAAAAAAACAACAACAAACTATTATATAGATATAGTATCAAAAACCAATAAAAGGAAAGGGAAAATAAAGTCATTATTATTCCTTATTATCTAACTTTTATATTTTAATATTTCATCATTCAACCATTGATAGAAAAGATCCCAGACTAAATAAAATTGTCTATCTTCTTGCTCTCTAATTTCAAAAGTCAATCTACTCATCTCAGCACATTCCAAAATTTTCTTTACAACTTCTTCTTGCAATGGAATTTTCTCATTTTTCCAATTTTTTGCAAATACAATCCTAGCAGCAGTCAATACATTTACAATCAAATATTTCAACTCTTTACTATAAGTATCTGGTAGGATTCCCAATAGAAAAAACTCCGGTTTCAAGTCTATATGCTTCTTCGTCATTTTTTCCAGCCACATGTGGATTTTGGTCCAATATTTTCTAGCATCCTCACAAGTCCACCACATATGATAGTATGAACCAGGTTTCTGATGACACTTCCAGCATTTTTCGGATTTGTTCTTGAACATTCTTGCTATCCTTGTCGGGGGAAAATGCCACCTGTAAAACATCTTATACAAATTTTCTTTATAGGCTGTAGACATTGTCATTTTATAATTTTGCGACCATAGTTTCTGCCATTTCTCTAAATCGATCCCATATCCAAAATTCCTCCCCCACGCAATCATAGTTTCTTTAACTTGTTCTTCCTCAAGCTTAATTTGCAATAAATAACCATACAATTTTTTAATCACCTTTTCATCAGTACCCATCAAAATCTTATCCAAGTCAGTTTGCTTATCATAAAATCCCTCTGCTTTGGAATCCTCATAGTACTTTGAATGTATTTGCAAATATGAAAACCAATTCATCTGTATACCTTGTTCTTCCAGTTTTTGCATCGATTTAAGTTCACCCTTTTCATCTAATAATTCCCCATAGTTGACTGTTTGCTCCTTTTTATAAATTATAGGATAAGAAAACGCTTCTATCGTCGATAACCAAACTGGAATTTTCAAATAACACTGTTTTTTTATCTTCTCCCAATTCAACCACAGAGACTCCCGTATATAATGTCTTCTAAAATACCCCTGTGTTTTGGTTCCCTTGTACCATAAAAAAGCATGCTAGCCCAACAACAAATCATGACCTTCTAATGTCAACAATCTGGTTTTCCTTAATGTTATCCATTCTTTAACCCACGTCAAGTTTGCAGCTTGGTAGTACAACTCCCAATTAGGCAAACCAAACCCTCCTCTAACTCTAGCATCCTGTAAAAGCTTTAACTTTATTCTTGCTTTCTTGCCTTGCCATATATACTTCAAGACAATTTTATTTAAATCCTCAAAGTATTCTTTTCCAAGCCTAATTGGTATTGTTTGAAACAAGAATAAGACTCTGGGTAAAATGTTCATCTTGATTGTTGAAATTCTTCCTATTAATGACAATTGTAAGTTCTCCCATTTTTTCAAATCTTGAGCTATCTGTTGTTTAAGTTTAATATAATTATTCTCCTTCAATGTACTACATCTTGATGTCAAATAAATCCCCAGATACTTAACCTTGTTTGTAACTTGAATTTTTAACAGTTCTGCCAGCTCTTCTCTTTGTTTCGGCAACATATTCTTTGACAAAATCTTTGTTTTATCTCTATTTATTTTCAGACCAGCCACCTCCCCATAGGCCTCTATCTTTTCCAACAGCTTCGAGGCTGTTCCTATAGGATCTTCCAAAATAAAGACTAGGTCGTCTGCAAAAGCTTGTAATTTGAATTCCTCTTTTTTGATTTTCATTCCTTTTATAGTTTCATCTTCTCTAATGTTTCTATTCAAGACTTCCAAAGTCAATACAAATAACAAAGGCGAAAGAGGACAACCTTGTCTTGTACCTTTTCTTATATTAATAGAATCTGTATATTCTCCTTCCATCATTACTTTAGCTGTTTGTTCATTATAAATTGCTTCTATTGCTTGAATAAATCTTCTAGCAAAGCCCATCTGTTCCATTAGGAGTACCATAAACCTCCAATTTACATTATCAAATGCCTTTTGAGCATCTAAAAATATCAAAGCCATTTGCTTTTCAGGGTGCGCCTCATAATATTCCAAGGTGTCCAAAATTACTCTCATATTATCTCTAATTTGTCGTTTTGGCAGAAACCCATTTTGGTCTGGGTGGATGAAGTTATTCAAATACTTTTTAAGTCTTTCTGCTAATATTGAAGCAAAAATTTTATAGTCTGCATTTAATAAGGAAATCGGTCTGTAATTCTTGATTTGAAGTAGGTCCGCCTCCTCTTTTGGAATAAGTGTAATATAAGCCTCTGACCATGTTTTAGGAATTATCTTTTTTACCATGACTTCGTTCATAACCTCTAACAGTGGAATACAAAGTAATTCTTGAAAAGTTTTATAAAATTCTACAGGAAGTCCATCTGGACCTGGTGCCTTTCCATTATTTTGTTTCTTAAGTGCTTGGCTTAACTCCATCATTGTTATATTGCTTTCTAGCATTTCTTCAATCTCTTTAGGTATCTTAGGTAAATTTACATTCTGCAAGTATTGTTTAACTTTCTCCTCGTCAATGTCTTCTTTCTTATACAAATGCTTATAAAAATCATAAATAATTTCTTTTTTTTCTTTGCTGCCATAACAAATTTTACCTTGGTCATCTATTAACTGCAGTATTTTCCTCGACTCTTTCTCCTTTCTCAATTTATATGCTAGCCATCTACCTGGCTTATTTGCATCCTCAAAATAATTCTGTTTAGCATTCCTAATTTTCTGTGCCAGTTCTTCTTTCTCTATTAAGTCCATTTTATGTTTAGTTATATCCAGTTTCAGTTTAACATCTTTTCTGTGTGGCATTTTCTGTAATTCTTTTTCAAGTCTCTTATATTCATCGTCCAAAGCTTTAAGAGTTTGCCTTTTCCTAATATTCTTTTTTCTTGTATAGTCTATTATCAAGCCTCTAACATAGGCCTTCATTGTGTCCCAAACATTCTGTGTTGAAGTGTCTTCTTTTCTATTCTCTTTAAAGAAGAAGGCCAATTCTTTCTCCATCCATTGTATAAATTCCTTATCCTTTAAAATAGTATTATTTAATGTCCATCTCGATCTTTTCCTTTGTCCCTTCCATTTAATTGTCAATGGGTTATGGTCAGCCCAAGTGCTTGTTTCAATATTTACTTCTTGAATACTAGACATTAAATCTGTTGAAATCCAAATCATATCCAGTCTAGACCATGATAAATGTCTATTTGAATAGAACGTAAATTGCTTAGATTTATCATTTCTTTCTCTCCATATGTCTTTTAAAGTTAATTCATCTATCATTTTAAAAAAGGATTTAGGAAGAGTTTTTCTGTTATGCTTTACTGCTGTTGCGATATAATCAAGTTTATTATCCACAATTCCATTAAAGTCTCCCATCATAATTATATTAGCATAGTCAAATTCAGCAATCTTAGTATGTAATTTTCTATAAAATTCTTCCTGTTTGTCATTCGGGGCATAAATTGCAATCAGAAGTATCTTTCTATTATTATCCATTATTTCTACCATTAATATTCTCCCATCATCATCTGTATAAATCATTTTTGCTGGAATGGCCTCTTTAATATATAAAACCACCCCTCTTTTTTTGGATTGGGTCAAAGAGGTAAACAATTTCCCTAACTTTGGTTGTAATAACAATTGCTCATGTTGCTTTTTAATGTGAACTTCTTGTAAACAAATTATGTCAAACCTTAATTTCATTAATTTATGGAAAGTCTTCCTTCTCTTAGCAGCTGAATTCAGTCCATTTATATTCATTGTAATCAGTTTTTTCTCTTCCATAATTATGCTTTATATTTAGATTTAACCACTCTCGTGGGTCTTGCCTCACGTTGATCTTTAATATCCACTTGTCCACCTACTGCACCTTCTTCTTTTCCAACCTCCATTTGTTCCTCTTGGGATTCAATTGATGGGACCTCCTTTCCTGCTCCTCCTTCTCTCCCTCCAAGAACCTCTGCACAAAACAGTTCTGCTTTCTCGATTGAATCAATTCTATGTCTCTGTTCCTGCCACGTAAACATCAATCCTTCTGGAATCAACCATCTGTAAGACACCTCTTTTTCCAATAACCTTTTAGTCAGGAATCGATATTCTCTTCTCATCTCTCTCACTCTTCTAGGTATTTGTTTTAAAACCAAAATTTCTTTACCTTTGTATTTCAGTGGCTTCTCTCTTGCTGCTTGCAATACTTGTGTCTTCAAAGATTTTTTAATAAATCTAATATGGACTTCTCTGGGTAGGTTATTTCTCATCGCATATCTTGTAAAAACTCGATATATCTCATCTATTCCATCCATCATCTTCTCTTCTGTTATCTCGAGCGCCTCCGCCAAAATTCCTACCATTGTCGCGACCAAATCTTGTCCTTTTTCTTCTTCTATATTTTGAAATCTGAGATAAAATTCTGATCTATCCAACTCCCACTTCAACATCTCACTTTTTTCTTGTTCAATCACTGTTAATCTATTGTCAATATTTCCAATCTTCTCCTCTCTTTGTTTGCCCCCCTCTTCAAGATTTTGAAGTCTCTCCTCATATTTTCCCATCATCTGTTCCATCCTACCTGTTCTTTGTTCAATAGTATCCATTTTTACCTTAAGATCTTGAATTCCTTGCATAATCATCTGAAAGGATACTCTTTCTTGTTCTTTTTCTTTTTCTTTATCTTGCTTTAACAATGTCTGAATTGAGCGCTGTCCAGATGGTGGGGAGGCAGAAGCAGACATAGAGGCACCCGAAGATATAAGTTTCTTACTCATTTTAAGTGGTTCCAACTCTTCAAGTTCTTTCAAATTTTAATCCACAAAAAAAAATATGAAATTATAATCCAAGATAAAAAGGCCAACAATAAAAAAGCCAATAGTGAGAGAAAAAAAAGAAAAAGGAAAAAATTCTTCAAATTCTTCCTGACCTTAATCCAATTAAAAAGAAATCCATAAAAAAGAGTGAAAATAAGAATAAAAACCCAATAATAATAATCAAAGCCAAAAAAGAGGAAGGGAAAAAGAAAAAGAGAAAAAAAAAGCAAAGCAAAAACCAAGAAAAATAGGTTTCTTCAAGTTCCACACCTTAGTCCAGCCAAAAAAAAAAAAAAAAAGAAACCTCAATTGAGAAAAGGAAAAAGAAATAGTCCGCTGGTGTACATTAAAAGAAAGGAAAAAAGAAAAAACAGGATCCAAATGGGCAAAAGAAAAAATAAAGCAAGTTAGATCAAAATAAAATAAAATAAAAAAAAAAGAAATTCAGAGGCTTCCCTTTGCAAATAAGTCAAGCTTAAAAGTAAAGACCTTGATGTTAGTGGAGGGGGTGACAGAACTCAAAAGAGAAAAAAAAAACACTGCACTCTATTTAATTATCCAAGGCTCTAATTATAACTCCCTTCTCTTTCCCACAAGCTTCAAAGCTAAGCCATGAATATCCAGAAAGACACCTGTAATAATATTCCACAGAGTGCTTTCCTCTATCTTATCAGAGGATGTCCTTGAGAAGAAGAGTCTATTTTTTCCAGTTCAAGTAAAATATTTCCGAGCCTCTAGGTGGCAGTGTTACAAAGTATCTTAGTTCTCACTTTCCCCCCTCCTCTCTGAAAAACATAATAAAGAAGAGAAAGCCGACTTGAAATACACAAAAACAGAGGCACAAAAATCAAACAAAATCAAGAGAAGCCTCTAGCCCAAAAGAAAATAAAAAGTCCAGAAGAGGAATAAAACATATGAATATATATAAAAAAAAACAGTCCAGTTATCCAATAAATAACAATAAAGTCCGAAAGCAAAGAAAAGAGAAAAAAAAATGGATTCTCTCTTTGACGTTTCCCTAAAAAAAACGCCGCTAAGTCAGTTTTGTCAAAAAAAAAACAAAAATCACACAGATTTCTTCAGATAGTCAGAGTAAACTTTCAAAACTCAAAAAATTAGATAAAAAAAAAGTTCTCACCCAACCGACAAACTCTTTCTCAGACTCTTTCCTTCTGGAGCCGCCCCGGCTTTAGCAGCATGGGGGCTGCCTCTCCGCCGCTGGCAAAAAGAGCTTCACCCGGGCTCTCCAGGGATTTTGCGGTATCCCTGGAGTCCTCAGGGTACGCTCTTCACAGTGGCTGCCCCTACGGGACAGCGTAGGTCCGTTGGACCGGCCGGTAGCGGAGATATCGGCTGCAATCGAGGAGCTCGATTGCAAACCGTATCGCCATGGCGCAGGCTCCTCCCATCTCACAATTACCCCAGAAGGATTAATGTTTATATGGCAAGAACAGAGACACAGAATCGACTCAATTGAGAAAGCAGAAATATTCCACAACAAATTTTTTGGAAGAAGAGAAATAGAGACAGAAAAAGAGACCATTGCAATTGAGCCTCAAGAAGACCAGATGAGACCGGGGAAAGAAGAAGGTGCGGTAGGTGGACAAATGGAGACCAAAGAACATCGTGAAGTAAGATCCACAAGAACTGTTAGACCTAAATATAAAACATAACCATGGAGGAAAAAAATTGATTTCTATGAATATAAATGGATTGAACTCAGCTATTAAAAGAAGAAAAATCTTTCATAAATTGGAGAAGTTAAAATTTGATATAATTTGCCTACAAGAAGTACATATTAAAAAACAACATCAACGATTATTGTTAAGACCAAAACTGGGAAAAATTTTTACTTCCTTGACTAACTGTAAGAAAAGAGGAGTGGTCTTGTACATTAAAGAAACTATTGCAGCAAAATTGGTTTATACTCATGAAGATGGAAGAGTATTAATGGTTGAAATAGTGGATAACAATATAAAAATATTACTTGTTGCAATTTATGCTCCGAACGATAAACAAGAAGAATTTTATAAAAAGTTACATATGAAATCAATTGGACTGGACCATGTCAATATAATTATGATGGGAGATTTTAATGGAATTGTAGATAATAAATTGGACTATACAGCGACAGCATTAAAACAAAATAGAAAGACTCTCCCTAAATCCTTTTTTAAAATGGTAGATGAATTAAATTAAAAGATATATGGAGAGAAAGAAATGGTAAAACGCAGCAATATACTTTTTATTCAAATAGACATTTATCATGGTCCAGAATAGATATGATTTGGACCTCATCAGAACTAATATCTAACATTCAAGAAATAAATATAGAAACGGGTATATGGGCAGACCATAACCCTATGGCAATTAAATGGAAAGGACAAAGAAGAAGATCTAGATGGACATTAAACAATGCTATCTTAAAGGAAAAAGACTTTACACAATGGATGGACAAAGAATTGGCTTTTTTTTCATTGAAAATAAAAAAGAAGATACTTCAGTGCAGAATGTTTGGGATACAATGAAGGCATATGCGAGAGGATTAATAATGGATTATACAAAGAAAAAGAATATTAGGAAGAGGCAAACTATTAAAGCTTTAGAAGATGATTATAAAAAACTGGAAAAAGAATTGCAGAATATGCCACAGAAAAAAGATATTAAATTCAAAATGGATATAATTAAACATAAGATGGGTCAGGCAGAGAAAGAGGAATTGGCACAAAAAATTAGAAGTGCTAAACAGAACTATTTTGAAGATGCAAATAAACCAGGTAGATGGCTAGCATACAAATTGAGAAAGGAGAAAGAATCTAGGCGAATAGTACAGTTAATAGATGATCAAGGCCAAATGTGTTATGGTAATAAGGAGAAAAAGATAATTATCCAAGACTTTTATGGACAATTATATAAACAGGAGGATTTTGATGAGGAAAGAATTAAGCTTTATCTACAAAATGCTAACCTACCCAAGATATCTGAAGAGATTGAAAAAATGTTAGAAAGTACCATAACAATGATGGAACTAACGGAAGCATTTAATAGGCAGAATAATGGAAAAGCACCAGGCCCAGATGGGCTCCCGGCAGAATTTTATAAAACATTACAAGAATCGTTGAGCACTCCATTGTTAGAAGTTATGAATGAAACCATGTTAAATAAGAAAATACCCAAAACATGGTCAGAAGCTTATATCACACTTATTCCAAAAGAAGGGGCTGATCCATCACAAATTAAGAACTATAGACCTATTTCTTTACTGAATGCAGATTACAAAATCTTTGCTTCCATCTTGGCAGAAAGGCTCAAAAGATACCTAAATAACTTTATTCATCCTGACCAGAAAGGATTCCTGCCAAGGAGACAAATTAGGGATAATATGAGGGTAATTCTGGACACTTTGGAATATTACGAGGCACACCCTGAAAAACAAATGGCTTTGGTATTTTTAGATGCCCAAAAAGCATTTGATAATGTGAATTGGGGATTCATGTTTTTGTTATTGGAACAGATGGGCTTTGCTAAAAAATTTATTCAAGCAATAGAAGCCATATACGACAAACAAACGGCGAGAGTGATGATAGAGGGAGATTTTACAGATTCTATTAATATAAGAAAAGGCACAAGACAAGGTTGCCCATTATCACCTTTGTTATTTGTATTGACTTTGGAAGTGCTGAATAGAAACATTAGAGAGGATCCAAATATAAAAGGAATGAAAATTAAGAAGGAGGAATTTAAATTGCAAGCCTTTGCGAATGACTTGGTTTTTATTTTGGAAGATCCTCTAGGAACAGCTTTAAAGCTACTGGAAAAGATAGAGATTTATGGTGAGATGGCGGGTTTGAAAATAAACAAAGATAAAACAAAGATCTTGACAAAGAATATGTTACTAAAACAAAGAGATGAACTGGCAGATTTATTGAAAATTCAAGTTACGAATAAGGTTAAATATCTGGGGATATATTTGACGTCAAGATGTACTACATTGAAAGAGAATAACTATATCAAACTTAAACAACAGATAGCATCTGATTTGAAAAAATGGGAAAATCTACAATTGTCATTGATAGGTAGAATCTCAACAATCAAGATGAATATTTTACCCAGAATTTTATATTTATTCCAAACCATACCAATCAGGCTTGGTAAAGATTACTTTGAAGAATTAAATAAAATTGTGTTGAAGTTCATATGGCAAGGTAAGAAAGCCAGAATAAAATTAAAACTTCTGCAAGATGCTAGAATTAGAGGAGGTTTTGGCCTTCCGAATTGGGAGTTGTATTACCAAGCTGCAAATTTAATGTGGGTTAAGGATTGGATAACATTAAGAAAGACTAGATTGTTGACACTAGAGGGACATGATTTATTACTGGGATGGCATGCTTTTCTGTGGTATAAGGGAACCAAATCGCAGGGCTATTTTAGAAGGCATTATATAAGGGAGTCTTTATGGTTGAATTGGGAGAAAATTAAGAGAAAATGTTACTTGAAAATCCCAGTCTGGTTATCAACTATTGAAGCCTTTTCTTATCCTATAATATATGAGAAGGAACAAACAGTTAGATATGGGGAAATATTGGATGAAAAGAGTGAACTTAAAACAATGCAAAAACTAGAAGAACAAGGCATAAAGATGAATTGGTTTTCATATGCACAAATACATTCAAGGTATCTTATAGATTCTAAAGTGGAGGGATTTTATGATAAATTGACTGATCTAGACAGGATCTTGACAGGTACTGATGAAAAAATGATTAAAAAATTATACACTTATTTGTTGGAAATTTTATTAGAGGAGGAACAAGTTAAAGAAACGATGATTGTTTGGGGGAAGAATTTTGGATATAGGATTGATTTGGAGAATTGGGAAAAATTGGGGTCTCAAAATTATAAAATGACAATGTCAACAGCTTATAAAGAAAACTTGTATAAGATGTTTTACAGGTGGCATTTTCCCCCGACAAGAATTGCAAGAATGTTTAAGAACAAATCTGAAAAATGTTGGAAATGTCATCAGATACCTGGCTCATACTACCATATGTGGTGGACTTGTGAGGACGCTAGAAAATATTGGACTAAAATTCGCATATGGTTGGAAAAAATGACAAAGACACATATAGACTTGAAACCAGAGATTTTTTTATTGGGAATCTTACCTGATATATATAATAAAAATTTGAAGTATTTGATTGTAAATATATTAACAGCGGCTAGGATTGTATTTGCTAAGAACTTGAAGAGTGAGAAAACTCCATCAGAAGAAGAAATTATTAAGAAAATATTGGATTGTGCTGAAATGAGTAAATTGACATTTGAAATCAGAGAACAAGAAGATAAACAATTTTATGAAGTTTGGGATCTTTTTTATCAATGGTTAGATAATAAAACATAATGATAGAATATTCAGATTTAGCATAAAAAATTTTTTTTCTTTCCTTAATATTATCTCTATAAAACATTATTAAGGTAGATTTGGTATGATCTTATGATTTATTGCAAAATAAATTAAGCAAACTATAGTTATCTCGTTAAAATATGAATTAACAAAATTATAAATGATTTTTTTTAGTGATGATATTAGGTTATACAATTATTGATTGATAATATGAGCTATTATGTAATATAATTATACTAGTGACTAGGAAATGGATGCACAAAAAAAAGTGGTAAACCAATCGATGCACTGTATGTAAATTCATGAAGAAGGATATTTTTATGTTTTTTGTGGTATGTTTATGTTTATTTTGTTATGTATGTTTATGTTTATCTTGTTATTAAAAAATAAAAAAAAATTATTAAAAAAGAAAGAAAATGACTTCATACAGAGGACGAAGAAGGAACTGCCTTTTTTCTTTAAAGAAAATAAAAAAGAAGACACATCAATGCAGAATGTATGGGATACAATGAAGGCATATGCCAGGGGCTTGATAATAGATTATACAAGGAAAAGAAATACCACAAAAAGACTAGCCTCTAAGACATTAGAGGATGAGTATAAAGGACTTGAAAAAGAGTTACAGAAAATGCCACAGAAAAAGGACATTAAGTTACAAATGGATATAATTAAACATAAAATGGGATTAATGGAAAAAGAAGAATTAGCACAGAAAATAAGAGGCACGAAACAGAACTATTTTGAAGATGCAAATAAACCAGGTAGATGGTTAGCATATAAACTGAGAAAGGAGAAAGAATCAAGGAAAATATTGCAATTAATAGACGATCAAGGCCAAGTTTGCTATGGAAGTAAAGAGAAGAAGGAAATTATACGAGACTATTGTGGGAAACTATACACACAAGAGATAAAAGGGTTAAACAGTACTTACAGAATGCTAATCTACCCCAGATACCTAAAGAGATTGAAATAATGTTAGAAAGCAATATAACGATGATGGAGTTAGCTGAAGCACTCAAGAAGCAAAACAATGAAAGGCACCAGGCCCAGATAGACTTCCAGCGGAATTTTACAAAACACTACAAGAATCGTTGAATCTTCCATTGCTAGAAGTTATGAATGAAGTTATGTTAAAGAAGGAGATACCTAAATCATGGTCAGAAGCTTATATTACACTTGTCCCAAAAGAGGAGGCTGACCCATTACAAATCAAGAACTATAGACCTATTTCCCTACTAAATGCAGATTATAAAATTTTTGCTTCAATATTGGCAGAAAGACTTAAAAAATACCTAAATAATTTTATTCACCCTGATCAAAATGGATTTCTGCCAAAGAGACAAATTAAAGACATTATGAGAGTAATCTTAGACATTTTGGAATACTATGAGGCACACCCTGAAAAACAAAAGCCTTTGATATACTTAGATGCACAGAAGACATTTAACAATGTGAGTTGGCGATTTATGTTATTACAGCTAGAACAGATGGGCTTTGGTAAAAAATTCATCCAAGCAATAGAAGCTATATATCATAAGCAAATTGCAAAGGTAATGATAGAGGGAGAATTGACGGACTCTATTGATATAAGAAAAAGAACAAGACAAGGGTGCCCACTGTCACCTTTGTTGTTTGTGTTAACCTTGGAAGTGCTAATCAGAAATATTAGAGAAAAGAAGGATATAAAAGGGATGAAAATTAAAAAGGAAGAATTTAAATTGCAAGCATTCACAGATTATCTGGTTTTCATTTTAGAAGACCCACTAGAAACAGCATTAAAATTGTTAGAAAAGATAGAGGTATATGGGAAGGTGGCTGGTTTGAAAATAAACAAAGACAAAACAAAGATTTTGACAAAGAATATGTTATCAAGACAAAAGGAAGAACTGGTGGATGTATTGAAAATCCAGGTCACAAATAAGATCAAGTACTTCAGGATACATTTGACAACAAGATGTAGTACACTAAAAGAGAATAACTATATTAAACTTAAGCAGCTGATAGAGCTAGATTTGGCGAAATGGGAAAATTTACAACTGTCATTAATAGGGAGAATATCAACAATCAAGATGAATATATTACCCAGAATTTTATATTTGTTCCAAACAATTCCAATTAGGCTTGGAAAAGAATACTTTGAAGATTTAAATAAAATTGTGTTGAAATATATATGTCAAGGTAAGAAAGCGAGAATAAAATTAAAACTTTTGCAAGATGCTAGAATAAGAGGAGGATTTGGTTTGCCTAATTGGGAGTTGTACTACCAAACTACAAATCTGATGTGGGTTAAGGAATGGATAACATTAAGAAATGCTAGATTGTTGACATTAGAAGGACTTGATCTGTTGTTGGGGTGGCATGTTTTTTTATGGTATAAAGGAACTAAAACACAGGGGTATTTTAGAAGACATTATATACGGGAGTCTCTGTGGGTAAACTGGGAGAAGACTAAAAGGCAATGTTATTTGAAAATTCCAGTCTGGCTATTGACTATTGAAGCATTTTCTTATCCTATAATATACAAAAAGGAACAAACAGTTAGATATGGTGAAATATTGAATGAAAAGGGTGAACTTAAATCTATGCAAAAACTAGAGGAACAAGGTATAAAGATGAATTGGTTTTCATATGCGCAAATACATTCAAGGTATGATAAAGATTCTAAAACAGAAGGTTTCTATGATAAATTGACTGTATTAGATAAGATTTTGACAGGTACTGATGAAAAGGTGATTTTAAAAATTGTACGAATACTTATTAGAAATTAAACTAGAAGAAGAACAAGTCAAAGAAACAATGATTGTTTGGGGGAAGAATTTTGGATATGGGATTGATTTAGAGAAATGGCAAAAACTATGGTCGCAAAATTATAAAATGACAATGTCAACAGCTTATAAAGAAAATCTGTAAAAGATGTTTTACAGGTGGCACTTTCCCCCGACAAGGATAGCAAGAATGTTCAAGAATAAATCTGAAAAATACTGGAAATGTCATCAGATACCTGGCTCATATTACCATATGTGGTGGACTTGTGAGGATGCTAGAAAATATTGGACTAAAATCCGCATATGGTTGGAAAAAATGACAAAGAAACTCATAGATTTGAAACCGGAGTTTTTTTTATTGGGAATCTTACCAGATACATACAATAAAGACTTGAAATATCTGATTGTAAATGTATTAACAGTTTTTCCAAATTTTGTTCTTTTGTACTTTACTAATTTATTTGATTCTTTTTGTTAGTTTTTATTGTTTTTATTTTTATTTTATTTTTTGTTTTAAATATGGCATTTCATTGTGTAAGCCGCCTCGAGTCGCCATGGGTGAACAGGCGGCAATATAAATTAATTAATTAAATAAATAAATAAAATATATGTTATTATGCATCCCATGGACTGAAAAAAATTACAAAGAAGTCCTAGACCGAACCTCACCAAATATAATCACTTGAAGTCAAGATCGCCAAAGAGAGGCTATTGTTCTTTGGTCATGTCATGAGAGCTGACTCACTTGAAAAGTCAATCATGCTGGAAGAGATCAATGGAAAAAGGAGAACGAGCTGCCCTAGTACCTGCAGCTGGACACTATAAAGGATAGCACCCAAATGACTATGGCAGATCTGAAGAAGGCAGCCTGAGACAGGCCTATGACAATTTGCCATGGACAACTTGCCAATTCATTGGAGGACAATTCGCCATAGCCAACTCACTGCAGGACAACACATTGCGGGACAAGAGTTACACTAATATCAAAGAAATAGTGGAATAGAATTATTAAAGAAAAGATGCAAATGGAGGGACAAGAAGTAAAAGTGAATTGCAAAAATTAAAATATTTTTATTTATTTTAAATAATTAAATAGAATTGTTAAATTGTCCTTCAGCAAATTGTCCCATGGTGAGTTGGCCACAGTTAGTTGGCTGTGGCAAGTTGTCCCATTCCAATGTGATACAAAGGGGCATGAAGAGTGCTGATCCAAAGGGTCAGATATGATTGATAACAACAAGTTAATATCAATGGGTGGGAATAAGATGAGTATTGAGAATAATAATATATAATGTAATGTAATGTAATGTAATGTAATGTAATAATATAATATAATATAATATAATATAATATAATATAATAATGTAATATAATATAATATAATATAATATAATATAATATAATATAATATA
>NW_020769344.1:11678429-11798533 GCF_900518735.1 Pseudonaja textilis
CTTTTAAAAAGAATATAGTGTGTATTTTAAGAATGTACCAAACAGAATTTGATTGGAAGTTATGTATTATATTATATTGAATGTTATACATTGAAGCTTAAATAAGAGTTGAATGGATAAAATTAAAAGATATAAAGGTGTCATACTCCAATTAATAACTACAGGAGAAAATTTGTTTAATGAGAAAAAATAATATGAAATTTAAACAGGACAGACAAAAGTATAAATATAATTGAATTGAGATGAGATAATCAAAATAAAGTTGAGAAAATTAAAAGAGGGGAAAAACTATGTAGAAAATGTAAAACAGTAATAAGATATGGAATAGAACACAAAAATGAGCATGAAATTAAATTTGTGTCTGTATGAAGAAGTGTAACCCGGGACCATGCTATTTTCAAAAAAAGATGTTTTATTTGTTTTTTGTTTTTTTGTGAAAACCCAAATAAAATTTTCAAAAAAAAAAAAAACACCAAGCAGAAATAGTCAAAACTCAGTTCTAAGTGGAGTTACTCGAACAACAGAGAGACGGCAGCGAAAACAGCACAGGCCGCAGCATGGCAGAAGGCGGCTAATGCTGCGTCCCTTAACTTCAACCTCGATGAGTTGGGAGAGGAGAGCACAGATATACGGGTCAAGGCCTATGTAGATGAGCAGCACTCACTTCTAAACAAGCAGATGGAACCGCTTCAGTTGCCTAGCAGTCTCCCACAACCAGGGAAGCACAGAGATGAATCTCAACCACAGACTCTACACGTCAGTTACGCTACTGATGTACGACCTAAAGTATGAGATTCACTTCCCACCAACAGCAAACCTTCCCCAATTGATTTTGTATGTACTAAGGTCCGAGATTCTCTTCACAGCACCAGCAGCCCTACCGCAATGTCTCAAGCCCTGCTGGCTGAGCAACGTAGCCCACCAGTGCCTTACAACAACTTCTCGATGAGTCGACATGCCATCAATGACAACTGCCACACTCAATCCACAGGCAGCAGAATTCCTGCCACAACCTCAATACCAATCCAGCTCCCAGGCACCACAAGGTAACCGCGCCCAGCCTACACAGTTGTGTGACACTCGACCATTGTCCCCAGTATGGGAGAACGACATCCTCCCTATATACTGGGAGGAAGACTACAACCTGTCATTGACTTATAACCCGAACCTACCCTGCGAGAATCCAGGGGGAGAACCCTCTATGTCAATACCTCTCCCCAACTCAGCAAATGCTGAAGATTACTGGAAAAACTTGGCTGTATAGAGTGGAAAGCTAAATTTGCATGCCAATGGAGTTCGCAGATTCTCTGACAAGCCAGGCAGCAAGTATCTTAGTATGGAAGAAACTTTTCCTGTGCCCCATTCAGGCAGCACGCTTGAACCCTGATGAAATAATCAGACACTTGATAGCATGGCTAGGGCCACAGTCTGCCGACATACCAAGGGCACTTTTGGCATTCCACTTAGACGACCTGGCCGCTGCTCTATGGTTATCATGGAAAAGGCTTGACAAACTGTATGGCACTTCTGAGGACATAGAAGCAACACTCTTGGATAGCCTCAACAGTTTTCCTAAAATTCCTATTGACAAGCCTCATCGAATCATAGACCATGCTAACATACTTGTCCAGCTGAGAATGGCACAATGGGATCCCAACTTACTGGCACTCGCCTGTCTCGATCACATTGACATGCAGAACAAAATTGTTCGAAAACTTCTGCAGGTGCTACTTGAAAAGTGGCTCCAGTTGTCTGACACCTTCATGGCCAAGAATCGCCACTGCTTTATATGTAGAGTTGTAATTGCAGGAATGTTCCAATCTCGGATGGCAAACCTCAGATAAAGAATGTTTCCAAGCAAATACAACTCAGGCAAACAAAGTCACTAATCTATGGATAAAGGAGGATTAGAGAGGGGAAGTAAACATATGTTAGACTTTAACTAGAGATAATTAATTGTATGGATTACTGTACTAAACAGTAACCAAAGTTAAGCAGTAACCAAAGTTAACCAATGATGGAGGATAACTAAAAATGTATATAAATGCAAGACTATACTCCAATAAAGATCATCATAATTCAGTTGTTCATGATCAAACAACTTGACTGCCTCATCATTACAACTTCACACTTCTTGAAGCATTCGTGGCCCACCAGGCGACAGTGTGCAACACACCAGGCCCGTGGACTCAGAGCTGTCAGTCCTCCTAATGACAGAAGATACAACAGCAACCATATATCGCCCTCAGGCCCTATGCACACTACCAGGGAAAGACCATAATACCGAAATCGACTCCTCATCCACACACAGTTGGGGAGAGAACTCATGAGATACAACCCAATTTAGATCTCCAAATACAAGGAGAATACAGTTTTGTCCTATGCACAATACTCGTCACTCGCTGAATAGCTGCACTGGGTTTGCAGTGAAATCACTGACCTAATGAAAAGAGTTGCTAAGGGAGTACCAATACTGCTATAGGTGTTGCGAATCCAAACACTTGTCCAAGTACTGCACAGCCAAGGTGCAATACGACTTATGCCATAGTGACCAGCACCTGACTGCACTGCATCCAGGCTCCGGGCCGCCACCGCA
The DNA here is from genome assembly GCF_900518735.1 of Pseudonaja textilis. The sequence continues at coordinate 11,681,026 of NW_020769344.1, forward strand.
GACATCTCGTAACCCTCCTTCAGACAAGAAGCCTCAATGTAACACAGAAGCATGCAGGGCTCCTTGGCAGTCTGACAAACCGCAACCAAAACCAAGCATGAGTGTCAACTGCACAGCACTGTGTGCCGGCTCACCATGCCCTTATTCATGTCTTCCCATCTGCTTAGCCAAAGTGTACCCTGAAGGATGCTCTGAAGATGCCATGAAAATGTATGTGTGGATAGACACTCAAAGCACCTGCACCCTGGCCAGACCCGCATTCTTCAACCTATTTGAAGTGCAACAGGACAAACTTCCCTTCACTGTACCTACATGCCATGGACCAAGAACCACGGTGGGGAGGAGAGCTACTGGACTCTTCATAGAGTCATTAGATGGAAGTCCCCGGTTCTGACTACTGCCCGTATTTGAATGCGATGGGATACCAAACGACCACAGTAAGATCACAACACCTGAGGTCATAGGTAGCATGCCTCACCCACAGCACCTGGCTCATCACTTTCCTGCTCTGGATCCGGAGGATGAGATCCTACTCTTGCTGGGAAATAATGCCCCATGTGCCTTTCTCTTTTCCGAGTCAGTTGGCGGCCCTGTAGACGGCCCAGTGGTCATCAAATCTCCACTAGGATGGGGGATCACAGGAATTGTCAATGTCAATTGGATGCAGGCAAATGCCTTAGCACAGGGGTTCCCAACCTGGGGTGCGAGACGATATTCCAGGGGGTGCGAGAAAAGTCCAGGTAAATAATAGGATATAGGCTATATGTTGGCATTTTTATTTATTATTTATTTCAGGGGGTGCGAGGTTTGAGTGAAATTTCTTTAGGGGTGTGGGGCGAAAAAAAGGTTGGGAACCACTGTCTTAGCACATCCATTCCAACAGCCTTCGGACGCCCTTTAGCACCATCGAAAACAAGAATGCCGTTCCAGAATAAAAGGCCACTGGCAATCAGTACACTTTTGCTAGGACACCCTAAATGGCTGCAGACAACCACCAGATGTCCACTAAGACACTCTACATGGGCATATGCCTATGCAACACCCTTTCCAACAGCTTCCCAACACCCTTTGACACCATGGAAGCAAGAGTACCTGTACACCCTGAAAGGCCACCAGAGGTGACCAGCAGATTTGCACCAAGAGGCCGAACTTGAAGATTGAACCTCAAGCTTTGCATGCTTTGCTTTGTTTGATGCTTTATTAATGTTTACTGTTTTTTTCTTAGTTACATAGCTAACTGTTTATCTTAGTTATATAGTTATATGCTATTCAGTTAGTATTACTGTCTACTGCTTATTTATAGTTTATAGTTATTTTTTTTCTCTTCCTTTAATAGTGGAATTTACAATTCCAGGTGGGGAGTGTGCTGTCCCAGCCAATCTATGGGAATTGGATAGTTACTTAGGAATTATGAGCTGTCCCCTTAAGGGAATGCATCATGGTAAATATAGTTAAAGGTATCCTGGGAAATGTAGTTCATGTCATGTGGCCACATCTGTATTCCTGATTGGCCACTAAATTGACCCTCGAGAGGTTGGAGGAGTTTTCTTCATTCTTGCCTGAACTCATGAACTCATGGCAGCTTCTTTCTATCACTACAAGATGGGTTAGGAGATAACCATCTTTTACTACAAGGCAGATATACAAAGGATTGGTCATTAAAGGAGAACTTCATCACAAATGTGAGTTATGAAGATACCTGATGAACCAATAAATGTAATTTGTTATGGACGTCTTGTTGAGTTATCTATCTGCATCTGTACAGTTTACAAATCCACCTCTGTGCAGAAGGCAGAAAAGCGATTAAGATGAACATATTGCCTAAAGTGTTATATCTGTTCCAAACAATTCTGATAAAGTTAGAAAAAAAATATTTTGAAGATATTAATAAAACGGTGCTGAAATATACAATATATGGCAAGGGAAGAAAGCAAGAATTAATGTTAAAGTGTTACAGGATGCTAGAACTAGAGTAGGATTTGGATTACCTAATTGGAAATATACTATCAGGCCATGCCTTTAACATGGATGAAAGAATGGGTAATGTTGAGAAATAAAAGGTTATTAACATTGGAAGGACATGATTTACAAATGGGTTGACATGCATTTTTGTGATACGGGAGAGGTTAAACACATGGGTACTTTCAAAAGCATATGATCAGGAATACATCGTTACATATGAGAAAAAACTAGGGAACAGCACTACATGAAAATACTAGTCTGGTTATAACAATGGAAGCACTTGTATATCCAAATGTTTGTAAAATGGGAAGAGTTGCTAGACATATATTTTAAATGAAAAGGGTGAACTCAAAACAAAACAAGAATTGAATGAACAAGAATTGGAGATACATTGGTATTTGTATACACAAATACAATCAAAGTATGAAAAAGATATAAAAGATGAAAGGATTAATAAAGAGTTGACAGAATTGGATAAAATACTAACAGGAACAGAAGGTAAGCTGATTAAAAGACTATATTGTTATTTATTAGGTGTTAAGCTGGAAGAAGAACAATTAAAGAAACAATGATAGCATGGGATTTTTTTTTTTTTTTTGGCTATGCTATAGAACTAGATAAATGGCAGAGGCTATAAGACAGGAATTATAAATTAACAATATCAACAGTATATAAAGAAAATTTGTATAAGATGTTTTATAGATGGCACTTAGCACCAGCAAAACTACCAAAAATGTTGAAAGATAAATCAACCAAATGCTGGAAATGCCACCAAACACCAGGAACACGCTACCATATGTGGTGGTTTTGCAAAAAAGCTAAAAGATACTGGACAAAAATACACACATGGTTGGAAAAAATGATTAAACACATTGATTTGAAACCTGAAATATTTTTATTAGGAATGATACCTGAAGGTTATAGTAAAGAAAAAACATATTTAATTGTTACGTCTCACTTGGACAAACGAAGTAATAAGTCCAAATTTCCAACTGAAACACAAATAAGCAGGCAAGTCTCGTAATTACAGGGTTAAATTCCTTAAGCCAACAACATTCTTGGCAGTCTTACGCAAGCTGTCTGCCAAGTCCAATAAGGAAGCAGGAACATAAATCACAAGCTGTCGCCACACACAGGATAATTCTGAAGCTTCTCTCACTAAATAACAAGTTGTCCCGAACAAGAACCCAGAGCTAACACACCCACTTTTATTCCCTGTGGAGAGTATCAGTCTCTCATCTCAGTCTCTGATTTGTCCTTTCTTTCTGCGTTGCATCTCACGCTTTTGCCTGTGACTTTGCCTCGCATCAAACCAACATTCCTCAGCCAGAGGCTCTGATACGCCCTCCTGATTATCTGCCGACACCTGAGGCACAACCAGGGAGGAACGTCTTGCCGAAGAGGAAAATCCTGGGGAGGAAGGCAATTCCAAATCCTCTAACAAAGCAGGCTCAAACCTCAGAGCCAAATCCTCCTCTTCCTCATTGTCCAAGTCTGTGTCCTCTAACAAAACAGGCTCAAACCTCAGAGCCAAATCCTCCTCTTCCTCATTATCCAAGTCTGTGTCCTCTAACAGAGCAGGCTCAAACCTCCGAATCACAACATTTAATCATACATGTATTAACAGCAGCTAGAATTGTATTTGCTCAGAATTGGAAAAGTGACAAGATACTAACAGAGCGGAAAGTGATTGAAAAAATATTTGAATGTGTAGAAATGAATAGATTGACATTGGAAATTAAAGAAAAAGAAGAATCTGAATATTACATGGTATGGGATTTATTTTATCAATGGTTAGAAAATAAAACAAATTAAAATGGACTAGATGTATATATCAAACAATAAGAGAAGACTTTAAAATAGATAGATTGGATATTACTTATATGGAAATGTGATTATTGTTATATTTTTATATTGATAAGAAGAGTATTAATTGTAAACTGTAAGAACATGAAATATGTACCTAATAGACACACGGTTGAAATGGAATAGATTTATTGTATATAAAATAAAAAAATAAAAAATTATACATTAAAAAAAGTGCTTTGGCAGTGCTCTTGCTCTGTGATGATCCAGTGATCGAGCTCTTTTTGACAGTCACATTGTTGGTAAGTACCGGGTAGAGAGCCAAACCTGATTGCCTACAGCTAAAGGTGGAACATCACGATGAGGCCAATCTGCAAAGTGTTTTTAGTCCTCCTTGGCTCTCTCCAGTTGGTCTCGGACCATGTGGTGTATGGCTTTTAACTCTTGCAGGAACATATCCACTTCCGGAACTGGGGAGTCAGACAGGGCCAAATGGAAGAATTGTGGATGAAAGCTGCAGCTGAGGAAGAATGGGGACACGCAGGTTGATGCATGTTGAGCATTGTTGTAAGCGAATTCTGCCACAGGCAGCACCTCCACCCAATTGTCTTGTTAGGTGTTGCTAGCAGAGGTATTGCTCTAAGATAGCATTCACTCTCTCTGTACCCCCGTCAGTTTTGGGGTGATGGGTGGATGACAGACAGAACCTGCAGTTCCACAAGTAGGGTCTGCCAAGTGTGCCGTAAATTGAACTTGCCCCCCTGGTCTGATACTATTTGGTCTGGTAGCCCATGCAACCGGAATACATGGGAGATAAATAACCAGGCCATTGTCCTTGCCATAAAAAGACTCACACATGGAATAAAATGGGCCATTTTCATCAGCATGTCCACCACCACCAAAATGGTTGTAGCACCCTTCAATGTGAGCAACTTGATTATGAAGTCCAATGAGACTTTCTGAGTTCAATGAGACATCCAGGGTCTTTCTGGCATGGGTGATGGCTGCAAGAGACCAGGGGCACACCTGGAGCATACTTGGCCTGTTGACAGATCCCACATGATGCCACATATCCTGACACGTCATACCTGAGTCGTGGCCACAAAAAATGTCCTAGAGATGAGGTGCAGCGTTTTGAAAACCCCAAAGTGTCCCACTGCCAGGCTCTCATGGCATTGGCATAGAAGAAGGCCACAAAGAGGACCTCCGGCCACATAGATGCAATCACAGAACCACAACAGGTCCCCTGTATATGCCCAAGGAGTCTCCCATCCCCATCCAGTTCTCGATGAGCTGCCACAAATGGATCCTGCCATTGTGCCTCTTGAATCCTAACTCAAAGATCCACAGGTTCCTCGGTGGCCGTGAACCGCTCCAATGGAATCACTGTCCAGGGCAAGATTTTGTCCTCCCTTTGGGTATATTTGGGCTTCTGGGACAATGTGTCAGCATGCTGATTCCACCCACTCGAAACATAGGCCACTCAGAAATCAAATCGGGCAAAAATCAGCAACCATTGCACCTGATGTTGGCTCAATGTCTGGGCTGTACATAGGTATTCCAAATTGCAAAGATCTGTCTGAACCTCGATGTGGTGATGACCCCCCTCCAGATGGTGCTGCCATGTCTCAAAAGCAACCTTAACCACCAATAGCTCCTTGTCCCATATCGTATAATTGTGCTCCAGAGCCAACAATTTCTGTGAATAATAGGTGTATGGGAACAAGATGCTTGTGGGGGCGTAGACCTGGAGGAGCACACACCAATGGCCACATCAGAAGTATCCATTTCCACCACAAACAGCTGGAACAGATCAGGTTGTTTGAGGATAGGCTCGGAGGCAAAGGTGGCCTTCAGGTCATTGAAGGCTTCCTGCTCCTCAGCACCCCAATGGAACTTCTCCCTTTTCTTGAGCAGATTAGAAAGGGGAGCAGTCAAGGCAGCAAAGTGGGGAATAAATGTGAGGTAATAGTTCGTGAACTCCAACAGTCACTGCACATCTTTTCCTCACTGTGGAGGTTCCCATGCCTGTAACAACTGATTTTTTCCATTTCCACACTGGCAGGTGAAATACAATGACCCAAGAAGTCAATTGTGGTTTGTATGAACTGGCACTTCTCGCACTTAGCGAACAGGTGGTTATCTCGCAAATGTTGCAACACCAGCCGCACATGTTGGCAGTGTTCCTGCAGGGATGCCGAGTAGATCAAAATGTCGCCCAGGTAAATGACCACGAAACTGATCTAATAAGTCATGGAAGATGTCGTGCATAAAATGCATAAACACAGCTGGAGCATTGGTTAAGCCAAAAGGCATCATGGTATACTCGAAATGACTGTACCATGTCCAGAAAGCTGTCTCCCACTCGTCACCGGCATGAACTTGGACCAGGTTATAGGCCCCCCGCATTCAACTTGTGGTAATCACAGCACTCCGGTTTCTTCTTGATGAAGAGTATTGGTGCCGCCAATGGGGAGGTCGAAGGCTGGATAAACCATTTCCGGAGATTCTTCTCAATAAAGTCCCACAATGTGGCCAGGTCCGGTTCCAACAGGGAGTATATCTGACCCACTGGCAATTTAGCATCGGGCAGCAAGTCAATCAGACAGTCATACGACTGATGTGGGGGCAACTGATCTGTCTCCTTTTCCCCAAACATGCCACCAATTCTGCAAGTAGATTCAGGTCCACAGGCATAGCAACACCCCCTGTACAGGCATGCAGGCAATGAGTGGCACACTTTCTGAAAGAAACTGCACTGCTCCAGATGACCAGATGATCTGTGAGATATGGGCCTGTAACTACTCCAACCCCAGCACCACCGGAAAGTGAGGTACTGCGGCAACGTAGAACATGGCTTCCTCCACATCCTGCCCAATACACATGTGAAACGGTTTGGTTGTAGCAACCACAGGTCCTGAAGGGGCCAACCATCAATTGTCTCCACCAATACTGGTGGTGACACCTGCTGCTGGGGAATGGACCACTGCACAGCAAAGTGCCGTCCATGAAATTGGCCATGGCCTGAGCCCACCAAGGCCTGGATCTTCACCGTTCCCTGACCAGGCACAAACACACTCACTGTCAGCACAAGATACTTCACCAAGGGCAACTGGGGTGAAGATGGTGGTCCTGATACCACTGGAGCCTGACCTACAGAACCCTGTAGGCCAAGTGATGCTTGTTTCCTGCTGCTGCTGACGTTGTTGCTTTAGGTGCCTTAGCAGGACACTTGGCTGCAAAATGGCCTTGGCTGCCGCAGTAGAGGCATAGGCCATCATGACAATGCCTATTCTTTTCAGCTTGGGACAGGTGAGGTCAGGTAGCCCTCAACTGCATGGGCTCATCCCAAAGGCACTTCCGATGGGAGCACTGTCTTGATGGGAGTGGATGCAGCCTCCGTACATCGTTGTGTCTGTTGCTGCTGAATCCTGGTATTGCTACAAAGGCACAGACAATAGATAGTCCTCATTTGACAGTTACAGTTTGGACTGGTTGTTAAGTAGAGCTATTGCTAAGTGAAACTGTGACTGTGTTTATGATCTTACTCCACCTTTGCTTTACTTTACAGATCTGTGAAGGCTATAAATTCAAGGATTGGTTGCAAATTTACTTTTCATCACAATAGTAAATGCGAACAAGTGCCACATGAGTCAGTCACTAAATGAAGACTACCTGTAACACTATAGTATAGAGCATTGGATAAGCAATTTACTTAAAACTCACCACAATTGATGGGAGTTAAAAGTCAGAAACATCTGAAAGTCATGGTTTTTGACACTATGTAGTGACTGTGGTGTTCAGCCAGCCATGGGCATCTACAGATGTTTGTTCTGCTTTAAAAAAAAAGTATTTTTTTTTTACCAATTTAACCATGGACTTGCTTGATCAATCTTACAGATCTAAGAACATTAAATTAAATTCACATAAAAAGCATGAAAAGGAACAAATAATGCATAAATAACACTTTCACAGTCTGAAGACAGCACATGGTTTTATTAATAGTGTAATTGGTACTTGCTCTGGAAATTGCTTGGTACAGAAGTGTCATCTATAGGTGGATTCAGGGTGGCTACCAGATTGTGCAATTATTCGTTGTTTACAAATATCTCATTCTGAAAATGCATATGTATTGCTCAAGAGACAAACAGACAGTGCTCAGTGTTATGGGTGGGATTTCCAATCCATGATGCTCAAGAGATTGATTCTTTTCTAGTTACAAAGTATACTGAGCTGGTTGGTGTATTGAACAAAAAACTTTAAAAGTTAATTAAACTATTTAATGTATTTACAGTAGCTAACCAAGAGTGAAAAAAGCAGGTTGCCCTTTAAAAAGAGGAGTGCCCTTGATATAGTACATCAATTTGTTTATAAAGCATAAAATAAGAGGATTTGGGAAAAATCAGAATTAAGGTACAACATTTTTCTCCAGCCTTTCTCTAGTCTTAGATAAGTTAAAGCACCAAATGACCTAACCTAGATGTCCTTCATACCTATGAAGGAATATACTTCATAGAGAAAAGACTGAAACAACTCTCTTTTTTGAAGAGAAAATTTAATGTCAAACATTTTACATCAGTAGAACAAATGGTATTTGCCATTTTCTACTTTCTGCAAGACATGTGCAAAGAACACAACTAGCATATAGCTACTATAACATTGTACATGTTGCTGACATGAATTGTTGCATGGATATTGTCAGGATTTATCACTGGGGAACTGGTGTAGTCAAGAGTCTCACTGACTTGAAGTAATTGTTGCTGTTACAGCCCTCCAAACACTTATGAATAGAATAGAATACTTTATTGGCCAAGTGTGGTTGGACACACAAGCAATTTGTCTTGGTGTAAATACTCTCAGTATACATAAAGAAAAGGTACATTCATTAAGAATCAAGAATCATAACGTACAACACTTAATGACAGTCATAGGGTACAATCAACAATCAAATCATACTAGGAAACAGTCAAGTGGGAAGGGATGGGTGATAAGGAGTGGTGAGAAGATTAACCGTAATAGTAGTGTACACTTTGTAAATAGTTGAACAGTGTTGAGGGAATTATTTGTTTAGCAGAGTGATGGCTTTTGGGAAAAAACTGTTCTTGTGTCTAGTTGTTCTGGTGTGCAGTGCTCTTTAGTGTCATTTTGAGGGAAGGAGTTGAAACAGTTTATATCCAGGATGTGAGGGGTCTGTAAATATTTTCACAGCCCTCTTTTTGACTCCTGCAGTATACAGGTCCTCAACTGAAGGCAGCTGGGTAGTAATTGTTTTTTCTGCAGTCCTAATTATCCTCTGAAGTCTGTATCTGTCCTGTTGGGTTGCAGAACCAAACCAGACAGTTATATAAATGCAGATGATAGACTCAGTAATTCCTCTGTAGAACTGTGTCAGCAGCTCCTTGGGCAGTTTGAGCTTTCTGAGTTGGCACAGAAAGAACATTCTTTGTTGTGCTTTTTTGATGATGTTTTTGATGTTAGGTGTCCATTTTAGGTCATGTGATATAGTAGAACCTAGAAATTTGAAGATCTCTACTGTTGATACTGTGTTGTCTAGTATTGTAAGAGGTGGTAGTATAGGAGGGTTTCTTCTAAAGTCTACCACCATTTCTACAGTTTTGAGTGTTTTGGCTCCTTGGTGTCCTTTTTGTCTTATCCGAAACCTGAAACTAGAGGGGAAATGGCAGTTAATCATGAGGGTCATACAGCAGACAAGGCAAAAACTCCTGGATTGACAGGTATGAACAAAGGTAGGGACCAGGTTTATAGAGATAAGAGTCTGCAGTCAGAGGAGGTCTCCTAAAAAAGGAATGTGCCTCTTCAATAGGTAAACGCCCAATGGACATTTCTTCTGTTAGGGTGCTAATTTCAAATGTTAATTGTTCTTCTGCATCCAATATAAATGAGAAAAATAATGATGTGACTCACATTTGGCTGTGATGCAGGTGTCCTTTTTCCGGACCTTCAGAGAGCAGATTTGCAAGGCAGGAAAATAAGGAGCAGGAAAAGTGCAAGGTGACTCTGACTTTTTGCTTTATTGCAGGAAGGGCAGGATCAGGCAGCCCAGAGATGGATGTGTGCTATCTATCAAGAAGCAGGCAAGCAGAGCGGGAACACCGTTTGACTTCCAGTACCCAGCTGGAAACTACTGCGTTCATCAGCCTTGCAATTTCAATGTTCACCAGGTGTAAGAAATGAATATCATTACTTTGTCTCCATCTCTGCAAGTGCAAAATGACAAAAGGGAGATACCATTACAGTGGCCTCTGGGAGACATAAAAGTACCCACAGGATGAAGCAGGCTGACTCAGGGGAATACGCCTATTATTGACCATTTTGCCCTGCTCCACCCTTAAAGCTACTTAAGCTACTCACCATATCTGCTGAGCCAGGGGAAACTAGCTGGAGTAGGGAGAAGATTTTTCTTAAATGTTACTACATTTCAGAATGCAGATATTTACTACATCTGTCTTTATTGTCACTATTAAAAGTGAAGGTTTAAAAATGCTGCATTGGTGTGTATATTTTTATGCATTGATTTTAACTTAATTCAACTAAGCTTCTATGCCACTCAAATCATGCTTGCTTCTAAGTAGTTTATGACTTCAAAAACTTTTGAGACATAACTATCCCATATGTACTTTCAACAGAGACAGAAACAGACTCTTGGAGCCCAGCGGCCTGTGAAACAGCCAGGTTTTGATGGCTTTATGAAGAACTAACTCTCTTGAGAGTTACCTGGTGTGAGGAGAAGAGAGACAGCAACAAAGAAGGCCAAATCCAGGTTCCAAATTACATGTCCTAAGGGTGTCAAACTTGATCGCGTCACAGGCTGTATTGTAATGTATCACAATGTTTTTTGTCTTTGTGGAGCTGGGATGGATGTGGCCTATGTGTGATGTATCTGGCCCACAGGCCACCAGTTTGACAGGCCTGTCCTAAGGGTAGCACCATAGTGGGAGCCTTCTGCTCCAGACATCAAAGGATGGGCTAAAAAGTGGCTATTAGATATTTAGGTTCTAAACCAGGATTTGCCCTGGAAACAGAAAAGTACTGGCCTGCAATGCCTCTGCCAGCAAAAATGGAGCTTGGGAAGGCCGCGCATGGCCCGCCCAGGCGCTGTTTTCAGCCATGACAGCCTCATGGAGCTGGAGGGTAGCCCCCCCAAGCTCCGTTTTCACTGGCAGAGGGCTGCAAGAGGCAGTGGTGGCCCCAAACTGGAGTTTGGGAGCCCATTTTTGCTGACAGAGCACTCAGGCCACCATAGGGGCCACAATACAAGTGACATCAAGCTGGCCACACCCACCCTGGTCACGCCCACCCCAGCCTGAGGTCAAACACATCCCTGATGTGGCCTTCAATGAAATCAAGTTTGACATCCCTGTTTTAAAACATGGGAATGTTAAAGGTGATGATTAGCACCTTCAGAGGTGGGCTGCACTTTCGTTGACACGGGGTTCACTGGTCATGAGTTCGCTTTACTTGCACATGCCACTTTGGGGCTTCATCGCAGCTTCAAACAGGCAGCTAATCAACTCAGGCAGCTCTGGTGATTACAGCAAGGTAGCGCAGGGGAAAAGTTAGTTATTTAGGGAAAGCATAGCACAAGGGCAGGTGGGCAGGCCCAGCTAGAAATCACAGCAAGGGGTTCGCCCGAACCTTGCTGACATCCAGCAGCCCACCATTGAGCACCTTTAACTGCACCCAGAAAGCTCTGCTCTTTAATATTACACCAATTACAAATCTGAATTATATAAATAACATGTTCCCCTTATTGTGCAGCCTATGCATTTTACTCCCTCCCCCCTTATAGGTAGGATGAATGAAGATACAGCTAACAGTGGGCAGGTAGATTATTCTTCCCACTATGATAGAGCAAGAAAAAGTAGAACTGTGGAGGTGCTGGGGATATAATGGGCTTCTATACATCAACATATGACATGACTGATTTTTTTTCCTGGCTATTTCTTGATTCTTAACCATTTGCAAATCATTACTTTTTGCTCTGTTACTCCAGGAGCCAGTCGCTTTTTGCAGACCTTTTCAGGGCAAAATAATAAAGGTCTGCATTTAAGAGTTTTCTAGTGCCCTTTAATTTCACTTTCCTGATGCTTATAATTTGTCTATGAATATATGCAGCAAGTACAGGAGTGGTAGCTCTGGGCTGCGTGTAATCACTTTCCCTATGCATTACTGCATCTAAATAGCCACACCACTGTTTATTCATCTCCTGCTTTGCCATCTAATTACAGGCACTTATTCAAAGGTTAAAGTGTGTAACCGGAATGCTCAGAGTAGGGAGGGAAGTCAAGTATAATGTCCCAGTGCTACTACTCTGTCCAAGTACAGAAATCCTTTTAAAAAGCTATTTTCATTTAGGCCAATTTTAAAATGGAAATGTGCTGCCAACTAGAATCAGGCTACAACAACACCTTTGAGTTCCTCCCAAGGAAAGGAAGTGCCTCTGCTATGTATCTTAAAGTATTTGGGGGTACCTCAGGAGAATACATGTTTAGCTCCTGAGGTGAAGATAAAATATGAAGCGTATGCTAGGAGAGCTGTGAACAGAACATATTTTAGAATATTCTCCTAAGGCAAAAAGATATTCAAGCAGGGTAGATGGCTTTTGTGGTTCTTCCACAGTCTCCCCGGGTCCAGGTTGGATGGAGCATAAACAAAACATTTTGTGAATCAAATTACAGCCTGCAGTTTCTGCTTTACATTTTCAGGTAGTCCTTGATTTACAACAGTGTGTTTAGTGACCATTCAAAGTTACAAAGCAATGAAAAAAGTGACATGACCATTTTTCACACTTATGACCATTGCAGCATCCCTATTGTCATGTCATTTACATTCAGCTGCTTGACAATAGGTTTATATATATGACAGTTGCAGTGTCCCAGGGTCATGTGATCATATTTTGTGAACAACTGTCAAGCAAAGTCAATGGAGAGAAGCCGCATTCACTTAAGAACCAGGTTACTAATTTAACAACTGCAGTGATTCACTTAACAAACGTGGCAAGAAAAGTTGTAAAATGGAACAAACTCAAATTTCTCCCTTAGCACCATAAATTCTGGGCTCAATTGTAGTCGCTAAATCGAGAACTATCTGTATTTCTGACAACAAAATTTAAGGTACATGTTACAAGTCATGCTGACTTATTCCACAAAAAGGAATTATAAAATAGAAATTATAAAGCTTTAATTTAGGTGGCAAAATGCAATGAAAAATGAATAATGTAAGGAAAACAAGCATCTTTCTATACTCATGTTTGAATTACCAATGATAAATGAAAATGCAAAGCTTAAAATTGCTTAATCTTGTTTATTTTCAGAGGCCCTTCAAAATGTGAGGCTCCAAGCTGTAAGGTTGCACAATTTATCTCCTGCTTAAAGATAACGAAGTAGGCAGGCAAATAGCTCCATCAGCACCCACACCTTAAGGAGAAAGGCCTGGTAACATGAATCTGCAGTGCCTTTCCAGAAAGAATTAACATTTTAAGCACAAAAAGGATTCCCTATTGGTCTGCATTTAATAAGTTGTTTCAAAAGCTTTAGAAAACACAAACACCTCACTTTCCTAGTGTAGTTATTTAAACACTATTTGTGTGTAAAAATGTTTGTGGGCAGAGAGGAGTTGAGAGATAGGCTTCCCTCACAAATTCCTACCCCCAAACACTTCTTCTGTATTTAATTGCTAAAAATAAACCTAAGTAGATCCTACTTCACCATTTATCTGATCTTAAACAGAAGGGAAAGCCTGTTAGATCCCTGATGCTAACAGTCCCTTTTCCAGATTTTGTTAAGTAATATGCTAAAGCCCTTCTTTTCAATTATTGGGAATAAACTCCTCATAAAATATTCTAAACAAGCCTGGGTTTTTTTCTTGAGGCTCTAAATTATTAATGCATTACTTTTACTGTATTATACTTGTCCTTAAAGCAACTCATTTCTCGGTCAGGAAGACAAACCTAACAGTATCTCATGAAGGGAAGATTCCCCAGCAAGCAGCTGGCTGCCAAACGCTCAGACCCGCACCCTGTTCACACCCATAAGCAAGCACATGCGCGAACAAACATGAAAACAGAGTGCGCCCTTTAGCGGTAAAATCCACTCATCACCACCGAGAGGAGAAAGAAATCTGACTCGTTTGCAAGGAAACCTATTTGGTCTTTAGTTATGGTAAGAACTGATCATAAACCAAGTACATAGTAGATCATAAACCAAGTATGTAGTAGAAACATGTAACAGTTTCTACTACGAATGCGGGGCTTCGTGCCATCTTCTTCTTTTCCATTTCCTCCTTCAGCTTAATTTTTAAAGTTTTACTGAGATAAAGGAAATATGTTGCAAAAATAGGTTACTACTGACAGATATGAGGAGGAATGTAAGTACACAGAGGTGTATATAACAAAAGTGTCTGCAACAAAGAGCTGATGGAAGTTCCATGAGCAACAATCTTATTTTGAAACTGGAATGGTTAATGAGTCTATTTCTGTTGTACCCAAATCTAATGCGAATGAAGGCTTGAGATGTGAGAACCCATCATCACGTCTAATGAACTGCCTGAGGATGATGAAATCAGAACACTTCCCTACATCAGCAGACAAATTGATTGGAGGAAGAGCTGCTGCCAAAGCCCTACTCCTGGAAGGACAACTAGCTTCTGTTGGTCACAGCTGATTATAGGGTTGCTCCTAAGAGCAGACCTACTCAGCCTGTCCACTTGTCAAGTTCAAACACAGTTTAAGAAGGTGCAAGACTCTGCTTCTGGACATTAGAGCCTTGGTGGTGCAGTGGTTAGAGTACAGTACTGCAAGCTACCTTTACTGCAGCCAGTTGCCTGCAATTTGGCAGATCAAATCCTACCAGGCTCAAGGTTGACTCAGCCTTCCATCCTTCCAAGGTGGGTAAAATGAGGACCCAAATTGTTGGGGGCAATATACTGACTCTGTAAACCACTTAGAGAGGACTGTAAAGCACTATAAAGTGGTATATAAGTCTAAGTGCTATTGCTGACAAGAGTCACTGGTTCCAGGCTAGGCAAACAGGATCATGAGGGGTCCTTGGCCATTAGAATGTACACTAAAAGCAAATCCCACAATTTACTAGCACCTATGATGTTGCCTAGTTTAGGTAATGAAACATCTGCAAGAAAACATCCAAGCTCAGAGAGCACCAAGGACCCCTCAGTTCAACCCTGAGCTACAAATATTCTTCTTTTTGGAGCCAAGGCTATATTACTACCACTAGTTACTCAAAGTGCTAAGCTTGGCATTGGTAACAGTCTCTGAATGACAGATACATACATTCCCTTACATGCAGTGAATGCAGAAGTCTAACAAAACTTTTAGTCCCACTGAACTTCTTTGGCCATCAGAGTTCTGCTGCTGCCTTCCCTGTTGTCCACAGAGAGGGTTGCTGTGGATTCTACTTGTTGTGGAGCGACGGAATAGACGAGGCATAGACCAGAGCATACAACGAACAGTCTTTATTCAAGGAATAAAGGGTTGTCGCGTCTGCCAGCTAACAAGGCAGGCTGCAAGCGAACAATGGCTGGCTCCGTTCAACAGCCGGCTTTTATAGCCGATTGTCAAACGGAGCCAACCAATGGTTGCTGCTGCTCCCGCTCAAACAGCGGACCTGGTTGGAAACCCCAACCAGTCCTAAAGACATAACACTCCTCCCCCCTAGCTGGGCACATGCATAGTCCTTGAGGTATGAGGGTGGACTTCGCCGGCGGCTGGAACGTCGCAGCTCTGGAACACTGCCAGCGGGCATCGAGTCCCTGGTGCAAGATTCCGAAGTCGCCGGAGCGGCCTCTAGTAGTGGTGCAGGACCCAGGGACTGGGATGACTCTCCTTGCTCAGGCAGGCTCGACAGAGTGGCTCGGTCTGGTCGGTCGGCGCTCCCGCTGGGTGGATGTGATGGAGACTCGGATCGGCAGTCCTGGCTCGTCCTCGGCTCGGTCCGTTCGAATGGAGGTGTCTGCTCCCTCAGGAAACTCCCTTCTGGAACCCGGGCGAGGATTTGAGGGCTGGCTGGTGGATCTGGCTCACCGCTGGTCCGGTCGCTCCGCCGCCTGCGCAGTTGGTCTAGGTGTCTCCGCCACACGCGACCATCCTCCAACTGGACCCGGTATGATCTTGGGCCAGTGACGGCTACGATTTGCCCGGGCACCCACAAGGGATCTCCTGCATAGTTCCTTGCAAAAACTGGATCCTGCAAGGCAAAGTCTCGTACCTGGCTGTCAGATCCCAAGGGTGTACCAGGGCAGTAGTGAGGGTGCAGCCTGTCAAGAGTAGTCCTTAAACGTCTCCCCATTAAGAGTTCAGCTGGGGACTTGTTAGTGCTCGTGCATGGAGTTGTATGCTGGCTAAGGAGAAAATGGGATAACTTGGAATGCCAGTTTTCCTGACCGAGTCTGGCTAGCGCCTCCTTAGCCGTCCTGACCGCTCTCTCCGCCATCCCATTACTAGCAGGGTGAAAGGGGGCCGTGAGGACGTGTCTAATGCCCATATTCATGACATACATGCTAAATTCGCAGGACGTGAACTGCGGCCCGTTGTCTGAGACTATTGTGTCAGGAAGTCCATGAGTTACGAAGAGTCGGGTCAGGGCTTTAACAACTGCCTGTGTGGTGGTTGTGGGTAGCAAAGCAACGTCAATCCATTTTGAATATGAGTCCACAACCACCAAGAAAGTCTTGCCATGCACAGGCCCGGCCAGATCAATGTGTAATCGTGAGCATGGGGCATTGGCGCTTTCCCACTTGGTGGGTGGAGCTGCAGGTGGGGCTGCCCTAGACTCCTGACAGGGTTTACATGAGCTTACCCACTCTGCGATCTGATCGTCCATCCCGGGCCACCATACGTAACTGCGAGCCAATGCTTTCATCCGCACGATACCCGGATGGCCCTCGTGCAGCACCTTCAATACGGGCACACGAAGAGAGGTTGGGATAACGACTCTGGTGCCCCACAGCAAACATCCCTGGAGTCTAGATAGTTCCTGTTGGCATGTTTTAAACGGAATAAAGTCAGTTGCATACTTTGTTTCCGGCCACCCCCTCCCCACCCAGTCCAGAACCTGGGCGATTGTTTTATCTTTCTTGGAGTGTGCCGCGATGTCGTCTGCAGTCACTGGTAGCTTAAATTCGTTGAGTTCGAAGATTGTGTGCACCGGAGCTGGTTCCTCGACTGGTGTCGGTAAGGGGCAATGGCTGAGGGCGTCTGCGTGGCTTAAAGTCTTACCAGGGTGATAGACCAGTTTGAACGAGTAGGCCGCTAAGAATAATGTCCATCTCGTCATCCTGGGTGACAGTACTTGTGGCGTTTGCCTGTCCCCCGATAAGAGCCCCAAAAGTGGCTTGTGATCGGTGATGAGTTCGAAATGGTGGCCAAAAAGGAATTCGTGAAATTTTTTTGACAGCTGCAACTGCCGCTAGGGCCTCCTTGTCGATCTGGCTGTAGTTTCTTTCAGTCGTTGAAAGGGTCCTGGAGAAAAAAGCAATTGGCGCTTCGGTGCCATTAGGAAGTCTGTGACTAAGAACGGCTCCAATCCCGAAGGGGGATGCGTCCGCAGCCAGCACTAAAGGGAGGCGTTGGTTGAACTGAATTAAAACAGCATCAGAGGTGAGCAGAGACTTGACCTCTTTGAAAGCATGGGATTCTTTGGGGCCCCAGTGCCACGGAGAGTCTTTATCTAATAACCTGTGCAAAGGTTCAGCGACTGACGCTTTGTGTGGCAAGAATGAAGCATAGAAATTTAATAGGCCCAGGAAGGCTTGTAGTTCCGTTTTATTGGTAGGAGTGGGTGCCTCGTGGATGGCTTTTACTTTTGACTCCACTGGGTGGATGCCTGAGGCGTCTAGTCTATATCCTAGAAAGTCCACCTGTCTAGTGGCGATGGTGCACTTCTCCCGTTTGAGTTTGAGACCATGCTGTCTGAACTTCTCCAAAACTGACCTAACCCTCTGTAGGAGCTGGGGCCTATCCCTAGCGGAGACCAAAATATCGTCAAAGTAGGGGACTACTCCTGGAAGACCTTGGAGAATTCTCTCCATCAGCGACTGAAAAATACCTGGGGCAACGCTAACGCCAAATTGGAGGCGTTTACACCTGAATGCTCCTCTGTGAGTTACTATGGTTTGCAAGTCTGCTGTGTGGTTGTCGACAGGGAATTGCTGATATGCCTGCGACATGTCTAATTTGGCAAAAATGGTGCCGGGTTCGAAAGTGTGCAACAGGTGTTGGATGACTGGCATGGGGTATGCGCTAACCTGAAGATAACGGTTAAGGGTTGTCTTGTAATCAGCACAAATTCTCAAACTGCCGTCCTTTTTTAACGGGGTGACTATGGGGGTCTCCCACTTGGCGAAATATGTGGGTTCAATTACCCCTTGTTTGAGGAGTTTGTCTAGTTCCGCGTCTAATTTTGGGCGGATGGCGAAAGGCACCCTGCGGAATTTCAGGCGGACCGGGACTGCCTGGGGGTCTACGGAGAAAGAGATGGGTGTGCCATTGTAGCAACCCAACTCACTACTGAAAACATCGGAATAATCTGAGAACAATGTGTCTACATCGGAAGTCGAGACAGCATGAATCCCTGTTATACTAAGGCCGAGAGAGGGGAACCAGTCTAACCCCAAAAGACTAGGGAGGGTACCATTAACCACCACTAAAGGCAGATGGCCTTTGAAGGTTTGGAATTTAACAAGGAACTTGCCTTTCCCGAGGACAGGGATGTTCTTGCCTTGATAGTCTCTCAGAGTGAGGTGGCACTTTTGCAGCTGCTTCCTGGTCAGTCTGGGTTGAATCTTTTTCAGCGTGTCCCAGGAGATGATTGAGAGCGCTGAGCCGGTATCGACCTCCATGGTACAAGGTTTACCTTCTAGGGAGAGAGAAAGTTTAATTTTATTTGGAGTTAGAGAAGTGTGGTTGGCGTGGTAACACGTGTAACAGTCTTCTACTTGCCTTTGGAGGCTAGGAGATAAGGGAAACTTCTGGGGCGGAGCGCGTGCTGCCTGGCAGACTCTTGCAAGGTGACCCTTCTTGTGGCAGTTTAGACAACTGGCGTTTCTAAACCTACAAGATGCCCGGGAATGGGAACCCCCGCAGGTTAGGCACAAAAGGTTCTGTTGTGGGCCACTGCTGTTTCTCCGCCTCGCTCCTACCTGTGGCTGTTTCAGCTGTTTGAGGCGATGGACCTCTGCACCTTCAGATGGGTTATCCTCGCTCAACACCTCCTCATAGTGGACTGTGGAGGTAGCGTTTTTTGGTGTCATGCCCTGAATCTCAGCCGCCGATTGGGCGGACAGTTCTGCAGCTAGGGCTTCGTCTACAGCTTGGGAAAGATTTAGATCCTTCCGGGCCAGCAGGCATCGTTGGAGCCTCTGATCCCTTACCCCGCAGACGAGTTGGTCGAGAAGCATGTCGTCTAAGTAATTCTTGAATTCGCATTGTAGAGCGGCTGTCCTCAGGGCGGCCATGTATTGATTGATGGATTCCCCCTCTGCTTGCTTCCTCATCCTGAACGCGTAGCGTCTTGCAATCTGGGAAGGTTTAGGGGAGTAGTGGTTCGAGAGTGTTTCTTGTAACTCACTCCATGGGACGTTCTTGATGTCACGAGGTGCAAAAAGTGCTGTGGCCGTATCGAAAACTGCTGCCCCGCAGTAGCTAAGGAAGTACAATTTCTTCCTGTGCTCCGCGGCGTCGGCTAAACCAATGGCATCAATGTAATGGCTGAAACGATTCCTGTAGGAGTCCCACGTCTCCTCGTTGGGTTTAAATGGTTGAAACGCCGGATTGGCGTTCATCTTGGGCCCCTCGGTGTCGTTGGTAGACTGGGCTATCTCTCAGGTGGGTTGTGGTCCGGGGGCTGCGCTTATCGTGCATGCTGGCGGTTGCAGTTGCAACGCTCTCGACTCGCTCGGTGACTCGGCCCTTGCGAGGAAAGCTTGCGTTTCGCGCTCTCTGTGCTCGTGGCGGCTGCAGCTAACAGCGCCATAACTTCGCTTGAGTGACAATTCAAACGACAGCGGTTTGAATTTCGTGCCCTCTCGGGGGCGTGGGCGGCTGAGAATTCAGCGCCGTGACTACAGCTCTTTCGCAGCGGAAATGGCTTGCGCTTTGGGTGCGAAGCGATCGCAGTTCAGCTCTGAGGCTTCGCGGTGTGACTTCAGCTCTTTTGTATTTGGTTGCTTCTGGCTAGCCTGCGGTCTTATCCCATCCTCGTCGCCAGTGTTGTGGAGCGACGGAATAGACGAGGCATAGACCAGAGCATACAACGAACAGTCTTTATTCAAGGAATAAAGGGTTGTTGCGTCTGCCAGCTAACAAGGCAGACTGCAAGCGAACAACGGCTGGCTCCGTTCAACAGCCGGCTTTTATAGCCGATTGTCAAACGGAGCCAACCAATGGGAGCTGCTGCTGCTCCCGCTCAAACAGCAGACCTGGTTGGAAACCCCAACCAGTCCTAAAGACATAACACTACTGACCAAATCAGTAGGCCTGAAAGGGTTTCTCTCAAATTTTACAGTCTGAAACTATGTAGTGAGAAATATTCCAGTACAGATAGTCCTTGACTTACAAATCACAACTGAGCCCTAAATTTCTGCTGCTAAACAAGACACTTGTTAAGGGAGTTTTGCCCCATTTTATGACCTTTCTTGACACAGTTATTAACTGAATCTGGCTTCTCCATTGATTTTGCTTGTCAAAAGTTGGAAAAGATGATCATGTGATCCCAAGACACTGCAACTGTCATGCATCCAAATTTTGATTATGTGACTGTGGGGATATGGTAATGATCGTAACTTGAAAAATGGTCATAAGTCACATTTTTCAGTGTTGTTGCAACTTCGAACAAACACTAAGCAAATGGTTGTAAGTTGAGAATAACCTGTATGGAAGTATAAAAAAAAGATTGCTGTGAAATGTTAGTAGTGCTTCTTAGTAAATAATAGGTCAGCCAGTAACAATAACCCCTGAAAAGCTTTCATGGGTTAGAGAAAACACTGGCATGTCTTTCAGGGCTCTTTTTGCTTTTCAACCTTTGTGCCACATTAAAATGAAGCTGGGCTATTGCAATTATTTAATTTGAAGGAAGGGAAAATACCATCCAAAGCTTCCTTCCTTTTCAGAAGGATAAAACATATCCAGGTGAAGACTCTGAGCTTCAGATATTGTGATCCAGTTCTTTGTCATTGTCTCCCTGGGACATTAGCAGAGCAATATGTAAGGAAATAAGGAATTTTCATCTTCAATGGCCAAAATCATTACCTTCAACATTTATTTAAGTGCTTTGATTTTCCTCCACCTCTAATTTGGATCTGTTTCCACAACTGAAAGACCCCAAATGAAGAAAGATCAACATGTTCTTTTTAAATTTTAGTTTGGGAGGCGAGTAGTTACTTGGCTTTTGTGGGGGAGGAGGAGGAGACAATAATAATGACATGCTGTAAGCACTAGACTTTTTCCCTTCAACCGAAAAGAATGAACTTCTGAAAGCTAGGTACTTCAAAAGGAATTCTTCGTTGAAAGGAGTAATCCAGATACTAGTCAAAGCAGAGTCTAAGATACCCCAAGGTATACAGGGACAGATAAAGGGAGTTAGAACCCCTCCCCTTATTCTGATGTGGATTTAGTCAACCAAAGAAACAACATGTTAATTCCCCCCTCCCTTTTCTGGGAACGTATCTTAGAAAAGTTTCTCAGGCAGTTCCTTTCAGAGCTGGAATTTTTATGATTTCTTCTCCTCTTGCTATCTCTCCAAGAGGTGACAAGGTTCCAGGAATCTGGCTCTAGTCATATATCATGTGCAAGTTATACAGATTCAATACAAGGCTTAACATATTCAGGTTACATCAAAAAGGATTACTTGTACTAACTCACTCCCCTTCTTACATTGAAGAATGGCAGATACATGGATCTGACACATGCATTGGGTATCAGAATGCATGTACCTGATGATGATGTTTTGCATGTATGTCCTAATTTTGTCATCATGGTAATTTTCTGCAGATGCTGCTTCATATTGGGTCCTTAGGATGATTATTCTATTTATTACATTCATTATGTTTTACTCAATTGATTCAGCTGTGCAAGATAGGTTAAGAGACAATAGTGAATTATTGATGGAGTGTCAAGAGTTGAATCTTGGGGCCACTAGTAACAGCAATATTCTAGCCATGACACTCTGCTTGCTCTAAGACTCTGGCCCCATTCACAGGTTTTGCTTACTGAGGCTCTATTATTTGGGATTCATTCACAAAGTATTCATAACACATCCCACAAGATCCTTTTCTTTAAGAAATATTTTTAACCTACCATTTTAGCTTACACCTGAATCTCCTATCCAAGTAATATGACCTAAGCTTTTGAACATGTACTATCTGATGTGTACTGAAATATGGAGTATTGTTCTTGCAGTAAATAATAGCCATTTTAGGATCTGAAAAGTTGGTCACCAAATCCAAATCATGACCAAAGTGCTCAGCCTGATCCCATCATTCAATACAGCTAAGAGGGTTTTATTGCCTTAGAAATCTATTTTGCAATCTTTTAAAATGTAGAATCTTCTGGAATTTGACACTCTTGATATCTTTTTTTCAGCACTCTATTATATTTGATGTTAGTGCTACTTGATTATCTGATCATTGATTTTTGACAATATTTGATAGTTATTATGAAGCATTTTTTCACTTATCATACAGTACTGAGAGCTATGAAGTAACAGTCTAATAATAAACAGGATGTCAAACTATAGGTTGTATTGGATCATCTTTAATATCATTTGGGTTTTTTTTCTCTTTCTCTCCCTCTCCTCTCTGTGTGTGCACATGAGTAGATGGACAGATATCTACTGTAGAGGATTTTGAGGGCTTTCCCTAGATAGAGACAAGTTTTATTATCATCCATCCTTGCCTTCCTTTTTGTGTAAATCCCTGAAATGCTCTGCAGAGGATCAGGGAAAAAATTGTTGCAACCTCCACTTCATGGCATCTCATGGTGCTGCAGTGCAGCTTGGATGATCCAGTTTATCTTATGCTTCTATCTCAGTGAAACCCCCAAAACAGGGTCCCCAAAGTCCCCTAAATTACCTTAGTGAATATATAGAAGAAATATAATTTCATCTTCTCAGCTGACAGATGTGATGCTTCATGGAATATGAAAGATGTTAATTGACAGAAAAATAAAATGGTGTATGCTTGGAACCAATTAGGAGAAGCAGAGAGAGACATAAATATAACAATCAGTTACTAGACTGCAATCTATAGAGCTTGGCAGGGTGTCCCAGAATTGAAGCCATGAAATAGTACTGTATTCCCCCTTCACTGCAGAAAGGGATTTCCAGCCTTGAAAGGTATAATTTAACCCAAATGAGCCTTCTCCCCAAACCTCAGCCCTTAATCCCTCAGATTTTGAAACTTCAATGTTAGAGAGAATTGGGTAGGTCAGTAGCAATCCTGGTGCATAATCAAAGAGACTTTGGATACCTATTTAATAATTCCCACCCTATTGATCAAGTTGGGACTGTTGTTTCAGGCTAGTATGAGACAGGAAACTTGAGTCAGAATGCAAAATGGTTCAGTGATCCCAATACCCCTTTTGAAAATTTTCTTCAACAGCAATTCCTCCATCCAGCCTGGTCTGGTATTACTTTGGAAACTCAGTGAGATTTCCAAAGTAGTTTTTATTTTATTCCAGAAGATTCATTGTTTGATTTTTCAAGAAATTGAAGCCAAAGAAGACACCGCTCTCAGAATCTTCAGATATGTATTTTATTGGTTGACTCAGCCTTCCATTCTTCTGAGGTGGGTAAAATGAGGACCCAGATTGTTGTGGGCAATATGCTAACTCTAAACTGCTTGTGGGGGGTAAAGCAATGTGAAGCAGTATATAAGTCTAAATGCTATTGCTATTAAAAAAAGATTGGACTTCAGGTTGCAGTTCAAGTTGCTTGTGATCAGCTATACATTCCTTCCTAGAACAGGGCTAGAATATTTAGCATTAGGCTCGGCAGAATACCAGTTGTGTCTGTCAGGGTGGATGTACTCCAGATCCCCTTCATCAATTAAGATCATCTAATGAGACCTAGGAGGTGTGCCTTATCTGTGGAGGTGTCTGCCTTAAGAAAAAAACCCCTCCCACCCCTGAGATTTGGATGTCCCTGGCCTTGCCAGCATTTCATAAGGCTTTTCCCCTAAGTTTTGGACCTGGCTATTGCTAAGCCTGTTTCTGGCAGGTTTTGGGATTTTTTAAATGTACATGTTTACTGTTTGTTATGTCTTTGGGACTGGTTGGAGTTCCCAACCAGGTCCGCTGTTTAGGCGGGAGCATCAGCAGCTCCCATTGGTTGGCTCCGTTTGACAGTCGGCTATAAAAGCCGGCTGTCGAGCAGAGCCAGCCTTGTTGTTCGCTAGCAGTCTGCCTTGTTAGCTGGCAGACGCGACAACCCTTTATTCCCTTGAATAAAGTCTGTTACTTGTATGCTCTGGTCTAAGCCTCGTCCGTTCCTTCGCTCCACAACACTGGCGACGAGGATGGGATGTGACATACAGGCTAGCCAGAAGCACCCAAAACCAAAAGAGCTGAAACCACGGTGTTGAATCGTAGCTGCCTCGCTCACAGAGAGCTCGAGCTCAAACCGCTGCGATCGGAGCTGAAAGTCACGGCGCTGACAGCCTCAGCCGCCTCGCTCACAAAAGAGCGCGTAATTCAAACCGCTGTCGTTTGAATTCAAATCTCGCAAGCAAAGCACAGCACTGTAGCCACAGTCGCCAACGCTCCCCAAGAGAGTGCGAATTTCAACCGTTACCACTGAGCTGAAGTCATTGAAGCTAGTACGGCGCTGTTAGCCACCGCCGCCAACGCGCACTGAGAGCACGAAATTTAAACTGCCTTCATGAGGCTGAAACTCACAGAGTGAGTCTTGGGCGCTGCAGCCGCAGCCGCCAGTGCTCGAAATAAGCGCAAATCCAAAGGGCCACGACCACCCAGAGAGACAGCCTATTCTGCCAAGAGACTGAGGGTCCCAAAATGAATGCCAATCCGGCATTCCCACCGTTCAAACCCAGTGAGGAAAAATGGGACTCCTATAAGAACCGCTTCAATCACTTCCTGGATGCCATTGGTCTGGCTGATGCTGCGGAACATAGGAAGAAGTCATACTTCCTAAGCTACTGTGGGGCTGAGGTCTTCAACACCGCCACGGCGCTCTTCGCACCACGTGAGATCAGAAACGTCCCATGGAACGAAATACAGGAAACACTCTCTAACCATTATTCCCCAAAACCTTCACAGATCGCAAGGCGTTTCGCGTTCAGGATGAGGAAGCAAGCCGAGGGGGAATCCATCAACCAGTACATGGCAGCCCTGAGGACAGCCGCTCTTCAATGCGAGTTCAAGAACTACTTAGACGACATGCTTCTTGACCAACTCGTCTGCGGGGTAAGAGATCAGAGACTCCAACGACGTCTACTGGCCAGGAAAGATCTAAATCTTTCCCAAGCGGTGGAGGAAGCCCTAGCTGCTGAACTGTCCGTCCAGTCAGCAGCTGAGATTCAAGGCACCGCGCCAAAGCCTGGCACTTCCACCGTCCACTCAGAGGAGGTGATGAGCGAAGCTGACCCCTCTGAAATTGCAGATGTCCATCGCCTAAAGCAGCTGAAACAGCCACAGGTAGGAGCGAGACAGAGAAACAGCAGTGGCCCACAACAGATCCCTTTGTGCCTAACCTGCGGGGGTTCCCATTCCCGGGCATCTTGCAGATTCAGAAACGCCAGCTGCCTTAACTGCCACAAGAAAGGTCACCTTGCAAGAGTCTGCCAGGCAGCACGCGCTCCTCCCCAGAAGTTTCCCTTATCTCCTAGCCTCCAAAGGCAAGTAGAAGACTGTTACACGTGTTACCACGCCAACCACACGTCCCAAACTCCTAATAAAATTAAACTCTCTCTCTCCCTAGAAGGTAAACCTTGTACCATGGAGGTGGACACCGGTTCAGTGCTCTCAATCATCTCCTGGGATACGCTGAAAAAGATTCAACCCAGACTGACCAGGAAGCAGCTGCAAAAGTGCCACCTCACTCTGAGAGACTATCAAGGCAAGAACATCCCTGTCCTCGGGAAAGGCAAGTTCCTTGTTAAATTCCAAACCTTCAAAGGCCATTTGCCTTTAGTGGTGGTTAATGGTACCCTCCCTAGTCTTCTGGGGTTAGATTGGTTCCCCTCTCTTGGCCTTAATATAACAGGGATTCATGCTGTCTTAACTTCTGATGTAGACACATTGTTTTCTGACTATTTTCAGTAGCGAGCTGGGTTGCTACAATGGCACACCCATCTCTTTCTCCGTAGACCCCCAGGCAGTTCCTGTCCGCCTGAAATTTCAGAGTACCTTTCGCCATCCGCCCCAAATTAGACGCGGAACTAGACAAACTTCTCAAACAAGGGGTAATTGAACCCACAGATTTCACCAAGTGGGAGACCCCCATTGTCACCCCACTCAAAAAGGACGGTAGTTTGAGAATTTGTGCTGACTACAAGACGACACTTAACCGTTATCTCCAGGTTAGCGCATACCCCGTTCCAGTCATCCAGCACCTATTGCACACTTTCGAACCCGGCACCATTTTTGCCAAGCTAGACATGTCACAGGCATATCAACAGTTCCCTGTCGACAGCCACACAGCAGACTTACCAACCATAGTAACGCATAGAGGGGCATTCAGGTGCAAACTCCTCCAATTTGGCGTTAGCGTGGCCCCAGGTATTTTTCAGTCACTAATGGAGAGAATTCTCCAAGGTCTTCCAGGAGTAGTCACCTACTTTGACGATATTTTGGTCTCAGCTATGGACAGGCCCCAGCTCCTCCAGAGGGTTAGGGCAGTATTGGAGAAGTTTAGACAGCATGGTCTCAAACTCAAACGGGAGAAGTGCACCATCGCCTCTAGACAGGTGGACTTTTTAGGATATAGACTAGACGCCTCAGGCATCCACCCAGTGGAGTCAAAAGTAAAAGCCATCCACGAGGCACCCACACCTACCAATAAAACGGAACTACAAGCCTTCCTGGGTTTATTAAATTTCTACGCTTCATTCTTACCACACAAAGCTTCAGTCGCCGAACCTTTACACAGGTTATTAGATAAAGACACTCCGTGGCACTGGGGCCCCAAAGAATCCCATGCATTTAAAGCGATCAAATCTCTGCTCACCTCTGACGCCGTCTTAATTCAGTTCAACCAACGCCTTCCCTTGGTCTTGGCCGCTGACGCATCCCCTTTCAGGATAGGAGCTGTCCTAAGTCACAGACTCCCCAATGGCACCGAGGCACCAATTGCTTTTTTCTCCAGGACCCTTTCCATGACTGAAAGAAACTACAGCCAGATTGATAAGGAGGCTCTGGCTGCAGTAGCGGCAGTCAAAAAATTCCACGAATTCCTTTTTGGCCACCATTTCGAACTCATTACCGACCACAAGCCACTTTTGGGACTTTTATCGGGGGACAGGCAAACTCCACAAGTTCTGTCCCCCAGGATGACTAGATGGACATTGTTCCTGGCGGCCTATTCGTTCAAGATGGTCTATCGCCCCGGTAAGACTTTAAGCCACACAGATGCTCTCAGCCGCTGCCCCTTGCCGACCCCAGTTGAAGACCCAGCTCCGGTGCACACGATCTTCGAAGTCAACGAACTTAAGCTACCTGTGACTGCAGCTGACATCACGGCACACTCCAAGAAAGATAAAATAATCGCCCAGGTTCTGGACTGGGTGGGGAGGGGGTGGCCGGAAACAAAGTGTTCAGTTGACTTTGTCCCATTTAAAACATGTCAACAGGAATTATCAAAACTCCAGGGATGCCTGCTGTGGGGCACCAGAGTCGTCATCCCAACCACTCTTCGCGTGCCCATACTGAAGGTGCTGCACAAGGGCCATCCAGGTATCGTGCGAATGAAGGCATTGGCTCGCAGTTACGTATGGTGGCCCGGGATGGACGATCAGATCGCAGAGTGGGTAAGCTCCTGTAAACCCTGTCAGGAATCTAGAGCAGCCCCACCAGCAGCCTCACCCACAAAGTGGGAAAGCGCCAATGCCCCATGGTCACGGTTACACATCGACCTGGCCGGGCCTGTGCATGGCAAGACTTTCTTGGTGGTCGTGGATTCGTATTCTAAATGGATAGACGTTGCCTTGCTCCCCATGACCACCACACAGACCTGACTCTTTGTGACTCATGGGCTCCCAGACACGATAGTCTTCGACAACGGGCCACAGTTCACGTCCTGCGAATTTAGCATGTATGTCACGAATCTGGGCATCAAACACGTCCTCACGGCCCCCTTTCACCCTGCTAGTTAATGGGATGGCGGAGAGAGCTGTCAGGTCGGCTAAGGAGGCACTAGCCAGATTCGGTCAGGAAAACTGGCATTCCAAGTTATCCCGTTTTCTCCTCAGTCAGCATACAACCCCATGCACTAGCACTAACAAATCCCCAGCTGAACACTTAATGGGGAGACGTTTAAGGACTACTCTTGACAGGCTGCATCCTCATTACTGCCCTGATACCCCTTTGGGCTCTGACAGCCAGGTGCGAGACTTTGCCTTGCAGGACCCAGTCTTTGCAAGGAACTATGCAGGGGATCCATTGTGGGTGCCAGGACAGATCGTGGCAATCACCGGTCCAAGGTCCTACCGGATACAATTAGAAGACGGTCGCGTGTGGCGGAGGCACCTGGACCAACTACGCAGGCGGCGGAATGACCGGACCAGCGGTGAGCCGAATCCACCAGCCAGCCCTCGAGTCCTCGCCCAGGTTCCAGAAGGGAGTTTCCTGAGGGACCAGACATTCCCATTCGAGCAGAGTGAACCGAGAACGGACCTAGACTGCCGACCCGAATCTCCATCACATCCACCCAGCAGGAGCACCGACCATCCAGACCGAGACGTTCTGCAGAGCCAGCCCGAACGAGGGGAGACATCTCATTCCCAGGATCCAATGCCAAATCAAGAGGACACCACGGCGGCCACGGAGCCGTGCTCCATGGACTCGATGCCCACCAGCAGTTCCCCTGAGCTTCGACGTTCGGGTCGCCAGCGCAGTCCACCATCATACCTCAAAGACTATGCATGCGCCCAGCTAGGGGGGAGGGGTGTTATGTCTTTGGGACTGGTTGGAGTTCCCAACCAGGTCCGCTGTTTAGGCGGGAGCATCAGCAGCTCCCATTGGTTGGCTCCGTTTGACAGTCGGCTATAAAAGCCGGCTGTCGAGCAGAGCCAGCCTTGTTGTTCGCTAGCAGTCTGCCTTGTTAGCTGGCAGACGCGACAACCCTTTATTCCCTTGAATAAAGACTGTTACTTGTATGCTCTGGTCTAAGCCTCGTCCGTTCCTTCGCTCCACAACACTGTTTATTGGGATTATTTTATTAACTATTAGCTGTCTACATTTGCATGCTGTTTGGGTGACACAAAATATGTATAATAAATAAACTTCCTCTTTCACACATACAAATACACATAGTTCTGTGTGCAGTGTGCTCTTTTTATTCTTTTTAAGCTGTGCTACCCCTCCTCATCAGTTTACTTTTTTTTGTAATAAACATTTGGATTTTTGGCTCTCTGGAACTTGTCTTTGTTTTTGTTTTTTTCCCTTGTCTTTGGAAGTTAAATTTCTACATCTGCTTTTTATTTTAAAGGAAAAGTTTTAGTATTAATGTTTCCCTTCCTTTTCTTTTTAAGGGAGTAGCCTTTTTCTTCTCTCTCCCTTCCTGGTATTTTTGTCTTTCCATCTACCTTCCATATTGGGGTTTGTTTTTTGTTTTTTTTGTTTTATTTTTATGCATCCTTTTATATTTGAGACCGCTTAATTGGATTAAGAACCTGAAGAATTTTTCCTTTCTTTTTTAAGCCTTTTTCTTCATTTTTTCACCTTTTTAAGGATTTTACCATTTTTTTCTTTTTTGTGTGTGTTCATGGTGTGTTTATGGTCTTTTCCTTTATTTTTGAATTTTTATTGTCATCTAACCAACCAATTGGATTAAGGTATACAAGAACCTGAATAATTTTTTTCTTCTTTTTCCATTATTATTACTATTTGGCTTCTTTTTTTCTGCTATTTTTATTTGGAACTGCAATTGGTTATTTTTAACTGGATCAAGGTCTAGAACAGGCTTGCCCCCGCCATCGTTGCCGCTGCTGCCCCCGCCACCGGCGCTTCTTCCCCCACCGGCGCTTCTGCCCCCGCCGGCGCTTCTTCCCCCGCCACCCCGGCTGCTTCTGCCCCCGTGGCGGAGGCAGAAGCGGCGGCGGTGGCGGGGGAAGAAGCAGCAGCGGTGGCGGGGGAAGGCTTCTGCCCCCGTCGCTGCTGCTGCTGCTTCTGCCTTCCAGTCCTGCCTCATCCAGCTGGGCCATTTGCAGGAGGAGAGGTAGGCGTGAGGCGGGCGAGCTTTCTCCCCCCCCCCGCAAAATTTGGCCGGAAAATAAACTGTGATAAAAAAAACTGTGATAAAAAAACCGTGATAAAAAATAAATAATTTTTAATAAATAATTAATAATTAATAATAAAAACATCTGACTAACTTCATTTCCAAATAAATTTAATATGTTAACTATGTTTTCTATGGTTTTTTGGGATGATCAGGTATCGTTACTGTTATTTTATTTTATGTGCGGCCCAAACCAAATTTTCATCTTCTAATGTGGCCCAGGGAAGGTGAAAGGTTGGACACCCCTGGTCTAGAAGAACCTGAAGATTTTGAACTCCTCAAAATGGGTAGGAAATTAACAGCTCCTGGTTCTTCCACTTCCACTTCTTCCTCTCCACCATCTTGGAGGACAACATTCAATACAGACAATATTAAGGCAAGAAAAAGAACAAGAAAAAGTGACCCCGCAGATGATTATGCAAGGAATTCAAAATATTCAAACAAGATCAGAGAATATTGAAAAGAGAATAGAGAACATTGAACAAAGAACAGAGAACATTGAACAAAGAATAGGGAAAACCGATGAAAAAGTGGAGAACTTCCAACAAATGATGAAGTATGATAAGATACTCCAAAAAATTGAAGAAGATAAACAAAGAGACAAGAAAATTGGAGACATTGATAATAGATTAACTGTGGTTGAACAAGATAAAAGTGGTATGCTGAGATGGGAGATGGACAGATCAGAATTTTATCTTAGATTCCAAAACATAGAGGAAGAAAAAGGACAAAATCTAGCTGAGATAATGATAGAAATATTGGCTGAAGCCTTGGAAATAACTGAAGAGAAGATGATGGATGGAATAGATGAGGTTTATTGAGTCTTCACAAGATATGCGATGAGAAATAGCTTACCAATAGTTCATATCAGATTTACAAAGAAAGCCATTAAAATGCAAATATTGCGAGTGGCAAGAGAGAAAACATTGAAATACAAAGATAAGGAGATTGCGGTCTTGAAACAAATACCCAGAAGAGTGAGAGAGATGAGAAGAGAATGCCGATTCTTGACCAAATTGTTACTTAAAAAAGAGGTGAATTATAGATGGCTGATTCCAGAAGATTTAATGGTCACATGGCAAGAACAGAGATATAGAATTGACTCAATTGAGAAAGCTGAATCATTTTACACAGAATTTTTCAGAGGGGAGGAAGAGGAAGAAAAAGAAATTTCACTAATTGAATTCCAAGAGGACATAGTTCTGTTTTAGCAGATTATTCTCTTTTAGTAATTGCTCACCCAGTTGTTACTGAACACTATAATATCAAAACATTCTAGTTGCCCTTCTTTTGTTAGCTTGTTTCTTTAGGAAAACTGAATTTTCTCTTTCATGGAACATGTGCCTGTTCTATCAGCCACACTAGACCTCTGCCACCTCAAGGGAGGCTTCTTCTATCAAGTCTTGTCCTGTCTATTTTCTTAATTGATTTTTATATAAAAAAACCCACTGTCTTACTTGATTAATCAGCCAGCTGTCTCACAACCCAGGGAACTCTGTGCAGTAAAAACAGCTATATGGGAGGTGGGGAAGGGAAGGAAAAAGAGAAAAATGTTTCTCATCCATATTTCTTTGCTTCAGCCATTTTTCTTTCTAAGAATTTTACGCTGAATGCAGCCTGCAGATACCATATAATGGCATTAATCTGCACATGAACAAAGCCGTATAATATATAAATAACCCAGAATGGAATATTTTTTAATTTAAAAAGAGAAGAAGAATGGAAGAATCAGTAGCTCACTTGTGATGAAAGACAAGCAAACATTACCATAATAAAACATTTTTTCTTCATGTCACTGTCCAGATAAAGCTACATGCTGCAAAAAGGCATCTGGTAGTAGATATGTTTTTCCTAAGGAAGTAGGGATATTCAGCCAGTCCAGTCAGTTTTTGCAGACCAATGCCCCCACTTTAAGAAGGCTTAGGGCCTCTTACACATGCCTTTGTTTCTACTCTCCAATTTCTCCAAATGTTTTGAAGTCAGCTTTGCAATTATTTCAGCTCTGCATTTACCTCAGCTCTGGCTAATTTTTTTTTTTAATGGTGCCTTTGAGTCAGCATTGACTCCTGGCAACTATCTGGTTTAGTTCCTGCACTTTTCTTGGCAACATTTTTGGAAGTGATTTGTTCTTGTCTTCTTCTCAGGGCTGAGGAAGTGTAACTGGCCCAAAGTCACCCAGCTGGCTTCATTCCCAAGACAGGATTGGCTCTTCCTTGGCTCAGGATGTAACATGGATATATTAAATCTTATATTGAATTTGGATAACCTATGATATACTATGGAGGGACAGAAACCAGATGCCTGGAAACCTGTCACCTTTGAAAGAGACAGCCACAGGATGAAGAGACCATAAAAATTCCTGCTGGGAGATGTCTCCTGGGAACCTCAAAAAAGATCGTTCTCAGAAGGGGGGGGAATAAATATGTTGGCTGTTTTACTAAATACACATCAAGAGAAGGGGAGGGGTCTTAAACTCCCTTATCTATCCCTGCATGCCCAAGGCACATTAGATGCAGCTTTTTATCCCTATATGAATTGTCTCATCTCAGTAAAGGATTCCTTTTGATACGTTTGGTTTTCAGAAGTTCATTCTTGTTGACTGAATGGGAAAAGTTCTGTAGCCTGACAGGCTCACACTCTCCTGGTTTCTACCCTGGTAGCTTAACCACTACATCAAATTGTCTCCCAGTGCCATTCTGGAATACTGAAAACCAACCTGGATTCTTTCACTTTTAATCCCCCCAATCAGTACTATTTGTGGCCAGCCAAAAGGAAAGAGCAAGGTTATTGTCATGTTGCAAGAGCTAGGGTTGCCCTTGGATTGGGAGAAGCCCACTCTACTAAGAAAGGGAAGAACAACATTTTCTGGTACTTTTCTCCCACGTTTTTGACACAAGATATGTGTGATTGCTGGCACTAGTGCTATGTGGGGAGAGTTGCCCCCTTCCTCAGATCAATAGGGCACGGTTACACAAAATGGGCAACAGAAATGCATGCATGATTGCCCAGAGCATTCTATGTAACTCTTCTGCAAAGATTTGCTGATGTACTTAGCATCATCTCCTCAAGCACAAAGATAATCTGAAGAGATAGATAAATATAAACCCATATCAGAAGGATACAAAACAATAGCAATCCTGTTCAAAAACCTGCAAACATCATTCATGAAATGTATTCAGAGTTGTAGCCATACAGAGAATGCAACAATCAAGGATGGAGTGATATCTCTGCTTTTTTCTCTCTCTCTCTCACCTCTCTTAGGTACTATCAATGTCTTACTCAGAAGTTTCCCCTTTATTAGCAGCAGGACCTGAGGTTCCAATCTGAGGATTCTGCACTCATCAGAAACAGTTCCAAGGCAGCTCAATGGATTGACTGTGGCTCACCCTAAAGCAATAAGCATACAGAATTTTCAAGATTCACAAAATTTCTGCAAAGACAGAGGTACTCAGTTTCCCCCTCCCAATGAGTTGTTGCCCAACCTGCTCTGACCCTAATTTCCACTGCCTGAACTCAGAACTGCCTAGTGATTAATTTCATAGGCAAACTTAGTAAAAACTCTTAAATCCTTTTTGTTGTGTATATAATAGCAGCAGTGATACAACATCTGTATAAAAGTCATGGGATCATAATTTGTAACATAGAGAACATATTGTTAACTGGTACTATAAAACACTATTTAATTGTAATTGTCCACTACTGATGACTATTTTGGACTACCTTTCATTATCTTGCTTATTTGTAGGAGTGTGCTAACTGTGAACTGAAATATCTGTGAAAATGAAGGCTAATTTAGGTTGGAACAATAGGATCTGTTCTGCCATTACATTTCCTCAATTTAAATAGCCTTCTTGCTGGTGTTTTGGTCATGGCATGAAATGTCCTCATGCCTTATGGTTGCTGTATCACAAAAGAATGTACTTATTCTTTTTTTCTAGCCCTGCTGAAGAATGTACTCATTAATTTTATATGCGCACATCACAAATGGCCATGAACAAAATATCACACAGTGACAATTGCAGAAAGCACATGTTCAAGACTCTAATCCTGCATCTGTCTCCATCTTTTGTGTCCACATATTTCCATCTCATTCACCTTGTGCTCCTCTCATTCTGCTTTAGCTCCTGTGACTTGATGATACTATAAAATCAAGGCATACATACCTGTTACTATTTCTACTATAGTGCTCTGAAATCATGTCAATGGTAGGGGCATTTAGCTAGAGTTGGATACCAGGGAAGGCAGGAATATTTCAGACATGGGTATTCTTTTTCTGAGTTATTCCTCTCAGAATTAGAACTTTAAGTTAGAAAATATAGCTCAATCAGGTTCATATGCATCAAGTTCTTCCCAAGAACCAAAAATGTCATAATATATCTTTGTAGTATATATGCAGATCTAAGCAGTATGCCTTTTGAAATTGAGTAATAGAAATTTTATTAGTGCACAGATTTTCTAAGTGCTGTCTGAGATTTGTTGGTATGGCATCTAATGTACTGTCTATGTAGATTCTCAGTCATCTAGGTCATGGTTATCCCAAAGGTTCTTTTTCAAAATGCAACTGGACTTTGTTTTTCCTTGAAGACGTTTCACTTCTTATTCAAGAAGTTTCCTCAGAACTGAAGAAGCTTCTTGGATGACAAATGAAATGTCTTTTAAGGAAAAACAAAGTCCAGTTGTCTTTTGAAAAAGCATCTTTTGGGATATCTAGTGTACTGATAACTACTG
Organism: Pseudonaja textilis; assembly: GCF_900518735.1. Next base: position 11,716,002 of record NW_020769344.1, read on the forward strand.
GGACCACCATGGCTAGTTTGTACCATAATTTTTCAACTTCAGTTTTCAGATCTTCATACTTTGTGATTTTCTCCAATTCTTTGCCTTTTATTTTACCACATCAATTATTCACACTTATCTATTTTTAACCACAGTTAAATCTAGTGTGTTATCCCACAATATTTTTACCTGCTCATTTTCAGCTACTTTTTCACCAGTTTTCATTACTGGGACATGATAAATCTTGCAGATGTTTCAGTGAATAATTTTGGAAACTGTATCATGTCATTGTTTATAATCAGTTTGTACAATCTTCTTGCACAAGCTGAGTATTTAATCTACTGTTTTCTTCTGCTTTTTTGTATAATCTGCACTTTGAAACATTTGATTATTTTTCAGTTCCGGCCTTGACTGCATTAGTTCAAATGTTTTGCTCTTGAACAGCCAGAGTCAACCCTTCAAATATTTGTTTTAAAATTCCAATAGTAAGCATTTGTAATCAGGGCAGAGATGGGCACTTGGAGTCCTGTAGGTCACAAATCCACATTGGGCTTCTCCACCATGTGACACAGAGGAGAGCTGGCTCCATTTCTAGATGGATGCTTTGTTGTAGGACTGTTTCTCAAGAAATGGTAAGCTGCCCATCTTGATATTGGGGCAAGGGGATAGATATTAAGTAATATCTTTGTGGGAAAGTTCTCAAAAATAATTAGAAATAAACTAGCATTAGGTTTAGAAAAAGTTATATTTTTTTATATTTTCCTTTTTATTCTGTTAGACAATAAATGAGAAATGTTTGAATCTTCGCGAAGATATGCAAAAAATGAAATAACAATAATAAAAAACACAATGGTATGAGGAAAGGAAAAAGGAAAAAATATTGGAAAGAAAGACTCATACTTATACTTTTCTTCCAGCTCAGTCACTCTCTATATAATTAGAGTGAGTCTGTGTGCGTGTGTTTTTAGAGAAATAGGTAGGTAATGCAACCTGAAAATCTTACATTGCTGGAATTACATCTTTTGTAACCATTGGTTGTTTGTTTTTAAAAAAAAAAAACCTAATGCTTTGTATAACAGGTTTGTTGGGCAGCATGATGATGTGGGAGCCCATTAGAAAAGCACTAGCCATAATTGCTATAGGGCCTTTAGGTTCTCTTGCTTTTAGTAGGAGAAAATTATGCCTCTGTTCTCCCTTTGAAACCACCATAGAATGAGATGCTTTGTAATAATTTCTATTTACCTACTGGTAAAGGTGTCTTTACACTGGAAATGGGAATACAACCCCTGTTATATTTCTGGGATGAAGGCAGGAATGTGCCTATCTGCCTGTTCCCTGAGAAGAAAAAGCTAATATTAGCCTTTTGAAGGAATTTGTGAGATGACTTTAATTAGTAATTATGTTTGGGCAGCAGTAGCACTTTTAGGAATTAACCTTCAGCAGGGCTCCAAAGAAAGGTCAACAAAGTGATGATCTCAACAGATAATTTTCCCCAATGAGAGATGTTTAGTTGTCATGTGGCATTGATTGCCTTTAATTCAGTGGACATTTTCCTCAAACTAAAGGTTGGTCGTCAGCTTCTCCAGATGGATACTGATTTTCACTGTGAAAATACATGCCTCTTTATTTCATTGCCTCCCTTTCTTTCTTAGGATAGATAAGATTGCCTCTAAATATCTTTTATTAAAACCAAATACTTGCAGTAATGTGGGGTGACTATAGATTGGCCCTTTCCTCATGCCTTGAATCATGGAAATTCTTTTTTATGGCCTGAGCAAAACCAGCAGGAAGGTGCCAATTGTTTTTCTGATAAAGATCTTTGGAACAGGAAAGATCTGGGATGGAGGAGGGAGGTTATGTCACTGACCTCTCTTCTCACTATAATCAGTCTCTCTCTTGGTAAGTGCATTTGTAATGGCAGGGTATTGCCCAGTTGCATGTCTGCTATGAAGTCACCTAGCAGGCTTGTTTACCTTTATAAAGGAAGGAGAGTTGAAATGTACTTTCCTAAACAGTAGTGATCTATGAACATATTGCCTGACTTTACAATGTTTCCTAACTTTACAATGTTAAGCTGGTCAAATGATGTCCCTTCCTTTTCCTGGCTACTCATAGACTGCAAGGAAGTGATTGCATTGCAAATGGGCTAAAAACTAGCCTATTTACTGTTAGTCCCCTGGGGTGGAAAATGGCAGGCAAGCTACTACAGTATTGTCAAATTGGAGTGATACAGACACATTAATCTCCGAGGATGCTCTCAAATAAGACTTTTATTGAACAACATTCCCATACACTGTAAATCAGTTGTCATCCCATTACAACCTTCTTATGTTTTCCAACCACCACTTGTATCTTTCCTTTTTTAATCACAAGAAATGAAGAAAAGGTGAAAAAAATTCCAGAGTCCTTTGGCTGCAGAGGGCTAGGAACTCTCCAGCTGGAAATACCCTGGTTTAGGGAAATCACAAACAAGAATGGTAATCTAATTCAGTCAAACTTTTTTTGGTGAGATACTGGAATATGCTTCTCTACCACTTTTAGGGAAACAAACTGTCTGGGTTGGCCCTCAGTGGCAATACAAATATAAGGATTTTCTGGTAGTCTCCAGTCCAAGAACTGTCCTGTTAGAGTATTTTGAAATCCATCTGTTTGGCTGTTTTGAGATTAACAGAATAATAGAATTGGAAGGGACCCGGAGCTCCCCTGAACAAGCAGACGTCCTTATACCAGAGGTGGTATTCAGCAGGTTCTGCCCAGTTCTAGAGAACCAGTAGCAGAAATTTTCAGTAGTTTGGAGAACCGGCAAATACCACCTCTGACTGCCCCCCCACCTATTCTCTGCCTCTCGAGTCCCAGCTGATTGGTTGGGTCTTCTTTTGTTGCCCTGCACAGGAGAACAGAGCTGGGAAGCAGGTTACTGGGATGGGGAGGGAATGGAAATTTTACAGTATCCTTCCCCTGGAGTGGGGTGGGAATGGAGATTTTATAGTATCCTTCCCTGCCAGGCCCACCAAGCCACACAATGCTCACCAAGCCACGTCCACCAAGCCACACCCACGCAACTGGTAGTAAAAATTTTTGAATCCCACCTGTTAGGAATATAAGTCACCTAACAGCTATTTGGGTTGGACAATATATAAACCAGGACAGATATTTTAATACTGTCTCTTTAAGAGAATCATAAAAGTGTAATTGGGTGTGGTTTCTCAAACAGTCATAAGATGGAGCCAGAAACCTGGGTTGTTTTAGCCTTACTCTCAGAAGAGAGTGTGAATGAGTCTCTCTGTTTTCCTTCTGTTGGAGAGTATTGCTGTTCCTCCATTTTTCCTAATTGACTGATATTCATGGATTTGATGTAAGTCTGATACTGAACTGTTTTTGATACTGGACTTTGTTATTGGATTATCCCTGGATTGAAAACTGACTGATTTAACCTGTGAATTACTTTGGACTGCCTATTTTGAACTTTGCTTAAACCTTTATTGAAAGTAAAACTCTATATTTACTGTACAGTGTATCTGTGTGCTGTGTGTGTATTATTCAAACACTTCTCTCAAATATGTCTCCCTGTAAGCGCTCATTCTCCTAATGGGAAATTACCTCAACACCATCACTGCCCTATACTATTCTGGACAAGTGGCTTCCAATCTCTTCTTTCATCACATTCAGTGATGGAGCACACACAACTCTGAAGGCAAGCCATTCCACTGATTATTTGTTCTCACTGTCAGGAAATTTCTCCCCAGTTCTAAGTTGCTTGTCTCCTTGATTAGTTTCCATCCATTGCTTCTTGTCCTGCCTTCTAGTGCTTTGATAGATAGGCTGACTCCCTCTTCTTTGTGGTAGCCCTCAAATATTGGAATACTGTTATCATGTCATCACTCGTCCTTCTTTTCACCAGACTACACTTACCCAGTTCATGCAATTGCTCTTCATAAAGAGAATTGTTCTTTTTTTTAATTTTCTTTTTTAAAAAAAGTTTTTTATTTTTATAACAGCAACAAAAACAAACGAATAAAACCTTCTTTCTGTTCAACAGTGTGTCAGTTGGGTACATATATCTGTGCACATAATATTATACATATTTTACTTATATATGTTTATCATTATTCTAATCAGAATTTTTTATCACATGTATCACTTATTATATTATCCTTAACATTATAATTATTAACTTTCAATGATATATTTCACATTCATTTCCTTACTCTAACTCATTCGTTTATCAGTAATGATATATTATACTGTACTTACATATTTTAATTTCTTACTCTTCTATCCAGCCATTCATAAAATAAATTCCAAATTTTGTAATAATCTTTTTCTTCTTGTTCTCTAATTGCCATTGTCAATCTACTCATTTCTGCACATTCCATTATTTTCTTAATTATTTCCTCATCCATCAGAATTTTCTCATTTTTCCAATTTTGTGCAAATACAATCCTAGCTGCTGTTAGTACATTGATAATCAAATACGTTAACACTTTGTTGTAACCCTCAGGCAAAATTCCCAATAAAAATGTCTCTGGTTTTAAGTCTATATGCTGTTTTATCATCTTCTCCAGCCACATGTGTATTCTAGTCCAATACTTTTTAGCTTCTGTGCATGTCCTCCACATATGGTAGTATGATCCTGGTGACTTCTGACATTTCCAGTACTTTGCTGACTTATCTTTAAACATCTTAGCAATTCTCATTGGGGTTAAATGCCACCTGTAAAACATCTTATACAGATTCTCTTTATAGGCCTCTGACATAGTTAATTATAGTTTTTAGACCACGATATCTGCCATTTATCCAAATCTATTCCATATCAAAAAAATTTCCCCGATGCAATCATTGATTCTTTTACTTGTTCTTCCTCTAATTTCACTCCTAATAAATAACCATATAATTTTTTTGATCAACTTCTCTTCAGTGCCTGTTAGGATTTTATCCAATTCAGTCAATTCCTTATAAAACCCAGCCATCTTAATGTCTTTTTCATACCTTGTATGTATTTGCAAGTATGAATACCAATTTATATTTATGCTTTGTAACTCTAATTCTTGCTTTGTTTTGAGTTCACCCTTTTCATTTAAAATTTCTTCATATCTAATAATGTATTTCTTTTTAAAAAGCTGTGGATATGTAAAGGCCTTTACATATCCACAGCTTTTTAAAAAGGAACACATTATTAGATATGAATAAATTTTAAATGTAAAGGGTGAACTCAAAACAAAGCAAGAATTAGAGTTACAAGGGATAAATATAAATTGGTATTCGTACTTGCAAATACATACAACATTCTTGATAACCAGACTGGTATTTTCATATAATGATAGTCTCTTATTTTCTTTCCCATACTGTTAATAAAGCACCCCTAATATAGTGTCTCCTAAAATGTTCATGTACCTTACTTCCTTTATACCATAAAAATTCATGCCACTCCAATTGTAAATTATGCTCTTCTAGTGTTAAAAATCTGGCATTTTTCAGCACAATCTATTCCTTCATCCACATCAATATTGTTGCCTGATAGTATAGTTCCCAATTGGTTAATCCAAAACCCCCTCTCAGCCTTGCATCCTGCAATAGTTTTATCTTAATGTCTTTTTCCCATGCCAGATAAATTTCAACATCATTTTATTTAAGTCATCAAAGTATTTTTTTTCAGTCTTATTTTCCAATAAATAAGATTATTCATCTGGAATAAATATAATATTTTTGGCAATATGTTCATTTTAATTATCGTTATTCTACCTATTAAAGATAGTTGTAAGTTTTTCCATTTTTCCAAGTCTATCACAATCTGTTGTAATAATCTCTCATAATTATCTTCTTTAATATCTTCTTTCCACGTCTAGCTGTCATTTGTGACCCTAAATATTTCACTTTTTTGTAACTTGAATATTTAATTTGTCCATTAATTTTTTTGTTTTGTTTTTCTGTCATATTTTTCGCCAAGATTTTTGGTTTTTCTTTGTTTATTTTCAGTCCTGCTACTTCGCCAAACTCCTCTATTTCTCTAATTAACTTAGGGCCTGTTTCTGATGGTTCTTTCGATATAAAGACCAAATCACCTGAGAAAGCTTGTAATTTATACTCTTCCTTTTTTATTTTCATTACCTTTATTTCTTCGTTTTTGCTAATATTTCTATTCAAAACTTCCAAAGTCAGTACAAACAATAATGGGGATAGCAGACAGCCTTACCTGGTTCCTTTTTGAATGTTAAAGTTTTCTGTCAGTTCTCCATTTATCATTACTCTTGCTGTTTGCTTGTTATATATTGCTTTTAATGCTTTAGTGAACCTGTCTCCAAAACCCATCTCTTCCAGTTGCATCAACATAAATTGCCAATTAAACATTATCGAATGCTTTTTGTGCATCTAAGAACACCAACACCATTTGTTTCTCTGAGTGGGTTTCATAGTATTCCAGAGTATTCAATATTATCCTCATATTATTTTTTATTTGTCTCTTGGGTAGAAATCCATTTTGATCTATGTGTATAAAATAGTTTAAATATCTTTTTAGTCTTTCTGCCATTATTGAATCAAATATTTTATAATCAGCATTTAGCAGGGATATTGGTCTATAATTTTCTATTTGTTGTGGGTCAGTATCTTCTTTTTTGCCTCTGTCCATGAGTCAGGTACTTTATTTTTTGTCAAAACCTCATTCAATACTTCCAACATTGTATTAGAGATTACTTCCTGTATTGCCTTATAAAATTCAGCCTGTAGCCCATCCAGGCCAGGGGCTTCCCCAATATTTTGTCTATTTATTGCTTTTGTCAGTTCCATCACTGTTATTTCCTCATCTAACGTGGTCTTTACTTCATCAGGTAGTCTTGGTAATTCTGCGTCTGTAAATATTGCTGTACTTTGTTTTCTAGTATTGCCCCTTGATCATATAGTTTCTCATAGTATCTCTTTTTTCTTCTCTTCTTTTTCATAACATAGCATGCCATTTTCATCTATTAATTATGGTATTCTTTTTGTTTCTTTTTGTTTCTTCGATTTATATGCTAGCCATACCTGGTTTATTTGCATTTTCAAAATAGTTCTGTTTAGCTCCTCTAATCTTTTGCACCAGTTCTTTTTCTATTAGTCCAATTTTGTTTTTAATTATAATCCTCTTATTAGTCCAGTTATCAGTGAAGAAAAAAAGAAAAAAATGGAAAAGGAAAAAAATAGAAAAAAAGAAAACCAACATTCCAAAATTAATCCACATTGAAAAACTGGGCCAAAAAGTAAAATAAGCCCAAGAAAAAAAAAGAAGAGCGAAAATAAATCCAACGTATACTCCAGCAAAAATAGAATAAAGAACAAAACAGAAAAAAGAAGAAAAAAGGTACCAGCTGTAATTTATAAATCCATGTCACTAAGTAAACCAAAATCTCAATATAACATTCAGTCAGTCCAGGAAGCCAGAATCCAAAGCATATATATTATCCAAGGTCACAGTGTTCTTTCTCTTTCTTTTTCTTTTTCTTTATCTTATTCAGCTTTCCAATTGTATACCAGCTATATTTTCAGTGCTGACTCATTATCTTTCTCCACTTCTCTGTAGTCAAAATAACTTAATCTTTAAAGTCTATTGTTCTTTAAAAAAATAATTCCCCATGACCTCTAGATGGCAGTATTGCTTAGCTTGTATCTTAGTTACACTGTATCTCTTCTTCTAAACCAGGCTTGTCCAACCTGCGGCCCACGGGCCGCATGCGGCCCAGGTCGCCTCGTAATGCGGCCCAGTGCCCACCCCAACCTTCGTGCCAGAGCCAGCGAGGGGGAGGAGGAGAGGCAGGCATGAGGCGGGGTGAGGCGAGCGCCAGGCCAAGCAGCAAGGAAAAAGGTGGGCGCCGTCAGAGCGCCACCTCCTGCTGTTGCCGCTGCCGGCACCGCCACCGCTTCTGCCCCCGCCGTCGCTGCCGCTGCTGCCCCCGCCGCTGCTGCCGCTGCTGCCACCGCTTCTTTCCCCGCTGCCGCCTCCGCTTCTGCCCCCGCCGCCGCTTCTGCCCCCACCGCCGCTTCTTCCCCTGCTACCGCTGTCGCTGCTGCCCCTGCCGCTTCTTTCCCCGCAGCCGCCGCTTCTGCCACTGCCGCCGCTTCTTCCCCCGCCACCGCTGCTGCTTCTGCCCCCACTGCCACCGCTTCTTCCCCCACCAACACTGCTGCTTCTTCCCCCACCGTCGCTGCCGCTGCTGCCCCCGCCGCCCCGCCGCTTCTTCTCCCACCACCGCTGCTTCTGCCACTGCCACCGCTTCTTCCCTCGCCACCACTGCTGCTTCTGCCCCTGCCGCCGCCACCACTTCTGCCCCCGCCAACGCTGCTGCTTCTGCCCCCGCCATCGTTGCCGCTGCTGCCCCCACCGCCAGCGCTTCTTCCCCCGCCGGCGCTTCTGCCCCCGCCGGCGCTTCTTCCCACACCACCGCTGCTGCTTCTGCCCCCGTGGCAGAGGCAGAAGCGGCGGCGGTGGCGGGGAAGAAGCAGCAGCGGTGGCGGGGGAAGGCTTCTGCCCCCATCGCTACTGCTGCTGCTTCTGCCTTCCAGTCCTGCCTCATCCAGCCGGGCCATTTGCAGGAGGAGAGGTAGGCATGAGGCGGGCGAGCTTTCTCCCCCCCCCCCCACAAAATTTGGCCGGAAAATAAACTGTGATAAAAAAACTGTGATAAAAAAACTGTGATAAAAAATAAATAATTTTTAATTAATAATTAATAATAAATAATAAAAACATCTGACTAACTTCATTTCCAAATAAATTTAATATGTTAACTATGTTTTCTATGGTTTTTTGGGATGATCAGGTATCGTTACTGTTATTTTATTTTATGTGCGGCCCAAACCAAATTTTCATCTTCTAATGTGGCCCAGGGAAGGTGAAAGGTTGGACACCCCTGTTCTAAACAGTGAAAGTTAAAAGTCTATAGAACAAAATACTTCAGAGATTTTAAACTAAGAAACAAAAGAAGTTCAATTTCTTCTTAATTTTTAAGTTCAATCCAGTCTAATTATTCAAAGCAAAGAAGCAAACAAAATATTCCTTTTCTTTTTTAAAAAAAATAAAAGTCCAAATAAAGTTGACAGCACCCCGCCATTCTCCGCTGCCCTTATCTTTCCTGTGTTATTTCTTTCTTTAATAAATCTTTCACTTGGTATACTCCTCTGTCTTTTTTTTTAAATAAGAAGTTCTCACCCAGACCGACATACCTTCTGTTCTTCCATTCTGAGGCTGGCCCAGCTTCTTAGCGGCTCAAGATTAATGACCACTTCCCATCACTGATGGACTGTAGGAGCTTTCTTGGATCAACCAGGGACTTTGCGATGTCCCTGGGATCGACAGGATGCGCTCCTTTCACTTGCTGTCTCTCCAGGACAGTTCGGGTTCACTGGGATCATCCAGCTATGGGGGTATTGGTGTTTCCCTCAGAGCTCTGAGAAAAGCATCTTTCCACTGCTGCTAAAGCCCCGCCCTTCCGAAAGAAATTTTCTGATAGTGAGAATAATCAACCAGTGGAACAGCTTGTCTTCAAAAGTTGTAGGTGCTCCATAAAGCTTTTGATAATGTAAATTGGCAGTATATGATATCACAAATGGAACAAAAGGGATTTGGTGGAAATTTTTTAAAGATATAAAGCTAATATATCATAGGCAATCTGCCAAAGTAATGATAAATGGAGACTTAACAGGTAATATTAATATTAGAAAAGGAACCAGACAAGGATGTCTGCTGTTGCCTTTGCTGTTTGTCTTGACTCTTGAAGTATTAAATAGAAATATTAGAGATGATAGTGAAATAAAAGGAATGAAAATAAAAAAGAGGAATACAAGTTACAAGCATTGGCAGATGGTTTTTATATTAGAAGAACCATTAAAAACAGCACCTAAACTAATAGGAAAGATTGAAGAATATGGACAAGTAGCAGGATTGAAAATAAATAAAGATAAAATTTAAGATCTTAGTTAAAATATGGTGGAAAAACAAAAGAAGGAATTGATGGGGAGATTGAATAATCAGATCACAAATAAAGTTAAATATTTAGGAATACAATTAACACCAAAATGCAGAACACTCAAAGAAGACAATTATTATAAACTCAAACAGCAGATCGTGACAGATTTGAAAAAATGGGAAAATCTACAGCTACCTCTAATAGGGGGAATATCTACAATTAAGATGAATATATTACCAAGAATTTTATATTTGTTTCAGACAATTCCAATTAAAGTAGGGAAAGAATACTTTGAAGATTTAAACAAAATAATATTGAAGTATATATGGCAGGGAAAAAAGGGCAAGAATTAAGTTAAAATTGTTACAAGATGCTAGATCAAGAGGAGGTCTTGGTTTACCTAATTGGGAATTATACTATCAGGCGGCAACATTGATATGGGTGAAAGAATTGATTGTTTTAAGGAATATTAGATTGTTAACATTAGAAGGTCTTGATTTATTATTGGGATGGCATACCTTTTTATGATATAAGGAAAGCAAAATACATGGGTATTTTACACTATATTAGTGATGCTTTATTATCAATATGGGAGAAAATAAGGAAACAACATTACATGAAAATACCAAAATTTGATTTCAAATTTTAACTGTTTTTATCTTCCTGAAACATAAATAAAAAATTGTTTCACTTAGATTATAAAATGCAAAACATTCCATAATAAAAAGTATACTAAAAGTAGAGAAAGTGATGGAGAAATAGAGGCATCAGTAGACAAGGGGATCAAAACAATGAAGATGGCAGTCACAACCAGTCACTGGTGTTGCACATTCAATGCATGGGGGAAAAGGTACAACTTTGCTTGTACAGCCATGGCCCCCATGTAAACTGTTCTGACCTCTCCAAAAGTACCCACTTCTGGATACTGTGAAGATATTGTAAGTCCTTGACTGAAGTGGTTATTAAGTGAGTCACACTCAATTTTACAACCTTTTCTGCAAATCACCATAGTCATTAAGTGTGGTAATATGGTAATTATACATAAAAATATGGTAATTAAAAGAATCTGGTTTTCCCCATGGACTTTGCTTGTTGGAAGCCATCTGGGAAGGTCTCAAATGGTGATCATGTGATCCTGGGTTGCTGCACCTTATCCATATCCTTTCAGAGGAACATAAATAAGATTGCATACAGTAATCACACCAGAAATTTGAAAAAAAGTAATAAAATATGTTTTATTCTGATTCTAACAATACCAGAAGCTTTTATATGAAACTATGGTTGTAGTTGTAATTATATATATTTCACAGCTATGTAAAACTAGGACTTCATGTCCCAATATATATAGTTTTATACTTATTCTGAAGTGAGTCTGTCATTTTAATACCTATTTCATCTACTTAGAGCAATTATTTTAGAGCTGTTTGCTGTCTCTTGGATGTTAGCAAATCTGGCCCCATCAAACTTTTTTCTGCCTCCAGATCATTTAGGATCAACTTGAAAAGCATCTTTCCTTGGGGGAGTCCACTGTTTATACCCTATTCATCGAGAGAACTGACCATTTATTAATACACAGTTTCCATAACAGCACCTTTCATTTTAATCCATGGATACTGCATATATTCAGTTGGTTCTGGTATGGGTTTCTGAAAGTCTAAGTAAGTGGGCCTCATTCACATAATTCTTGATAATTCTCCAGTCAAGGAGGAAAAGAATCTAAGCCAAAACGTGTGGCTTGTTGTGTCATATAAGCCCTAGCTTAGCAGCTTTTCCCAACATTTTGCACTCAGGGTGTTTTGAACTATCATTCAACTTAGCCCAATTAGCTTGGTGAATAGGCAGGGATGAGGGGAATTCAGTTGAAAGCATCTGGAGAAAGATTGCCTGAGTATTACATTTGAACAAAATTACTGATACGGAATTAGAAAGAAGCTTCTCTATCAGCCTGCATCTCTCTTTCACAGATGTCCCCTTCTGCCTACTTCTATTCTTTTATTTAGGATGTGTGATTTATTTATTGCTACATAAAATGGATACTTAATTGAAGGCTGGTGCTGACTAGATAAGTTTTTGGCAACATATAAAAGATCTGAATATAGAATAGAGCATTCTGTGGATGGCTGGTGCGGATTGTCATTTGAAATCTCAGGTTTGCGCAGAAGAGTGCTATTTGTTGTGTATTGTGAGAGGCGATGGAACAATTCTCATTCTGTTGCAGGGACAAACATACAAATAAGATGTGAGGGATCAAAAGGAAGTTGAATAGTGGCAGATGTTATATTATTCTAGTAAAACGGTGTCAAGTTAGAGGTATGTGGTGGGCTAATGGATATATATGCCAAGAATTACCATTCAAAAAAATTTGAATGTGAGTAGCAAACATATTATTTCAAAATATATTTTCTGCTTATTTTATTTTCATTAAAAAATGACATGAAGCCATGTCTGCTGTGGTGACTAGGTTTGTGTCTTTTCTGAGAAGACTTCCATTCTAGGAATTTGTAGTATCACTCAATCATTGTGGAGTTATATAAAATTATAAGGAGGAGAGAGAAATCCCATTTAGAAAGGTTCAGATAAGAAAAACTTAATCATCAGACCTACACTTTTCAAGTCAGAGATAGTGAGCAGAGACCAGTAATGTTTGAGAAATTTAAATTCTGAGCAACCAACTAAGAGCAGAAAGTTTTTCTCGTGTGTTTTCAAAAGACAATGGAAAAACACTGTTTCTGCTTTTTTCTTCAGCTTCTCTTCTTACTCTGATTTTCACCAGCTAAGAACAGCCCCCCAAGCCACAGGAAGGTTGTAGAGAGAAGAAAATAGCCATTTCAAGAAGTGCGGAACTAGATGCAGATTGAAATGTTGGACATAGACATAGAGTGGATTGATCTGAGCTGTTTCTTTATCTCCTTTCCAGCTATGCGCTCTCTCTCTCTCTCTCTCTCTCTCTGTGTGTGTGTGTGCACGCGCGCGCGCGCACACACACACACACACCTGAATGTGTATTCCTGTCTGGAAGATTATCTGAGAATTAGAGATTGCAGATATTTTCTTTTTCATTTATTGTCTTCAGTCCTCTGTTAGCTCCTTAATCTTAAACTGACTGGTCAGTACTCTCTGGCCAGTAGGCAATTTTGCCTAGTCATTCTGCTAACAAAACAAAAGCAAGAGGTTATTCATCTCACTTATATATGTAGATTGATAAGGCTGCTCCATTCAACACTGATGCTGGACAGATTCAAGCATATGGTATTGATTGATTTTTTTAATATTTCTTCACAGCTCATCTTCCTATACATAATACTTAAATGCCTCTAAAATTAATACCTCTAAAATTCTTCCCGAATAATGGCACAGATAATTTTTTTTCTGTTAATGCTTGAGGAGGTGGGGCAGGATTTGTGGGACCAAACAAACTCTGTCCAGTGTTATGGGAGGGTCCAAAAATGGGTCTGGTGGGACCCTGTAGGGCTAACCCTGACATCCTGTATACATACATGTGCAAGTAATATGCTCCTGCACAAAGGTCCTCCACCATTGAGATATACCACCACAATGATGGTGAAGTGACACCATAATTTGCTAGGGTGGAGCTGCCTGGAGTCTTTCTGTCTTAACAGTAGCCCAAATTACAATAATATATGAATGCTCACTGGAGACATTGGCAAGTGCATTTTTCATGTAATGTGCTATGCAATTGCTTGATCGATGCTTGAGGCTTGAGTCAGTCTTCTCCAATGAACCCTTCAGTGCATTTATTGAATCCCTGGGCTGATCCATATGCTTCCATCCCCTTCTTTCTGTGATCATTTTTCTGTGATGATGGAACAGGCACCTCTACCTTGTCCCATATAGCTATAACAGCAACCCTTTCTACCATAGCCTACCTCATTTACTTTTTCTAGAATGCATTTATAAGGCGTCTTTCCATTTCCATTTGAATTTATGGGTGCATTCTTAATTGATGGAAAAGACTGGATTTTTTGTTGGAGTAATCATGTGTATCAAACTGTACTCCTCACTTAATACATAGCTCACATGGATTCTATTGTCCTTCAGGTCTTTTTCATTTGTGAGTGTAATCATTGAGTAGTTGGCATCTTATACAAGCTCATCATCTCAAATAAAAGTCTTTTGAGTTTCATCTTGAAAGTGAGTTATGAATAAACATAGTGATATTATTTGCATCTGGAAGGTGATTTATGTGGTGATTTAGTTGTTGGAATTCAATTATTTACTTGATTATCAATAAAAAATAAATGGAGAATAGCATAGAATTTTAAGCAATGTGAACAGGGTACCCACTTGTTTCAGAAAGCAAATTCAAATGAAGACATTATCCCCTTTAATTCCCCTCCCTGACCCATCCCCCAATACTAGGGAAGAAACAAATTCAAAAACAGATTCTGCACTTTTCTCTTCAACTTTTTAAGAAGAATTATCATGCAACAAAACCATCCAACCTGTTAATTTGTTCCCTGTTGACAGACAAATGTTCCAAAAGGAAAAACGCCAACTATAAATTCATATTGGCTGAAATTCAATTGGACCAAATGAATTGAGTCTGGCATTCCATTTGGCACAATGCAATCACAGATCAATAGCAAGTAATTGGGCACTGCTTTGTGCAAAAGAAAAGGCTGAAGCTGTTATATTGCCATCCACTACTGTATGGATGAGATTTATTTCTGTTTGAGGAGTGTTTTGTCAATGTCCCTTCTTTCCATCAATGTGCCTTAGTATTAAAATGCTGTCCAGAAAGCCCTGAGCTTCTTGTCAGCTATTAACTTAAAATTAAAAGTGGAGATGCCCAGTAAAATGTGGTTATATTGTCACATACTAAGTAATCACATCATCATGCAAAGTTATACAATACACACTTGGAACAAGGAAGAAAAAATATCACTCACAGATCAAATCAAATAGCAGGCACCCCATCTGCTATTAAAAAACATTAACTGAAACAAGCTTTTCTTCCAGTGTTCCTTAATTGCAATCACTAAAAGACCAGCAAGGGGGGAAAATACACATTTTCCTGAAACTTGCGTTGGTTTGCAGGTGTCAACAACTTTGGAAAATAATGAATATGTGTATTAGAAGGCAAATCAGAAGCTTCTTTTTATGATTCAATGTCTGAGAAGCCTCCTGTCTCTGGTACATGAAGATAAACCTGTTTTATAGGGAATAGTGCTACTTAAGAGACTGTGAGAGAAAGTTAGTTTGGTGACATGGTTCAGGCATCAAACTAGAAACTGGGAAACAGTGAATTCTAGTCCTGGGTGCAAAGCCATGGGTGCAAAGCCAGCTAAAGATCTTGGGCCAGTGTCAGACCTGCCAACATTTAAACCTCTAAATCAGAATGATCTTGGCTCTATTTATTGAGAAAGGTATTGTCAGACCCATTTATCTGCCATTCTTCAATGGAAGAAGAAGTGGGTGGAGGAGGTTGGTACAAGTAATCCTTTTTGATGTAACCTGAATATCTTAATTCTTGTATTGAATCTGTATAACTTGCACATGATATACAACTGGGGACTGGAGCCCAGATGCCTGGAAACTTGTCCCCTCTTGGAGAGATAGCAAGAGGAGAAGGGGCCATAAAAATTCCACTTCTGGGCCTTACATAAAGCAGGGTCAACCTGGAGAGGAAATTTTTTTCTCCTTCCAAAAAAAGCAAAAAACTTTACTCTACCGAGGGGACCCTGCAAAGATGTCTGAGCATAGCAACCAGCAAGGGGAAGCCAAATGCTGGGGGAAAACTTTGACACCTATCAGCCAGACACTGGCTTTGTGAATCCCATCAAAGACATCGAAGCTGCCTGTGAAAATTCCACGAAACCCCAATGGTCTATAGGCATAGGAAAGAGAGACAGCTGGGATGGAAGAACCAAGGGAGTAACCCTCACCCGTGGTAACCATAAACCCGGGTAGAAAATGGAGCTGGGAGACCTTTCCAATCAAAAAGAATGGATCTCTGGCAGATGACTGACTGAAATGGACATTAATTGCCTCATGAGAGAGGCCCTGGAGGTCCTCAATGTGCAGGATGAACCAGGTTGCCAATGAAGGAGAGCGAGTGAAGCAGAAATTGAGAGAACCTGAGCCATCATCCCTCATCTGGCTGAGAATGATTGAGCAATGGAATAAGCCGGAGGACCAGCAGCCGGGCCAGGTACCTGACCCCTTGCCATTTCAGAGCAGGGGATTAACCTGAGGCCAACCCAGAGACATACAACTGCAGAAAAAGATCCCGCCCTTGGGGGTGAAATTCGATGGGGACCCCCAGAAATTGGGATTCTTCCTGGTGCAAGTCCTCACATATATGCAAGAATATGGGTGGAACTTTCCAATCTAGGGGGCCCGAGTGCAAGTCGTCACCCTGACCCTAAAAGGGGCAGCCACCAGATGGATGATAACCCTCCACAACATTAACGCCCCAGAGCTAAGGAACCTCGATCGATTCATGACAGCCCCACGCCACTGCTTTGAAGTCCCCCTTGCCGATTGAAAAGCCTGTGACCACATTAGGGTTGTAAAGCAAGGCCGTTGCCCTGTAGCCAAATACACTGAGGAATTTCACGACCTGGCCAGCTGAGTTGACTGGTCAGAAGATATCCTAGTCTGTTGGTTCAAAGATGGACCCAACAAAAACCTGTACATTGCCTGCCTGGCCCATGGGTCCCCAAACCTTCTGCATGAATGGTACCTGGTGGCAGAGGAGGCGGAGATGACATGGCCTGTAGTCAGTACTGCAGTGGCAGGGTTTGGAGAAGATCCCCACCCCAGGGGAAGCGGGAGTTTTTCAAACCCCAAACCACTGTGACTCCAAGATCATCTGGCTGTTTTAAGTGTGGAAAGGAGGGGCAATGCGCAGCAGAATGCCATTCAAAAACCCCAACCAGAAAGCCAGACCACCCACCAAGGGGGAAACCTGGACAATCCAACCCCCGAGGAAAAGAAACTGCCCTGAGAAGCCAAGAAGCTGTGAGGTTTCAGTCCCCACAAACCCAGAGGAAGAATTCCCAATGCCCTGAGGAGACCTGAGCCAGTCTGGAAGATGACCCATTGGTAAGCGACCCAATCGAACCAGTCACTCTACCCCTAAGACTGTTTATCCCCAGCTGAGGGAAGGGGGAAGAAGTAGCAGCATTACTGGATTTGGGATGCACCCAATGCCTAATCAACCCCACTCTAGTAGGGAAATTGAGAATCTACTGAAGGAAAATGGAAAACCCCATTGCTTTCTAAAACAAAGTTTTTATTTTTTGCAACAAACATACGAACAAAACATAAAAACATAAAACCATCTTTCAATTATATACATACAGTGTGTCAGTTCGATACAATCTTTTATGCTATCCTTTTTTACCATTACTCACAAGTTATATAAATTCTCACCTTATCGATCTAACTTGTATTTATATAATATCAATTATTAAACATTCATTTGACTAGTTTTCCATCATTTTATATGAGATATTCTAATTTTCATTATGATTTAATCTTATACATTCATCCAATGGTTATATATTTTATATTGTATTCTGTATCAATCTATTAACTTTTATTGTAAGGCTTACTAGTCTATTTCTTTACCATGTCTTTTTATCTAACCATTGATAAAATAAATCCCATATCATATAAAATTGTTTATCCTCTTGTTCTCTAATTTCAAATGTCAATTTACTCATTTTGGCACAGTCCGTGATTTTCTTAATAATTTCCTTCTGTATAGGTATTTTTTTCATTTTTCCAGTTCTTAGCAAATACAATTCTAGCCACTGTTAAAACATTTACAATCAAATATTTCAATTCTTTATAATATATTTCCGGTATAATTCCCAATAAAAATATCTCAGGTTTAAAGGCTATGTGTTGTTTTGTCATTTTTTCCAATCATGTGTGGATTATAGTCCAATATCTTTTTGCATCTGAGCATGTCCACCACATGTGGTAATATGAACCAGTTATCTAATGACATTTCCAACATTTATCCGATTTATTCTTGAACATCCTCGCAATTCTCGTCGGGGGTAAGTGCCACCTGTAAAACATCTTATACAAATTTTCTTTATATGCAGTTGACATTGTCATTTTATAATTTTGAGACCACAATTTTTGCCATTTATCTAAGTCAATCCCATATCCAAAATTTTTCCCTCACGCAATCATTGTTTCTTTTATTTGTTCTTCCTCTAATTTAAACTCTAGCAAAAGTCCATAAAGTATTTTTTTTAAACAATTTTATTGTTTTTTTAACAAACAAACAAACAGACAAAACATAAAAACATCAGCTCTCCCGTATTTATATACAAACAGTGAGTCGGTTGGTTCATCAGTTTTGTGCATTCATTTCGTAGTCACAATTACAATTACCTTATATAATAACTCTTATTGTCAATGCAAACTTATATATCCTCATATCATTATTAAAGAAAAAAAGATTTGACTATACTTTTATTCAATCATGCCTTATGAGATAACTATAATTTAAGTAATTTATTCTATAACAAATCATATAGTCCTACCAGTTCTATCCTAAATAAAAGAAAAAAAGAAAAGAAAAACCATTTTATAAATATAATATCAAATACCAAAAAAGAAAAAAGAAAAGTGAAATCAATATTATTCCTTATTGTCTAACATTCTAAATATTCTATTTTTGTATTTCATCATTCAGCCATTGATAGAAAAGATCCCAAATTATATAAAATTGTTTATCTTCTTGCTCTCTAATTTCAAAAGTCAATCTATTCATCTCAGCACATTCCAATATTTTCTTTATAACTTCTTCCTGCAATGGAATTTTCTCATTTTTCCAATTTTTTGCAAATACAATCCTAGCCGCAGTTAATACATTTACAATCAAATATTTCAAATCTTTACTATAAACATCTGGTAAGATTCCCAATAAGAAAAGCTCCGGTTTCAAATCTATATGCTTCTTTGTCATTTTTTCCAACCACATGCGGATTTTAGTCCAATATTTTCTAGCATCCTCACAAGTCCACCACATATGGTAATATGAACCAGGTTTCTGATGACATTTCCAACATTTTTCCGATTTGTTCTTGAACATTCTTGCTATTCTTGTCGGGGGGAAATGCCACCTGTAAAACATCTTATACAAGTTTTCTTTATAGGCTGTGGACATTGTCATTTTATAGTTTTGCAACCATAATTTCTGCCATTTCTCTAGGTCAATCCCGTATCCAAAATTCCTCCCCCAAGCAATCATAGTTTCTTTAACTTGTTCTTCCTCTAGCTTAATTTCCAATAAGTAACCATATAGCTTTTTAATCACCTTTTCATCAGTACCCATCAAAATCTTATCTATATCAGTCTGTTTATCATAAAATCCCTCTGTTTTGGAATCCTCCTCATACCTTGAGTGTATTTGCACATATGAAAACCAATTCATCTGTATACCTTGTTCCTCTAAGTTTTGTATCGATTTAAGTTCACCCTTTTCATCTAGTAATTCCCCATAGCTAACTGTTTGTTCCTTTTTATAAATTATAGGATAAGAAAACGCTTCTATCATCGATAACCAAACTGGAATTTTCAAATAACATTGTTTTTTTGTCTTCTCCCAGTTTAACCACAAAGACTCCCGTATATAATGTCTTCTAAAATAACCCTGTGTTTTGGTTCCCTTGTACCATAGAAAAGCATGCCAACCCAACAACAAATCATGACCTTCTAGTGTCAACAATCTAGTCTTCCTTAATGTTATCCATTCTTTAACCCACATCAAATTTGCAGCTTGATAGTACAACTCCCAATTAGGCAAGCCAAACCCTCCTCTAGTTCTAGCATCCTGTAAGAGCTTTAGCTTTATCCTTGCTTTCTTGCCTTGCCATATATACTTCAACACAATTTTATTTAAGTCCTCAAAATAGTCTTTTCCAAGCCTAATTGGTATTGTTTGAAACAAAAATAAAATTCTGGGTAGAATATTCATCTTAATTGTTGAAATCCTCCCTATTAATGACAATTGTAGGTTTTCCCATTTCTTCAGGTCTTGGGCTATCTGTTGTTTAAGTTTAATGTAATTATTCTCTTTTAACGTACTACATCTTGGCGTCAAATATATCCCCAAATACTTAACCTTGTTTGTAATTTGGATTTTTAACAATTCTGCCAATTCTTCTCTTTGTCTTAGTAACATATTCTTTGACAAGATCTTTGTTTTATCTTTATTTATTTTCAGACCGGCCATCTCACCATATGCCTCTATCTTTTCCAGCAGCTTCAAGGCTGTTTCTATAGGATCTTCTAAGATAAAGACTAGGTCATCTGCAAAAGCTTGTAATTTAAATTCTTCCTTTTTAATTTTCATTCCTTTTATAGTTTTATCTTCTCTGATATTTCTATTCAACACTTCCAAAGTCAATACAAATAGCAAGGGAGAAAGAGGACAACCTTGTCTTGTGCCTTTTCTTATATTAATAGGATCTGTAAATTCTCCCTCCATCATTACCTTAGCTGTTTGTTCATTGTAAATTGCTTCTATTGCCTAGATAAATCTTCTAGCAAAGCCCATCTGTTCCATTAAAAGTAACATAAATCTCCAATTCACCTTATCGAATGCCTTTTGGGCGTCTAAAAATATCAAAGCCATTTGCTTTTCAGGATGCGCCTCATAATATTTCAAAGTATCCAGAATTACTCTCATGTTGTCTCTAATTTGCCGCTTTGGCAAAAACCCATTTTGGTCTGGATGAATAAAATTATTCAAATATTTTTTAAGTCTTTCTGCTAGTATTGAAGCAAAGATTTTATAATCTGCATTTAATAAAGAGATCGGTCTGTAATTCTTAATTTGAAGTGGATCTGCCTCCTCTTTTGGAATAAGTGTAATATAGGCCTCTGACCATGTTTTAGGTATCATCTTTTTTGACATAGCTTCATTCATAACTTCTAACAATGGAATACACAGTGATTCTTGAAAAGTTTTATAAAATTCTACAGGAAACCCGTCTGGACCTGGTGCTTTTCCGTTATTTTGTTTCTTAAGTGCTTGACTTAATTCCATCATTGTTATATTACTTTCTAGCATTTCTTCAATCTCTTTAGGTATCTTAGGTAAATTTGCATTCTGCAGGTACTGTTTAACTTTCTCCTCATCAATATCTTCTTTCTTATATAAATGTTTATAAAAATCATGAATAATTTCTTTTTTCTCTTTGCTGCCATGACAAATTTGACCTTGGTCATCTATTAACTGCAATATTTTCCTCGACTCTTTCTCCTTTCTCAACTTATATGCTAGCCATCTACCTGGCTTATTTGCATCTTCAAAATAATTCTGTTTAGCATTCCTAATTTTCTGTGCCAGTTCTTCTTTCTCTATTAAGTCCATTTTATGTTTAGTTATATCCAGTTTCAGTTTAACGTCTTTTTTCTGTGGCGTTTTCTGCAGTTCTTTTTCAAGTCTTTTATACTCATCCTCCAAGGCTTTGAAAGCTTGCCTTTTCCTAGTATTCTTTTTTCTTGTATAGTCTATTATCAAGCCTCTGGCATAAGCCTTCATTGTATCCCAAACATTCTGTATTGAAGTGTCTTCTTTTCTATTTTCTTTAAAAAAAAAGGCCAGTTCTTTCTCCATCCATTGTATAAATTCTTTCTCCTTTAAAATAGTATTATTTAACGTCCATCTCGATCTTTTTTTTTGTCCCTTCCATTTAATTGTCAATGGGTTATGATCAGCCCAAGTACTTGTTTCAATATTTACTTCTTGAACGCTAGATTTTAAGTCTGTTGAGATCCAAATCATATCAAGTCTGGACCATGATAAATGTCTATTTGAATAGAAAGTATATTGCTTAAGTTTAGCATTTCTTTCTCTCCATATGTCTTTTAAAGTTAATTCATCTATCATTTTAAAAAAAGATTTAGGAAGAATTTTCCTATTATACTTTGCTGTTGTTGCAATATAATCAAGTTTATTGTCCACGATTCCATTGAAATCTCCCATCATAATTATATTAACATAGTCCAGTCCAGCCATTTTGATATGTAATTTTTTATAAAATTCTTCCTGTTTATCATTCGGGGCATAAATTGCAGTCAAAAGTATCTTTCTATTGTTGTCCATTATTTCCACCATTAATATTCTCCCATCTTCATCAGCGTAAATCAGTTTTGCTGGGGTAGCCTCTTTGATATATAAAACCACCCCTCTTTTCTTACATTGAGACAAAGAGGTAAACAATTTCCCTAATTTTGGTTGTACTAACAATTGTTCATGTTGCTTTTTAATGTGTACTTCTTGTAAGCAAATTATATCAAACTTTAATTTCCCTAATTTATGGAAAATCTTCCTTCTCTTAGCAGCTGAATTCAGTCCATTTATATTTATTGTAATCAGTTTTTTCTCTTCCATGGTTATATTTTATATTTAGATTTAACCACTCTCGTGGATCTTAATTCACGCTGATCTTTAATATCCACCTGTCCACCTACTGCGCCTTCTTCTTTTCTAATCTCCATTTGTTCCTCTTGGGGTTCAATTAATGAAACCTCCTTTTCTGCCTCTTCTTCTCTCCCTCCAAAAAATTCTGCGTAGAACAGTTCTGCTTTCTCAATTGAATCAATTCTATGTCTATGTTCTTGCCATGTGAACATCAATCCTTCTGGGATCAGCCATCTGTAAGTCACCTCCTTTTTCAATAATATTTTGGTCAGGAATCGATATTCTCTTCTCATCTCTCTCACTCTTCTAGGTATTTGTTTTAAGACCAAAATTTCTTTGCCTTTATATTTCAACGTCTTCTCTCTTGCCGCTTGTAAAATTTGTGTCTTCATGGATTTTTTAGTAAATCTAATATGGACTTCTCTGGGCAGATTATTTCTCATCGCGTATCTTGTAAAAACTTGATATATCTCATCTATTCCATCCATCATCTTCTCTTCTGTTATTTCCAAGGCGTCCGCCAAGATTCCTATCATTATCACAGCCAAATCTTGCCCTTTTTCTTCTTCTATATTTTGAAATCTAAGATAAAATTCTGACCTCTCCATCTCCCACTTCAGCATCCCACTTTTTTCTTGTTCAATCACTGTTAATCTGTTATCAATATTTTCAATCTTCTCCTCTCTTCGTTTAACCCCTTCTTCAACTTTTTGAAGTCTCTCCTCATACTTTGCCATCATCTGTTGAATATTTTCCACTTTTTCCTCCATCCTCCCTGTTCTTTGTTCAATGGTATCTGTTTTTATCTTAAGATCTTGAATTCCTTGCATAATCATCTGTAAAGTTACTTTTTCTTGTTCTTTTTCTTTATCTTGCTTTAACATTGCCTGAATTGAACGTTGTCCAGATGGTGGGGAGGCAGAGGTGGACACAGAGGCACCCAAAGGTATAAGTTTCTTACTCATTTTAGATGGTTCCAGATCTTCAAATTCTTTCAAATTTTAATCCAATTAAAAAAAGAGTGGCCAATTATAATCCAAAAAGAAAAAAGCCAATAATAAAAAACCCAATAATAAGGGAAAAAGAAGAAAAAAGAGAAAGAGAAAAAGAAAAAAATAAAATAAAAAGAAATTCTTCAAGTTCTTCCTGACCTTAATCCAATTATAAAGTAATCCACAAGGAAAAATAAAAATAATAATAATAAAAAACCCAGTAATAATAATAATAAACAAGACTAAAGCCAAAAAGAAGAAAAAGAACAAAGAACAAAAGGAATAAATTTCTTCAAATTCCACACCTTAATCCAGCCAAAAAAATCTCAGTTGAGAAAAGAAAAAAAAGATAGTCCACTGGTATACATTAAAAAGAAAAGCAAAAGTCCCAATGGAAAGAAAAAAAAATCAAAATAAAATAAAAATGAAAAAATTCAAAGGCTTCCCCTTGCAAATAAATAAAAGTTAAGAATAAAAACCTTACTAGAATAAAAATATAGAGTAATGCTGGTGGAGGGGGTGGCCGAACTAAAAAAAAGATTAGAAAAAGAAAGTAGAAAACAATACACTGCACTCTGCTTAGTTGTCCAAGGCTCTAATTATGACTCCCTTCTCTTTCCCACAAGCTTCAAAGCCAAACCATAAATATTTAATTATAGACAAAAATCCAGAAAAGCACCTGTAATAATATTCTACAGGGCTCTTCCCTCTATCTTATCAGGAAATGTCCTTGAGAAGGAGTCTTTCACATCTCTCTCCAGTTCAAGTAAAATATTTCCAAGCCTCTAGTTGGCAGTGTTACAAAGTTTCTTAGTTCTCACTTTCCCCCCTCCTCTCAGGACAGCATAATTAAAATAAAAAAAAGCCCGCGGGAAATATATACATATATATAAAAAGCAAAAAAGGAGAAAAAAGGAAAAAAATAACCAAAGGGAGCCTCTAGCCTTAAAAAAATTAGAATATAAAAAATCCAAAGGGAGAATAAAATATATATATATAAAAAGGAACAGTCCAGTTATCCAGTAAGTAACAATGAAGTCCGGTAGCAAAGAAAAAAAAAAGCAAATAAAGCCTCGCTTTGACGTCTCCCTTGGAAAAAACGCCGCTTAATCAGTTTTGTCAAAAAATCACACAGGTTTCTTCTAATAATCAGAGTGACCTTTCAAACCTCAAAAAATTTGAAAAAAAAAGTTTCTCACCCAACCGACAGACTTTCTTTCAGACCCGTTCTTTCTGGAGCTGCCCCGACTTCAGCAGCATGGGGGCTGCCTCTCCGCTGCCAGCAAAAAGAGCTTCTCCCGGGTCATCCAGGGACTTTGCGGTGTCCCCGGAGTCCACAGGGTACGCTCTTCACAATAGCTGTCCCTACGGGATGGTTTAGGTCCGTTTGGACCGGCCGGAAACGAAGATATCGGCTGCCATCGAAGAGCTCGATTGCAAACCGTATCATCACGGCGCCAGCTCCTCCCAACTCCCCTAAAAGTCCATAAAGTTTTTTGATTACTTTTTCATCAGTACCTGTCAAAATTTTATCTAAATCAGTCAACCTGTCATAGATACCTTCTGTTTTAACATCTTTATCAAATCTAGATTGTATTTGCAAATATGAAAACCAATTCATTTTTACACCTTGTTCTTCCAAGGCTTGCATAGTTTTTAGTTCACCCTTTTCATTCAATATCTCACCATATCTAACTGTTCCTTTTTATATATTATTGGATAAGAAAAAGCTTCAATAGTAGATAACCATAGTGGAATTTTTAAATAATATTGCTTTTTTATCTTCTCCCAGTTTAGAAACAATGCTTCTTGAATATAATGTCTTCTAAAATACCCCTGCATTTTAGTTCCCATACACCAGAGGGAGGCATGCCACCCTAACAACAAGTCACGTCCTTCTAAATTCAAAAGTCTAGTATTCCTTAGTGTTATCCACTCCTTTACCCACATCAGACTCGTCGCTTGGTAGTATAATTCCCAATTGGGCAAAGCAAATCCTCCTCTTATTCTTGCATCTTGTAACAATTTAAGTTTTATTCTCGCTTTCTTCCCCTGCCAAATGTATTTTAGTACTATTTTGTTTAAATCTTCAAAAAATTCTTTCCCTAATCTGATTGGAATTGTCTGGAATAAGTATAAGATTCTGGGCAATACATTCATCTTAATTGTAGATATTCTCCCAATCGGTGATAATTGTAAATTTTCCCATTTTATCAAATCTGTCACAATCTGTTGTTTAAGTTTGAGATAATTGTCCTCCTTAAGTGTGCTGCATCTTGGTGTTATATGTATCCCTAAATACTTAACCTTGTTTGTGACCTGGATCCCCAAAACTTCCTCCAATTCTTTCTTTCGTCTTACTAACATGTTCTTTGCTAAAATCTTTGTTTTATCTTTATTTATTTTCAAACCTGCTACTTTCCCATACTCTTCTATCTTTTCTATCAGTTTAGGTGCAGACTCCAATGGATCCTCTAATATAAAAACCAGGTCATTTGCAAAAGCTTGTATTTTATACTCTTCTTTTTAAATTTTCATTCCTTTTATTTCTTTTTCTTCTCTGATGTTCCTATTCAGCACTTCCAGTGTTAACACAAACAACAGAGGCAACAGCGGGCAGCCTTGTCTGGTCCCTTTTTTTATATCTATAAAGTCTGTTAACTCTCCATTTATCATTACCTTTGCAGTTTGTTTATGATATATCGTTTCAATGGCTTGAATAAATTTTTTACCAAAGCCCATTTGGTCCAATTGTAACAGCATAAAATGCCAATTCACATTATCAAAGGCTTTTTGTGCATCTACAAACATCAGAGCCATTTGTTTTTCGGGATGTGCCTCATAATATTCCAGTGTGTCTAAAATTATTCTCATACTATCTTTAATCTGTCTCTTCAGCATAAATCCATTTTGAGTAGGATGAATAAAATTGTTTAAATATCTTTTCAGTCTTTCTGCCAGAATTGAAGCAAAAATGTTATAATCTGAATTTAATAGTGATATAGGTCTGTAATTTTTAACTTGCTGTGGGTCTGTATCCTCCTTCAGTACAAGTGTTATATATGCTTCTGACCATGTTTTGGGTATTCTCTTCTTTGTCATAACTTCATTCATAATTTCTAATAAGTGAAGATTACATGTTTCCTGGAATGTCTTATAAAATTCCACTGGCAAACCGACCTGGTGCTTTCCCAATGTTTTGCTTTTTTAAAGCTTCTGTTAATTCCATCATTGTTGTATTACTTTCTAACATTGTTTCAATATCTTTGGGTATCTGGGGCAAATTTGCTTCCTGTAAGTATTGTTGAATTCTTTCTTCCTGAACATTCTCTTGATGGTACAGTTTTCCATAGTAATCTTGAATAATTTTTTTCTTCTCTGCATTTCCATAGCATACATGTCCTTGTTCGTTTATCAATTGATTTATTCTTCTCGAGTCTCTTTCCTTTCTCAATTTATATGCTAGCCATCTACCTGGTTTGTCTGCATCTTCAAAATAGTTCTGCTTAGCACTTTTAATTTTTTGTGCTATTTCTTCTTTTTCCATTAGTCCCATTTTATGTTTAGTTATGTCCATTTAAATTTTAATGTCCTTTTTTGTGGAAATTTCTGTAGTGTTTTTTCCAACTTCTTGTAGTCATCTTGCAATATTTTAAAGGTTTTTTTTTCTGTTTTATATTTCATTTCCTTGTATAGTCCATTATCAAACCTCTTGTATAAGCCTTCATTGTGTCCCAGAGGTTCTGTAATGATGTATCCTCTTTTGTATTTTCTTTGAAAAAAAAAGTCAATTCTCTCTCAATTTTCTGTTTAAAGTCTTTTTCCTTTAATATCATATTATTTAAAGTCCATCTAGATCTCCTTTTTTGTCTTTTCCATACAAGTGTTATTGGATTGTGATATGCCCATGTGCTTGTTTCTATTTCAATGTCTTGTATGTTAGGAAGCAGTTCTGTTGACATCCATATCATATCTATTCTAGACCATGGTTCATGTCTATTTGAATAAATATATTGTTTATTTTCCACATTTCTCTCTCTCCATGAATCTTTTAAGTTTATCTCATCTACCGTTCGAAAGAAGGATTTTGGCAATGTCTTTCTAGTGGTTTTTTTTTGCTGTTTTTTGTGTTTTATAATCCAATTTGTTATTTATTATTCCATTAAAATCTCCTATCAGACATATTAGCATAGTCCAGTTCAATTATTTTCTTATGTAATTTCCTGTAAAAATCTTCTTGATTATCATTTGGAGCATAAATTGCTATTAAAGGTATCTTTAGATTATTGTCTGTTATCTCCACCATCAAAATCCTTCCATCATCATCTGTACATATTTGTTCCACAGGGATTGTATCTCTAATGTATAACAACACTCCTCTCTTTTTACAATGTGTTAATGCTGTAAATAATTTCCCTAATTTTTGTTGTTTCAATATATAATCATGTTGTTTTTTAATATGTACTTCTTGTAGGCAGATTATATCAAATTTTAATTTCTCTAACTTATGAAATACTTTTCTTCTTTTAATAGCTGAATTAAGCCCATTTATATTAATTGTAATCAATTTTTTCTCATCCATTTTAGACTTTGTAAGAAGAATTTGTTGCTCTAGTAGATCTTGGTTCTTGTTGTTCTCTGGGTACACCACCTATGGCTCCTTCCTTTTTTTCAATTACTGCTGTACATTCCTCTTGAAATTCAATTAACTACTCTTTTCTTGTATCTTCCTCCCTTCCTCTGAAATATTCCAGATAGAATAACTCTGCTTTTTCAACTGTATCAATTCTGTGTCTTTCTTCCTGCCAGGTAAACATGAGACCTTCTAGTATCAGCCATCTGTAATTTATTCGTCTCTTAAGTGACTCTTTGGTCAAGAATAAATATTCTCTTCTTATCTCTCTCACTCTTCTTGGTACCTGTTTCAGTACCACTATTTCTTTATCTTTGTACTTTAGTGTTTTTTCTCTTGCTGCCTGCAGTATTTGTGATTTTATTATTTTCTTAGTAAATCTGATATGAACTTCTCTTGGCAGTTTATTTCTCATCGCATATCTTGTATAAACACGAAAAACCTCATCCATTCCATCCATCATCTTCTCTTTAGTTACCTCTAATGCTTCTGCCAGGATTTCTGTCATCATTTCAGCAAGGTTTTCACCCTTTTCATCTTCTATATTTTGAACTCTAAGATAGAATTCTGATCTATCAATTTCTCATCCCAATGATTGCAGAGATCTGCCCTTATCTCTTTCCACTTCACTCAATCGGGTATCCATATCTCCAATCTTCTTATCTCTTTGTACATCTTGTTCTTCAATTTTCTTAATTCTGTCCTCGTATTGCATCATCATCTGTTGAATATTTTCTATTTTTTCATCCATCTTTTCTGTTCTTTGCTCAATATTCTCCGTTCTCTTTTCAATGTTATCTGTTTTTACTTGTATCTTTTGAATTCCTTGCATAATCATCTGCAGTGTCACTTCTTTCTCCTTCTCTTGTTGTAACATCACCTGTATTGATCTTTGTCCTCCAGATGGTGAGGAAGAAGAAGTCAGGATTGAAGAAGCTGAGGCTGGTATTTTTCTGCTCATCTTAAAGTACAATAAAAAAATTGAAAAGAAAAAGCAAGAGCAGCCAATTGCCACTCGAGTAAAATATATATATATAATAATTAAAAATAAAAGAGGGAAGGGAAAAATCTTCAGGCACTTGATTACCTTAATCCAATTGGTTCCAATTATGTAGGAAAAAAGGAAAAAAAGAAAAAAAATATAAAATGGAAAAAGGAAAAAGGATGAAAAAATAAAAAAAATTTAAAAAGATTTAAAAAGACAGAGATCCCTTGCCGAAGAGGTAAAACAAAGGGAGGGGGGGAAGTAGTCTTATTTGCATAAGTCCAAATATAAAAATCCAACTGGGGGAGGGAAATAGAAAAAAAGGAAAGAGAAAATGCAATTCTGTCAACAAGCAAAGCATTGCCGCTATATGTTTGAGGCTCTTTACTAAATCAAAAAACAAAATTTCCAGTTCTTTTTTCAAGGTCACTTCAATCTTTTTTCTTTAATTTCAAATCCAGACTCCAGCTATCAGTAGTTCCACAGAAGAGCACCTGCAAACAATCTACATGCTCTTCCCACTATCTTTTCAACAAAAAGCACAGAGTCCTTGAATGTAACGGCAAATGTATCAACAAGAAAGAAAGAAAGGAAAACAATGTATCCAAGCCTCCAGGTGGCAGCGCTATATTTCCCTTTCCTTTCCCTTCCCCTCTAATATTAAAATCAGGAATAATAAAAAAAATATAAAGAATCTAAAATTATTAAAAAGAAAAAGCAAGAGAATAAAAAACTTTTCCAAAGAATTATTTTGAAGGGGAAAAAAAAATTAAAAAGGAAAGACCAGTCCAGTTTAAAAGTTAAAAAGTTTTAACAAAATCCAAAGTTCCAATAAAAAGAAAAAAAAACCTTCAGGTTTAATTTGTGCTTAATCTTGCCGCTTGAGCACTTTTATCTTCACTTTTAAATTTAATTTTTAGTCTTTTAGGGTGTTCTCTCCAGAAAAAAAATAAGTAGAAAATTATCTCACCAAACTGACACACTTTCTTTCCAGCTTTCTTCCATTCTGGAGCTGTCCTAGCTTCAGCAGCTTTAATGGCTGCCTCTCCACCGTGGGAAAAAAGGGCTTCTCCTGGATCTACCAGGGACTTTGCGATGTCCCTGAGATCGACAGGATGTGCCCTCCTGTCACTGTCTCTACAGGATGGTTTAGATCTGTTGGGACCATCCTGCAATGGAGATATCAGCAGCGATCTTAGAGCTTAAAGATCACATGCTGTACCACTGTGATGCAAGCTCCACCCTCCCCAAATCCCATTGCTTTCTGCCAATTAGATGGAACTATAGCGAGGAGGGGCAGCCAGTTTTGCCACAGAACCATTGAAAGTAGAACTGGGAAACTATAGTGAAATGCTCACATTCATTGTAACCCCAGGAATGGATGCTCCACTAGTCCTAGGACTCACATGGCTACAGAAATGGAATCCAAAAATAAACTGGAAGAGAGGAACCATACATTTCCAGAAACATGTAGCATTTGCAAACATCCCAGAGGGGGAGAAGGAAAGAAAAGAGAACAGAGAACCAGCAATGGCCGGCCAGCCTGCTGAACCCATTAAAAGCCTCAAAGAATACCAGGATTTGGTTGAAGTATTTAGCAAAGAGGCTTTTGATAAACTCCCACCTCATCATGCCACAGATTGTGCCATTGAAATACTCCCAGGGCTAAACTTCCAAAACCAAAAATGTACTGCAAGTCCCCAGAGAACTAAATGAACTCAAAGCATTTATCAATAAAAATCTAAAAAGGGATTTCATTGAACCTACCCAACCAAAAATAGCAGCCCCAGTATTATTCAGCAAAAAGAAATATGGCTCTTTATGCCTATGTGTTGATTTCTGAAATTTAAATATCGTCAGTATGGAGAATATGTACCCA
The DNA here is from genome assembly GCF_900518735.1 of Pseudonaja textilis. Next base: position 11,746,823 of record NW_020769344.1, read on the forward strand.
CATTCCCTCTTGAAGGACATGCTAGCTCACCTCTCTAAAGGAATTTTTTTAAAAAAAGTTAGATCTATGAGAGGCATGCTACCACATCAGAATAAGGGAGGGGGATGAGTGGAAGACTGCTTTCAACACCCCACTGGGATGCTACCAATTTAAAGTGCTCCTTTTGGACTACAAGGAGTACCTGTCATGTTTATGCAACTAATTAATGAGGTTCTCCATGATTTTTTGTACAAAGGGGTTCTAGTTTATCTCGATGACATTTTAATCTACACTGAAACAAAATAAGAGCACATAAAGTTATTCCAAGTGGTTCTCACAAAACTCCAAAATGCAAAACTATATGCAAAACTCTCTAGATGTGAGTTCCACCAAGAAAAAAATGACTACCTGGGATATAAAATATCCCATGAGGAAATAGAGATGGACCCACAAAAAGTAAAAGTTGTCATCGATTGGGAGCCACCCCATACTTGCAAACAACTGCTTCCTGGGTTTTGTAAACTTTACCATCAGTTCATTCCAGCTTTTGCAAATATCACCCTCCCCATCATGAGCTTGTTAAAAATGAAAGGGGGGGGTGGAGAAGCTGAAGCCAAGACAACCTCTTATCTGAACAATGGATTGCAAGCAGCATTTGAAAAACTTAAACAACTATTCTCAGCAGAACCAATCCTGAAACTCCCAGACCCTGAACAACCATTTGTCATCCAAGCAGACGCTAGCGATGTAGCAGTTGGAGCAGTTCTAATCCAAAAGAATGAGCAAGAATTGCAACCATATGCTTATACTTCCAAGAAACTGACAGAAACCAAGCAAAGATGGGCCATATGGGAGAAAGAGGCATATGCTGTGCAATGGGCACTCTTCACCTGGAGACATTTCCTGGAAGGGAACAAAATCCCTTTTGAAGTCTGGGCTGATCATAAAAATCTAGAAGCCCTGAAAACTCCACAGAAACTTTCCCCAAAACAAGTAAGGTGGGCCCAATATTTTAAATGGTTTAATTTCATGCTCAAATGTCTTCTAGGGGGAAAAATTTTTTTGGCAGATGCCCTGTCCAGGAAACCCCAATACAACAGCAAAAAGATTGAACTTGTAAAACCCATGCTCCAACCAACCCAACTTGCAGCCAAAGTCATCACCTGAGCACAAGGGAAGAAAGAACCACTGACTGACAATGCAACGACTTCCAAATTTAAGGAGGCACTACTTAAGGAAAACTGGCTCCAGGCTAACAAAAACATTTGCTTACTCAAAGATGGTCTAGCCTGGATAGAAAACAATCTTTTCATCCCTGCCATCCAGAGAATGGACCTCATGAAATAATGCCATGACTCCAAACAGCTGGACACTTTGGATTTGTAAAAGCCCTGCACCTCATCAAAAGACAATTCTGGTGGCCATCTTTCAAAAAAGGTATTGAAAGCTATATTGCTAGTTGCCCTCTCTGTGCTGCTGCAAAAAGAAGACAAGGAAAATCCCCTGGACTTTTACAAACAATGGCAGAACCTTCAGCACCCTGGAGAGAGATCTCTATGGACTTTATAGTGGAGCTCTCTGAAAGTGCAGGAAATACTGTTATTTGGGTTGTAACAGACCTTTTTTCAAAAGGTTCATTTTGTACCCTGCCAAAAGATCCCAACAGCCAAGGCATTGGCAAAGGTGTTTTTAATACACATTTATCGCCTCCATGGAGCTCCCCAATGGATTATATCAGATAGGAGTGTACAGTTTACATCCACATTTTGGTGGGTGTTTTTAAACTTATTAGGCTCCACCCAGGTGTTGTTCTCGTTCAATCATCCAGAAACTAATGGTTCGACAGAGGGAGTTACTGGCGTATTAGAACAATATTTAAGATGCTCTATTAATTACCAACAGGACAATTGGACTGACCTTCTTCCTTTTGCTGAGGTAGCATACAATAACTTGGTCCACAGTAGCACTGGTTTCACCCCATTCCACATAGCCACAGGACAAGAATTCAACCCCATGCCAGAGCTACCTGAAAATTCCTCCCTTAAGGAGTGGATAAATAATTTGCAAACCACTTGCCCAGTGGTCAGACTAGCCTTACAAGAGGCTAGAGCAGCTTTTAAAGCTGAAGCAGAATGATTTCCGGTTTGAGCTTCTTCGGAGACAGACCAAAATCCGCGATTGTGCGTGGTTTCGATCCGTGCTCGCCACCGGAGTGCCCCGAGCCGGCTGGATTTGGGGCTTAGCCATCCCATAGAGGTGGTGACATGGGGGGAGACCACCAGCAGGGTTGAGGAGAGCTGCATCTCTCCTCCTCAGCTGGCCATTACTCCCTTTCCTGAAGGCAGTTGCAGCAGTGGTCAGAAATGGCCACCTCAAAGAAGAACTTGACTGGAAAAGAATGTGCAGGAGGAAGATAAGAAGAGAAAGTTTTGGTTGACCGGGTTAAACTGAAAAAGCAACAACATAAGGCACCCTGGAATTTGAACTATAAAAAATTACATTGTTCCCAAAGAAGACTTTGAAGCAGTGAAGGAGAGAGGGAAGGGAAAGGATTTGGCTTTTCTTTTCTTCCCTTCCTTATACTGACAGCTAAGAGATTTAAGTACGAAATTGACAAAAATCCACTTTGACATCAATAGGCATTTAAGCTGAAAATAAAACATCAAAGGGATAATAAAGATTTTTGGATACTCAAAAACCTTTCAAAGCAGGAAAGGAGAGAAAAGGAAAGAATAAAAGAGCGGGATCTGGAAAAATGGAGAAGACTGCCTGGAACTAAAAGGAAATTATAGTGAAACCTTAACAAGATTCCTAAAAGATACATTCTAACTGAAACTTTGTAACAAAATAATAGAACCCCAGGAAGAGAAAGTGGAAAAAAGAAGCAAGAAGAAACAGCTTTGGATTATTTGGATTACTTGGTGATTTTTGGATTTGGGGCTATTGGATTTAAATGACTAAAATCAATCAGGTGTGTTATGTCTCACCTGTATCCACAGGTGAGAATCCGTTGGGGCTTGTAGCAACACCGCCCCAATAGCTACATTGGAGGCATCTGTCTCGACTACAAATGGACGATTCAGATCAGGATGCCTCAATATAGGTTCGGCAATGAAGGCTTTAGTTGTGTTGGGTCCATCTTGGTTATAAGATGGAGTCTAGGCTCGAAGCAAAAATGTTATGTCTCACCTGTATCCACAGGTGAGAATCCAAAGTTCCAGAGTTCAAATATTCAAGCAAAACCAAACCAGTCCCAAAAGAGTTAACTGCTCTGTTTTCACAGTCCTTGGCAGTCTTCCTGGAATCTGTCTGGCAAGTCTGAATTGTCCATAAATCATGATGGCCGCTTCAAAGGTATTCTTCCGAATCCAAAAAGCACTAAAAATCCACTTTGCTTCGAGCGGGGGAGAGGCGTTAACACGCTCCTTATATATCCCCTGAAGGGGCATGTCAGTCTCTTTAATTAATCCTTGGCTGGATGTCTCTTTTCTAATTGAGATTGACGTCTCAATCTTCTCCTAGTCCTAGCATCCAGCCAGCATCCGGCAGTTTCATCATCGCTTGAAGCCTCTGGCACACTTTCCTGATTAACAGTTAACACCTGAGGTGCAATCAGGGAGGGAGTTCCAGAAGAGGAAGATGCCTCTGAAACTTCTAATAAATCAGGCTCATCTCTCAGATTCAACTCCTCCTCCAGACTCCTCCCAATGTCGCTTAGCAATGCAGGCTCGAATCTCAATGCCAGATCTTCCTCATCATTCGAGCCTACATCTGCTAACTGACCTGGTTCAAACCTCAGAGGCACAACACAGGTGGTTGGTTAAAAGTATTTAAAATGGCATCACTTTTAGAAGAACTGAAAATGGAACTTAAAAAACAGAAAGAAGATGCACAAGAAGGAAGAGGTTATTTTGGCTTTGTATTTCAATTTTTAGAAATGGAGATCTGGAATTATGAGAAACAACAAGAAATGCTTGTAGAACAAGAAGGTCGGAACAAAGAAGAAGCCATCTTTAATGATCAAGTAATTTTATGTGGGGGGGAAAAAAGGAAAGGGGGGAAAGAGAGTGAAAAGTTTAAGATTTGAAAAAACAATAAAAAAGAATAGTTTGAAAAATAATTACAATATTAGGAAGCAACAGAAGAGAGGATTACAGAAGAGAGAATTAGAAGTAGAGAGACAAGGGGGCAAAAAGGGGAGGGAGAAGAAGAGGGAGAAGAAGGAAAGGAAAAGAAGTTATAAAAGACAGAAACAAGATATAGAGAAACAGGGAAAATGTATAAGGATTGAAAGTGTAAGCCTATTTAGAGATAATGGGTGAAAATTTAATTGAACAAGGGATTCTGCAAAGGTACATAAGATAGTATTGTTATATTAAAAATAGAAATAATTTTAAAAAATATGAAACAATGTATGATTAAAATGATGGGTAAAATACTTATTGTAATGCAGTGGAATGTTTGTTAATAAATAAATGAAATAAAGAGAATGAGAGAATGAAATTAGGAAAGGATGGGAACATTTTAATTATTATTAATGATTTATAAACATATAAGTGAGGATAAATATGGGGAAAAAAAGAATTAATCATGGAAAGTTTATAAGTGTTCCCAAGGAAGTATGATATTCAATTGAAAAGAAATGTTAAAGATGTTAAGATTCTAACTAATATTAAAAGAATTGAATTGGAATGGAACAAGTGTTTTATTTACTTTTCTGCCTTCTGCGCAGAGGTGGATTTGAAGCTGTACAGATGCAGATAAATAACTCAACAAGACGTCCATAACAAATTACATTTATTGGTTCATCAGGTATCCTTATAACTCACGTTTGTGACAAAGTTCTTCTTTAATGACAAATCCTTTGTATATCTGCCTTGTAGTAAAAGATGGTTATCTTCTAACCCATCTTGTAGCGATAGAAAGAAGCTGCCATGAGTTAGAGAGTTCAGACAAAGAATGAGGAAAACCTCCCCCACCCTTCAAGGGTCAATTTAGTGACCAATCAGGATTACAGATGTGGCCACATGACATGAACTATATTTCCCAGGATACCTTTAAGAACATTTACCATGATGCCTTCCCTTAAGGGAACAGCTCATAATTCCTAAGTAACTATCCAAATCCCATAGACTGGCTGGGACAGCACACTCCCCACCTGGAATTGTAAATTCCACTATTAAAGGAAGAGAAAGAAAAAATTAACTATAAACTAAGATAAGCAGTAACAGTAATACTAACTGAATAGCATATAACTATATAAGTAAGATAAACAGTAAGCTTTATAACTAAGAGAAAAACAGTAAACATTAATAAAGCATCAAACAAAGCAAAGCACGCAAAGCTTGAAGTTCAATCTTTAAGTTTGGCCTCTTGGTGCAAGTCTACTGGTCACCTCTGGTGGCCTTTTAGGGTTGGAATGGTACTCTTGCTTCCACGGTGTCAAAGGGCATCGAGAAGCTGTTGGAAAAGGTGTTGCGTAGGCATATGCCCATGTAGAGCATCTTAGTGGATGTCTGGAGGTTGTTGGCGGCCGTTTAGGGTGTCCTAGCAAAAGTGTACTGATCAGCAGTGGCTTCTTAGGCTGGAACGTCATTCTTGTTTTTGATGGTGCTAAAGGGTGTTGGAAGGCTGTTGGAATGGATGGTGCTAAGGCATTTGCCTGGATTGGAGCCTGCATCTGATCGACACTAACAATTCCTATGATCTCCCATCCTAGTGGAGATTTGATGGCCACTGGGCCATCTACAGGGCCAACTGACTCGGAGAAGAGCAAGGTGTGTGGGGTATTATTTCCCAGCAAGAGTAGGATCTCTTCCTCCAGATCTAGAGCGGGAAAGTGATGAGCCAGGTGCTGTGGGTGAGGCATGCTACCTATGACCTCAGGTATTGTGATCTGACTGCGGTCGTTTGGTATGCCATCGCATTCAAATACAGTCGGTAGTGGGAACTGGGAACTTCCATCCAATGACTCTATGCAGCGTCCAGTAGCTCTCCTCCCCACCGTGGTTCTTGGTCCATGGCATGTAGGTACAATGAAGGGAAGTTTGTCCTGTTGCACTTCAAATAGGTCGAAGAATGCGGGTCTGGCCAGGGTGCAGGTGCTTTGAGTGTCTATCCGCACGTACATTTTCATGGCATCTTTAGGGCGTCCTTCAGGGTAAACTTTGGCTAAACAGGTGGGAAGACACGAAGGAGGGCATGGTGAGTCAGTGCACACTGCCATGCAGTTGACACTTGTTGTCTGGTGTGATGGCTCGGAGTCTGGATGCAGAGCAGCTGGGTGCTTGTTGCTGTCTGCATCCTTGTAGGTATGGCATTCTGGCTCGAGGGCATGTGTTGTAGATGGTTCGTGGTTCTCCTCAGAGTACTTTATGAGGAGGTTGTGATCCATTAATAAATGTGCAGGTGGTCTCTCTTGCTGCTGGGTGTGGGTACCACATTCGTCTCAACCCATATCTGCGTTTGAGTTGCCTTGAGGGTGTGGTAGGAACTCTTTTGCCTGTAGATTGAGTGTGGCAACTGTGGCTGCTTGCACGTGTACTTGTTGAGAAATCTTTGATGTAACTGGTGGGCCAATTTGCTTGCCCAAGTAGGCCTTGACACATTTATCGGGGCTCTCTCTTTCCAACTTTCTGAGGTTTAAGTTGAAGGAGGCATTGTCGGCCATCTTCCGCCATGCTGCAGCCTGTGCCGTCTTTGTTGCGGATTCTCTTTGCTGTTCAGTCAACTCCAATTCAGCCTGAAGTTTGGCCAATTCTGCCTCTTGGTTGGCCTGGGCTTTGGCCATTTCTGCTTGTTGAGCCACTACTGCCACCTTCTGCCATGCTACCTCCTCTCCAGCGCGTAGATTTGCATGTGAGACAGCAGCTTCTACTACAGCTTCTGCAGCTCGGTCAGAATAACTTGAGGCTTTGGAGGCCTTAGATGCGCTGCTACGATGGAAGGATGCTCTGGAAGGATGGTGAAAGCCGGCAGCAGAGAATTGGTGTGAGACACTGGAACCTGCTTGCAATCTAGCCAGTTTGGGATGGAGGGAGGAGGCTTCCTTAGAATGGTGGGAGGAGGCTGCTTGTGATTGAAGACCTAGTTCGGATGTGGCCCTCTCCCTTGCTCCTTGTTCCTTTTGAAGCGCATCGGGGAGCACTGCCTGGAGGGCTTTATTACTTTCCTCAATGCAGTCTTCACATTCCTTGTGTAGCTCCTCGAAGCATTCAATGTGTTCTTGGAGCTTTGGGTCACCCAGCTTTGAGTGGATGAACTTGAGTTCACTTTCACTTTCTCTCCATTGTACATGAAGGTAAAATAGATCGTGTTGCAATGTGCAGATTATCTCGAGGGACAGCCTGCATGTAGGGATATCATAGATCTTCTCCATTTTCTTCCACAAATTTGTATGGCGTTGATACTACCAGTCCCAATCTTCCCTCAAGTATGACTCCACATTTACATCAAAGGTGGGTGGAGAGTTTAAGTCCTCTGGTACTGCAGGGACATCTGTCATGGCTGAAGCAGTTGCCATGTTTCAAATTGGTAAAAGGTGACTTTGGAAAAATTTAGTGATTTTCCGTGCAATTTCCTTTTTTTGTACTAGGGTGCACTGCAAGCAGGTAGCAGAAAGTTGAATTGCTGCTGGATTTAATACTTGAGCATGTAGGAGGCACTGCAGGGTCTGGGCGATGCTAGCACAGCACACAGTATGGCTGCTTCTAGGATGCATTGTGAGTTTGCAACAGAAGGGGGCAGTAGAGGTTGCATCGCGAAGTCTGAAGACTAGAGGGCTGAATGCAGAAATATGTGTAGCGTAGTCTGAAGACTTGAGGGTGGAACGCAGAAATATGCCTATAATTGTCGCTTGCTTCACAAGGTGGCAGCAGATGATCAGGAAGATGCTGTTGCTACGCTCATGTTAGGTTGCAGTTACTCTTGGGACATTTGAATTAAATTGATTAAATTGTCCACAATGGTTTCAAAAAAGGGATTATCAATGGAGAAGCACTCTGGTCAATATTTGAGAAACTGTGTAAAAAAAATCAAAGTCTGGGAAATTTCTCCTTGAGCCCCAGAGGTAGCTATGGGCTGCGTTGCTTATGTCTCACTTTGTGGAAGAAAAAAGAGGGGGGAGACTTTCCTGCCTACTCTTGAAAAAAGGAAAAAAAGGTTAGAATTCTTTAACTTCACTGTAAATTTCTTCTTGACCACCGGATGGGGATGTAGGCTGCTTTATTAAGATGTGATGTTACCATTTAGGAGAGGGGTGGTTGGGTCCCAAAGGTATTTATTGTTTACACGATGGAAGAGAAATTTATCAAACAAGTACAACAGTTCAAAGGGTTATTTGCAGTTATCCTTGTTATGCTTAAATTTTTCTAGCATAGAAATAAGATGGATAAACTCTATGCTTTGTGAGGGAAAGGAAGTTGCTTTGTTCACATAGCTTACTTGCTGGAGCTTTGATTTATAGCCCCAATAAAACCGACCAGAGAAGGTTTTAAAAATAGCTGGAGAGGCTTCTCTTATTGCCTCTGAGCTGGAAAAATGCACAAGCTTTTCAGGTGGAATGAGCAGAGCAAAGTTAGTTTTCCTTTCTAGAAATGCCAGCAAGATTTCTGAAACTTTCTCATTGCATTTGGAAAGGGTTTGTAATTAGATGAATACAGGGATGGATGAGAGATACCTGGACCCTCCCTTGCTTTTCCAAATTAGTTCTTTCTGAGTTAAGAGTGGTAATTTGAGACACAGCACTTCTTTTGCTGATTTGAAAAGGAGGGGGAATTTGCCCCTTCCTGGAACTACGATGTGTCTTTATCAGTTGTAAATTGGCTGAAAAGGGTCTCTTTTATGGCTTTGTCTCCCTTCCAAATGAGCATAGCAGAATCAGCTTTTCGTTTCTGTTTAAAAATACAAACAAGATTTCTCAAACTTTCCAACTGCGTTTGTAAAGGGTTTTAAGACAGAGGTTTGATTATCCTTTGAGAACTGGGGAATTTCTAACTCTCCTTGTTATGCAAATGGAATCTCTGAGATAGCAGGAAGACGGATTGAGCAGAGAAGAGGGGGATGGGTGGGTTGGAAAATTCTCTTTGTTTGTAGCATGTGGGGAACTCCAGCCCCTCCCACCATGCAAACAGCATGTAAAAAGTTCCAACGCTCACAGAGAGAGACAATGGGAAATGCAGGTTTAGATTAACATTGCATATTCACTCCTGGCTTCAATATTACTTTGCTTTATCACAAATCCAAATTAACAATCTTATACATAGATGGGCCTCAGGATATCATCTTTTACTTTTCTGCCTTCTGCACAGAGATAGATTTGAAGCTGTAAAGATGCAGATAGTTAACTCAACAAGACGTCCATGACAAATTACATTTATTGGTTCATCACGTTTGTGATGAAGTTCTTCTTTAATGACCAATCCTTTATATATCTGCCTTGTAGTAAAAGATGGTTATCTGCTAACCCATCTCGTAGAGATAGAAAGAAGAGGGTCAATTTAGTGACCAATCAGGATTACAGATGTGGCCACGTGACATGAACTACATTTCCCAGGATACCTTTAACTACATTTACCATGATCCCTTAAGGGGACAGCTCATAATTCCTAAGTATCTATCCAAATCCCATAGACTGGCTGGGACAGCACATTTACTATTGTTATACACACACACACACACACACACACACACACACATACACACACATACACACACACACACACACAGAGAGAGAGAGAGAACATAGTGTTTATTTTAAGAATGTACCAGGCAGAATTCAACTGAAAGTTATGTACTAAATTGAATGTTATAATTTTAAATTTTAAAGGCATACATTGAAGTTTAAATAAAAGTTGAATGGATAAAATTAAAAGGTATAAAGGTGTCATACTCCAATTAGTAACTACAGGGGAAAATTTGTTTAATGAAAAAAGATAATATGAAATTGAAACAGGACAGACAAAAGTATAAGTATAATGATCAGAAAGACATTGAAACTTAGAAAAAGATATATAATTGAATTTAGATATGAGATAATTAAAAATAAAGTTGAGAAAACCAAGGGAGGGGAAAAATTATGGAGAAAATGTTAAAATAGTAATAAGATATGGAACAGAACAGATGAATATGAAATTGAGTTTGTGTCTGTATGGAGAAGTGATAACGTGGTATCATGCTATTCTCAAAAAAAGATATTTTATTTGTATTATGTTTTTGTGAAAACCCAAATAAAATTTATATATATAAAAAAAAGCTTAAGTGGACAAAAAATGCTGTGACCCTAAACCATTCAAAGTTGGGGACCACATATATTTGTTTACAAAGTTCTTAAAATCATTGCAACCCGCTAAGAAATTGGGACCTAAATTTATTGGCCCATTTTCCATCTCCAGAATTATCAATCCTGTTACTGTAGAGCAGGGGTGTCCAACCTTTCACCTTCCCTGGGCCACATTAGAAGATGAAAATTTGGTTTGGGCCGCACATAAAATAAAATAACAGTAACATACTAGATCATCCCAAAAAACCATAGAAAACATAGTTAACATATTAAATTTATTTGGAAATGAAATTAGTGAGATGTTTTTATTATTAATTATTAATTATTTATTAAAAATTATTTTTATCACGTTTTTTTTATCACAGTTTTTTTATCACAGTTTATTTTCCGGCCAAATTTTGCGGGGTGGGGAGAGTGGGGGGGAGAAAGCTCGCCCGCCTCACGCCTACCTCTCCTCCTGCAAATGGCCTGGCTGGATGAGGCAGGACTGGAAGGCAGAAGCAGCAGCAGCAGCAGCAGCGGCGGGGGCAGAAGCCTTCCCCCGCCACTGCTGCTGCTTCTGCCCCCGCCGCCCCCGCCGCCGCTGCCCCTGCCGCTGCTTCTGCCCCCGCGGCCGCTTCTGCCCCCGCCGTCACCGCCGCTTCTGCCCCTGCCACCCCCGCCGCCACTTCTGCCCCCACCACTTCTTCCCCCGTCGCCACCGCCCTTCTGCCCCCGCCACCGCTGCTGCTTCTGCCCCCGCCGCTTCTTCCCCTGCCGCCACCGCCGCCTCTGCCCCCGCTGCCACTTCTGCCCCTGCCCCCACTGCTGCTTCTGCCCCCGCCGCTGCTTCTGCCCTCGCCGCCGCTTCTTTCCCCGCCACCGCTTCTGCCCCCGCCGCCACTTCTGCCCCCACCGCCGCCACTTTTTCCCCCGCCCCCGCTGCGGGGGCAGCGGCGGTAGGGGCAGAAGCAGCAGCGGTGGCGGGGGAAAAAGCGGCGGCGGCGGTGGCAGAAGCAGCAGTGGTGGCGGGGGAGGAAGCGGTGGCGGCGGCAGAAGCGGCGGCGGCGACGGGGGAAGAAGCGGCGGGGGAGGAAGCGGCGGCGGTGGCGGGGCAGAAGTGGCAGCAGCGATGGGGGAAGAAGCGGTGGGGGCAGAAGTGGTGGCGGGGGCAGAAGCGGCGGCAGGGGCAGAAGCGGCAGCGGCGGGGGCAGAAGCGGCAGCAGCGGGGGCAGAAGCGGCGGCGGTGCCGGTGGCGGCAACAGCAGGAGGTGGCGCTCTGACGGCACCCGCCTTTTCTCTTGTTGCTTGGCCTGGCACTCGCCTCGCCCCGCCTCGCGCCTGCCTCTCCTCCTCCTCCTCGCTGGCTCTGGCACGAAGGTTGGGGTGGGCACTGGGCCGCATTACGAGGCGACCTGGGCCGCATGCGGCCCGTGGGCCGCGGGTTGGACAAACCTACTGTAGAGCTTCTATTTCCCAAAACAGGTTCATCCAGTATTTCACTGCAGCCTACTTAAACCAGAGATCACTTCAAAACTTAGCCACCTCTCTTCCCACACCTCCAACTCCCATTATGGTACATGGGAGCAGCATTTTGAAATTAAAGATATCCTTGATTCATGCACTCATTGTGGATCCACACAATAATTTGTAGCTTGGAAACACCTTCCCTCCTCAGAAAATGACTGGGTAGCCAAATGACATGTAAAAGCACCCACATTACTACATAAGTTCCACCTGAAATACCCTCACAAACCATCCTAAGTTGTAAATGTAACACATGTTTTATGTCTTCCAGGTGAATTTCTCAATTTTTTGAGGAGGGCAATATGTCAGATCTGTGTATCTGCCATTCTTCAATGGAAGAAAAAGTGGGGGGGGCGGGTGAGGGGGTTGGTACAAGTAATTCTTTTTGATGTAACCTGAATATCTTAATTCTTGTATTGAATCTGTATAACTTGCACATGATATACAGCCTGGAAACTTGTCACCTCTTGGAAAGATAGCAAGAGGAGAAGGGGCCATAAAAATTCCAGCTCTGAAAGAAACTTCCTGGGAAATGTTTCTCAACTATGTTCCCAGAAAAGTGGGGTGGGAATTAACATGTTGCTTCTTTGTATTGATGAAATCCACATCAGACTAAGGGGAGGGGTTCTAACTCCCTATGCTGCATGCCTGCCGGCATATTAGACCCTGCTTTGACTATCACCTGGATAATTTCCTTTTCAATAAAGAATTCCTTTTGAAATACCCAGTTTTCAAAAGTTCATTCTTATCTTTGAAGGGGAGAGCATCTCTGTTAAGAGAGGGCCTTGCGGGTATTATTTTATTAGAAATCAAGTGTATTGCAGTAATGCATAGCCAGAACTGATAATCACATGCCAAAATCCCTAAGTTTAACTCTTCCCTCCACTAACTGCCTCCAATCATTGACCTCCCCCTAACCAACCAAATTCAAGCAAGATGTTTTTAGAACAGACACCTCAAACTTGGAGAAGAAAGCTTCTCCCTTCTTCTCCAAGACCTTGAAGCAGAATCTCAGGGATATACAGCAGTATTTTCACTTTTTCCAAGCATCCTCCTCTCCTCCCCTCTCCCCAGATTTCATGGCAAACTGTCACTGCATGATAGTGAAGCACATAAGCATAAAGTGGAAGTTTTTCTAAGCCCTTGGAAAGAGGCAATGGCAAACTACTTCTGAAAATCTTCACCAAGAAAACTGCAGAGACTAGGCAGTCCACAAGAATCAGACATGACTGAACAGAAGGGGAGGGAGGAGCTGGCACCATGGCGGTACAACGTACGATCTTAATTCTCTAAGATTGCCGTAGATATCTCTGCTGCTGGATGGTCCTCATGGACCTAAACCTTCCCGTAGAGACGGTAATAGAGAAGGGCACATCCTGTTGATCCCAAGGTCATCGCAAAGTCCCTGGCTGATCCAGGAGAAGCCCCTTTTTCTGGCGCCATTGAAGCCGCTGAAGCTGGGACAGCTCCAGAATGAAGAGGAAAGTGGAAAGCGAAAGTGTGTCGATCTGGTGAGATGATTTTTTTAAAATACTACTATTTGTGAGAACACCCTGAGAAGGGAAGAGAAAAAGTTTAAAGTTAAGACAGAGGAGGGAAAGTGGCGAGATTAAACCTGCAGTCAAGATTAGTGTGTTTAATATTTTTTATTGCTGGATTTTTTTACAAACGCCTTAAAATTTTAAAATTGACTGGTCTTTTTCTTGAATCTTACATTCAATGATTCCTTTACTCTTTTTTGCTGTTCTTTAGAACTTTTTTCTTTTTCCTAGTGCTTCTGTTAAATGTCTAAAGGCATTTTAGTTTAACTGCTTATTTGTTAGCCATTTTTAACTTTTTTTTCTTTGAATACAAGGGGGGAAGTGAAAGTAGAGACAATAAGTAACACTGCCATCTAGAGGCTTGGAAATACTATTTCTTTCTTTCTTTTTTGTGGCTTGATAAGCTTGACAATAATAAGAACTGTTGTCAAGGACAATGAGCCAGTTTGTGAAGATAGTGGGATGAGCATGGAAGAATGTTATTACAGGTGCTCTTTTGGGTTACCATCTGTGGTTGCTTTCGAATAGTGAGAGAAAGAAAAAAGAAAAAAGAAAGAAGATTGAGAGGATCTTGAGAAGAAAATTTTAAAACTTTTTTGGAACTTAACTTAGCAAGAGAGCCTTGGACACTATACTGTGGCAGTGTGTGGCTTGTTTTTTTTTCTCTTTGCTTTTTTTTTTTATCTCCCCCCCCTTATTTTTTTGCTGACATCTGTGACAGTGGCCTGTTAAAGGGTTTTTCCTTTTTCCTTTTTAATCTTTAATTTTTTAATTCTCAGTACTTTTCTTTTTCTTTTTTCTTTTTCCCTTTGGATTCCTTTTTACTTCAAAGGATATTGATCGACTTATTTTTATTTTTTCTTTATTTTCCTTTTTTTTCTTCTCTTTTTTGGGGATTTGGAACACTATTTTTATGATATTGTTTGGCTTTTTCTATATTGATTACTTGGATTAAGGTATTGAACATGAAGATCTTTTTCTTTTATTTTTTCTTATTATAATTTTTGCTTTTTTATGGTTTTCTTTTTAATCAATTGGATTTAATTGGAGGGGTATACAAGAATCTGAAGATTTTTCTTTCTCTTTGCTTCTGCCTTGTAAAAATGAGTAGAAGACCATCAATTACTGGTTCTTCAATACCAACTACAGCTTCTTTGACATCTGGAGGACAACGATCAACAACGGCGATGTCACAGCAGGAAAAAGAGAAAGAGGTGACCTTACAGATGATTTGGCAAGGAGTTCAAGATATAAAGTTAAGAACAGAAAAAACAGATGATAAAGTTGAGAATATCCAGCAGATGATGATGAAGTATGAAGAAAGAATCCAAAAAAAAATTGAAGAAAGAGACAAAGAGATAAGAAGATTGGCAATATTGATAACAGATTGAACAGGATTGAACAGGACAAGAGTATGCTGAGATGGGAAATAGATCTGAATTCTATCTTAGATTTCAAAATATAGAGGAAGAAAAGGGAGAAAACTTGGCAGAAATAATGATAGAAATTCTGGCAGAAGCACTGGAAATAACTTAAGAGAAAATGATGGATGGAGTAGATGAAATTTTTCGAGTCTTTACAAGATATGCAGTGAGAAATAAACTAAGAGAAGTACATATAAGATTTACGAAGAGGGCCATTAAAACACAAATATTACAGATAGCAAGAGAGAAAACACTGAAATATAAAGGCAAGGAGATTGTGGTCTTGAAACAAGTACCTAGAAAAATAAGAGAGATGAGAAGAGAATATCAGAAAGCCTTTGATAATGTAAATTGGTGATTTATGTTATTACAATTGGAACAGATGGGCTTTGGTAAGAAATTTATTCAAGCCATAGAAGCTATATATCATGATCAAACAGCAAAGGTTAATTAATGGGGAATTAACAGATTCTATTGCTATCAAGAAAGGTACAAGACAAGGTTGCCCACTATCACTTCTGTTGTTTGGGTTAACATTAGAAGTGCTAATTAGAGATATAAGAGAAGTGAAAGAAATAAAAGGAATGAAAATTAAGAAAGAATACAAATTACAAGCATTTGCAGATGACCTAGTTTTTATATTAGAAGACCCACTGGCAACAGTGACTAGGTTGATAGAAAAGATAGAGGAATATGGAGTGGTAGCTGGTTTAAAAATAAATAAAGATAAAACAAAGATTCTGATGAAGAATATGCTAGTAAAACAGAGGGAAGAATTGGCAGAAGTCTTGGAAATCCAGGTCACAAATAAGGTTAAATATCTGGGAATACATTTGACAGCAAGATGTGGCACACTTAAAGAGGATAATTATAATAAACTCAAGCAACAGATTGTGACAGACTTGGCAAAATGGGAAAACTTACAATTGTCATTAACAGGGAGAATATCAACAATTAACATGAATATTTTACCAAGAATTTTATATTTGTTCCAGACAATTCCAATTAGATTAGGGAAAGAGTATTTTGATGAGTTGAATAAAATAGTGCTGAAATATATCTGGCAGGAGAAAAAAGGAAGAATAAAATTAAAGTTATTACAAGATGCTAGAATAAGAGGTGGGTTCGGTCTGCCAAATTGGGAGTTATATTATCAAGCGACAACTCTGATGTAGGTCAAGGAATGGATTACATTGAGAAATACTAGATTATTGACACTTGAAGGAGATGATTTGTTGTTGGGTTGGCATGTTTTCCTATGGTACAAGGGAACTAAAACACATGGATATTTTAGAAGACACTAGCTACGAGAGGCTTAAATTCTTAAATTAAATTAAATTCTCCTAATTAAATTAGGAGAAGATTAAAAGGCAACACTATTTGAAAATTCCAGTCTGGCTTTCAACTATAGAAGCGTTTTCATATCCAGTGATATATAAAATGGAACAAACAGTTAGGTTTGGCGAAATTATGAATGAAAAGGGTGAACTTAAATCTATGCAAGAACTGGAAGCAACGAGGTATAAGGATGAATTGGTTTTCATATGCGCAAATACATTCTAAATATGATAAAGATCTCAAAACAGAAGGTTTTTATGATAAATTGACTGCCTTAGATAAAATTTTAACAGGTACTGATGAAAAGGTGATTAAGAAATTATACGGATATATTAGAGATTAAATTAGAAGAAGAACAAGTTAAGCAATGATTGCATGGTGGAAAAATTTTGGACATGGGATTGACTTAGAGAGATGGCAAAAACGTCTCAAAATTATAAAATGACAAGGTCAACTGCATATAAAGAAAATTTGTATAAGATGTTTTACAGGTGGCATCTTCCCCCAACAAGAATAGCAAGAATGTTTAAGAATAAATCCGAAAAATGTTGGAAATGTCATCAGATACCTGGCTCATTTTACTATATGTGGTGGACATGCACAGAGGTGAAAAAATATTGGACTACAATCCACACATGATTGGAAAAAATGACGAAAAGTCATATTGATTTTAAACCAGAGATATTTTTATTGGGTATTCTACCAGAGATATACAGTAGAAAACTGATATATTTGATTGTGAATGTACTAACACCAGCAAGAATTGTATTTGCAAAGAATTGGAAAAATGAGAAAATACCTATAATAACATAGGAGCAAGTTATTAAGAAAATAGTGGAATGTGCTGAAATGAGTAAATTGACATTTGAAATTAGAGAACAAGAAGAAAAACAATATTATAAGATATGGGGTTTATTTTGTCAATGGTTAGGAAAAAAAAGTGTGGAAATGATATATTTTATAGATAACTTTACAATATAAAAATAATAGAATTTAAGAGAAAATTATATAAGAATGTATTTTTTATTAGATGAAGTGGCAATGGAAGTTACATTACATATTGGTTTAAAATGTTAAATATCTTATATGAAGTGGTGGAACAAATAGTTATTGTCAGCCACAATGATAATAATACTTATATATATATTTACATAAAATGGAAAATATGAGAATTTATGTGGCTTGTGAAGGAGGACTATGGACACGTAGCACAAAAGAACCAGTCAACACAGTTTGTAATTGAAAGATGGTTTTATGTTTTTATGTATTGTTTTGTCTGTGTTTGTTTAAAAAATAAAAAACTTATAAAAAAGAAGGGGGAAAAAAGAATATAATACATTCCAAGGAGTTCATGTTTTTTTTTCTAGGAAAAAGTGAGATCTGCAACGAAATAACTGCAATCTGAAGCCTGAAGCCTGATCACCACCCTATTTCCAAAAGGACCACACAATGCAAATATTTGGTTCACTCTGCCCCAGCTTTATTATCTTAGACTTTGCAAAGACAATGCAATGCTAGAATATTGGTAGGGCAGCTTCCAATCTTAAAGTAGATTGTTAATTGGCCCAGGACTCCTTACAGGACAGGTCTGCCTTGACCAAACTAACAAGTCCATTTGCCTGCTTTGCCCATAGGCAAAGGAACCATATTTGCTCCCCACTACCACTGCTTAGTCCCCCTGCCCTTGCCTAGTTCAGAGAGGCTTATTTGATATGTAAGAATCAAGTTTTGGTTCTGGATTATGCATACTTTGAATTAAAACTACTCAAATTCATTTTGCCTCCAGTAGAGAATAATTCTTCCAGCAAGAGTGAGTAAGCCTAGGGCTACTTGCAGCTTTTGGCCTAATTTCAAAAGCCCTTTGCAACTTAATACTT
This sequence comes from Pseudonaja textilis, assembly GCF_900518735.1. Next base: position 11,764,767 of record NW_020769344.1, read on the forward strand.
CTGGCAAGAGTAATTGGTCTTTCCTTAGCTGGGGGTGGGGCAGGGTGGTGGTGGTGACAGGGGGAGGGAGGAGCAGACAAGCAGCAAAGAAGATGAATCAAGGGAGATTGAGAGAGGATTGTCAGAAAGAGAGAAAAAGAGTTAAACTTGGAGCTGTAACAAATTATTCTCCAGAAAATGCAGCTTTGGATGAAAGAGAAAAGTTCTCCCTCTCTGGTCAAGTTCATCACGACAATGTAATATTGCAGAGATGCAAATGGATTTCCTGGTTTGCTGATTTCTGGAAGCTTCTGAATAAGATGTGCAGTGGAATTGTGGACTGGCATTCCACTGGGTATTTGACATTATGAAGCTCTTCAAAACATTATTCTCAACTTGCATCCAATACTCATGGTGTCCTGCCCAAGACAACATAAACAGTTTAGAGAGGGATGTATGCCTTGCCAGCCTCATGGCTGCAGTTGTTTTCTTTTTAATCGAGACATCCAGTGTGGACTTGGAGAAAGGAAGAGAACTTGCTCACATCTAACAAGTCTGCAAAGTGAGAGACAGATTCACCTAAGCCAAATTTGTTCTAGGTTAGGGTTAGGGTTAGGGTTAGGGTATAAAATCATTCAGCTTTATTTCCTCCCTCCCTCCCTTCCATTTTTGTTCTTGGCATTTATATTTTAGCATCTAATTATTGTAGCAGACATATAGAAAGGCCACCAAATGTAGAACAGCTTGCATAAGGTAACCAAGACAGAAGGTGGTTATGTGAATTGGTGCATCAACAGCTAAACCACATTAATGACAAGTTACAGGTGTTATTTTCCCCCTGGAAAAATGAAAATGTTACAATATAATTATGAAGAGTTTGCTCATTGTTGCCTGTCCCTAATGCATTCACTCCAAGGTACCCTTTGCATTTGTTCTGCCTAGGTATTTCCTCTCTCTTTGCTTTTAGCAAAAGCAGTGGAGATATTTGAGATATTTGCTGGTTGAATGCCAGCATTTTCAATCCCACTGTAAAACAGAGAATGAGAAAGACAGTGTGGAAAGGGAATTTGACGAAGGCAGTAGTGTCACAAAGAAACAGGAAAAGCCTAAGGGGAACATCAGGTCAGTCAGAAAACAAACTTACATAGGAAAAGGAATCAAATAAAAAGTATTAAAGAATCCCTATAAACAAAAGCCTAAGTAATTAAGAAAACTAGACAAATAGGAAAAGGAAACAAAAGATGATTTAGAAAACCCTTACAAACACAGGACATACCAAATAAGCAAAACAAACAGACAAAAGACACAAAATATAAATTACAAAAGGGACAGACAGGAGATTGCCACAGAACAAATATGAAAAACTATCTTAAAGCTAAAATAGATTACAGAAAACCAATAATACAATCTGGCCACCCCGCGGAGTTTGCCTTCCGCACCCCGCGGAGTTTGTCTTCCAATGAAAATAAAGACAAACTCAAACAGGATTTGAAACATTAGGCACAAATACAAACACTCACACAAAATCAACTTACAAAGGGAGAAAAGGGTATAAAAAACCAGGGGCTTACCATAAGAAGCTAGCTAGCCCAGGAACGCAGACTTCTCGCTGTTCTCTGCCTTCCTGAAAAATAAAAAGATCCAGCTTTCCAGCAGTTGTCTGTATCCTTGCACCAGAGCTCTCCCAGCAGGAAAATCGAATCCTCGAAAGAAAGGCATTTTGACACTTTTCAACACTTGGCGACCACGAAGGTTTCCCAGCCAACCCTGCCACCAGACCGGGCCCATGGATCCAAACCCAGCCGGCATGGACCTTCTTTGTCCAGGGACAACATCCACGGACCCAGCCCAGAAGGTATAGGGTAGTAAAGGGAGTCCTTGGGCTTTTCTGCTCAACAGCTGCTTGAAAGCAGGTGAGTACCGCTTCAAATTTATAATCTTACTAGTGAGGGGAGTGGAAGCATGAGTGGACCAGGTGTGTGATTGTGGGTTTTCTCTGTGGAAACAGCGGGACCTCACCTCCTCCGTGATTGCCAGCCACACCCCAGCCAGCTGCTAGCTCAAACATGAGCCGTGACCGGCTGGATTTGGCAAGGGGTGATCACGGAGTGTGAGTCCTTCTGAAGGACGTAAGAAAAACTGAGTGGGCTGCAAAAGGAACTGGTGTTAGGAAATAAATAAAAAGCAGAGGAAAAATAGACCCAGTGCATCCCGCAAGCAAAGCCCTGTGTATTTAGAAGGGGCTCGTACCGGCTGCTTGCAAACAAAATTGGAAATAGTTTGTCTAAAAAAAGCAGAAAAGGTCCTTCCAGATCCCTGTATTTAAGGGAGATCTGAAAACTGATGGCTGAGTGTAGGGAGGGGCCTGTACCAAAGCTGCTAGGGGGCAGACGGTCCTCTGAGATCCCTGTTTTTTAGGGGGGGTGTCCTAAAACTGATGGCTGAGTTTCCCTAAAAGAAAGGGGCCCGTACTCCATGTGTAGGGAAACCAGAGTCCTTTCCAGACCTTTTTTGTCTGAAAACTGACAGCTGCAGCCCAGCTAAACCAAAGTAATCCCCACATCAAGCAGGGGATATGGGAAGTTGTAGCTCGAGGGCAATGGAAGAGACGCCTCAGAACAGTCCTACAAAGGTTCAAAGAAGGAAAAGGTTAAGAAGGAAAAGTGCCAGCTATGCACAGAAAGGGTGGAGTTTCTTGGCTACCTTCTTGACAAACAAGGAATCCACCCCACAGAAAAGAAATTGGCAGCTATCAAAAATGCCCCAAGACCCAAAAACAAAACTGACCTCCAAGCCTTCCTGGGACCTATTAACTTTTATAACATTTTCCTACCCCAGAAGGCAACTGTTGCTGAGCCCCTTCATAGACTACTCAATAAAAGGGCCTCCTGGATTTGGGGACGTTGGGATGAACATGCCTTCCAGCAAGTAAAGGACCTCCTCACCTCTGATGCAGTACTAATTCAATATAACGAGACAATCCCCTTGACTGTTACTTGTGATGCCTCACCGTTTGGGGTGGGGGCCATCCTGAGCCACGTCCTACCAAACCGCTCAGAGGCACCAATTGCATTTTTTTCAAGAACTCTGTCAAAAACAGAAAGAAACTATAGCCCCCTAGATAAGGAAGCCCTTGCTATTGTCTCTGCGATTAAAAGGTTTCATGAATATGTATATGGGAGACCATTTTCCATTATCACGGATCATAAGCCATTACTTGGCATTCTGGCGGGCGACAAACCTACCCCACACATTCTTTCCCTCAGAATGACGCGATGGTCGGAATTCCTAGCTGCCTACGACTATCAACTAAGATATCGCCTGGGAAAATCTATTCTTCACACTGATGCCTTGAGCCGCTCGCCACTACCCGAGTCGCAGGAAGACCCACTCCCACGCTCCCAATACTACAAATCGAGACAATTCCCTCACCTCCACTAACGGCCCAGGACATCACCTTTTAAACCAAAAGAGACTCATGTTTGGCACGAGTTCTTGGCTGGGTGGAGAGGGGATGGCCAGAATACGAGCCCAAGGAAACCTTTAAACCATTCAAAAACAGACAGACAGAACTTTTCTCACAAAGAGGGTGTGTTTTATGGGGAGACCGAGTCATCATATCAACTAAACTACAAAAAAAAGTCCTGCAAATGCTACACAATGGACACCCGGGCATCGTGCGTATGAAAGCGCTGGCAAGAAGCTACGCCTGGTGGCTAGGTATGGACAAACAAATTGAAACCTGGGTCGCCTCCTGTAACAGATGCCAGGAAAACCACTCAGCCCACCAAAAGCTCCACCAGCAGAATGGGAAACACCCAGGGGTCCCTGGTCACGCATTCATATTGACTTTGCAGGACCTACTAGAGGCCACACTTTCCTCATAACTGTAGATGCGTATTCTAACTGGCTTGAGGTCAATAAAATGAAAACAACCACTACAGAGGCAGTCATCAAGAAATTGAACAGACTCTTTGCCACACACGGCCTACCTGATGTCCTGGTTTCTGACAATAGACCTCAATTTACTGCCTTAGCCTTTGAACAATACCTAGCTGAACGGGGCATCCGACACGCACTCACATCGCCGACTCATCCAGCGGCGAATGGTAGGGCTGAACGAATGGTTCAGTTCATAAAGAAAACCCTACAGAAAATGGAGCAAGGTAACATCCACGATAAAGTCACTAGAATGCTGCTTCTCCAACATATCACACCTAACAGCATGACTAACAAGAGCCCAGATGAACTCCTGATGGCCAGAAAACTCAGATTGCCTCTAGACCGCTTGCACCCTGCCTACACCGCGGAAAAGCCCCTGGGTTCCAGCAGCAAGCATCGCGCCTTTAAGGTAGGAGACCTTGTATTTGCAAAAAAAATTTCTGGGGATCCCCTCTGGATTCCTGCTCAAATAACTCAAGTCACGGGTCCCCGCTCCTACCGTCTACTGACCACTGATGGCAGAGCGTGGAAACGCCATATTGACCAGCTACGCTCCAGACTGACCACAACTTCCATCCCTGACCCCAGCCTCGACACCAGGGGGGGAGGGGAAGCTGTGAGCCCGGAAATAGAACCAACACCTGTTCATTCAGAACTAACCCCGAGATCACCACACCATAGCTTGCAATACTCACCAGCTGTAGTTGAACCTGGGCAGACGAACACTTCACCAAGAAGCAGCAGCCAAGCAGGTTCAGCGAGCCCGGGGAGCCATAGCAGTAGCAATGAAGCTGAGGACACAATCACCCCGGGGGCATCAGAGGAGAGTCCCAACCATGGCACCGGTTCACCGTTCCAGCTAGATCCAGCAAACAGTCCATCTGAACCTGAATTTGAACATGGACAATTGGAATTGCATAAGTCGGGTAGACAGGTGCGAAGACCTGCCTACCTATGAGACTATATAACTCCACCCCTTAAACGGAACTGAGAGGGGAGGGGTGTTCCGGACTAGCAGGCTCGAAAGCCTGCAACTCTGGCCCGCGAATAGCAGATCATGATTGGTCACTGCAGACTGATCCAATTGGCTAGTAAACGGGCTGCCGTGATTGGCCCAGCCAAGAGCGGCAAACTCAAATCGCCTTCATTGGCTGCCTAGCCGCAGCCAGCCCTATATAAGGGGCTGCTGCAGCTGGGATTCTTTGCTCAGATCTGAAGTCACTAATAAAGAGCTGTTGTTATCTGAGTCTTGCCTCCGTTCTTGAACCATCCTCCCAGATCTAACACAATGTATTGTAGTTTCTCCTTTATACAATAAAAGAGGGGTCAAGATTTAGATACTCTATACTCACAACAATATATATTCTTCTTAAACTCTTAATATCCTACTTTAAGATTATTTATCACTGCGTTCCTTAACTCAATAATCCTATTTAGTCAAGATAACTATACCATCAAGTTATTTTAAATTAAAGGAGAAAGCCTCCTTTTTGATTTCTTATACCCACAATATCCTTAAGACAGTGCTCTAATAGACAAATACATTCAAATCATACAGCTCATACAGCTCATGTAAATCATATAAATCAAACTTATATTTTAATACCAGCCTATTTTGTTATCTTTAAAATTTACAGTTCATACACCTCACTCAAAGATTTCCTTTTCTTTTCTCTCCAATCTCACCATCTCAGTCCAAATCATTTTCCACTCTCCTCTCTTCAGCTTTGTCTTTCTACTACTCCCTCCAAGTCTTTCTTTTTATGACTCCACTTGTATCTTCTCCGTTTCTTTCCAATCCCCCTTCATCGTCTCTTTCAGCCCACTCTCTGCCAAATTTTCTTCTTCTCCGCTCCCATTAATGTCCTGCCATCTCTTTCTGCTTGAAAATTGCTGTTACTCCTTTCTCCGTGTCTCTTCTTTCTCACCTCTGTCGTCCTGACTTTCCTTCTGATCCTTCCAATGTCTCTCCACTTCCACTTCACCTCCTCCTTCCTTCCAAGACTTTTTTTCTTTCCTTCATATAGCTCTCACGTCCCGATCGGATTTCACCTTCTCCTTCTCCACTCGCCACGTCGGTCTCGTAATCACCCTCCATCCAAGAAGCAGAGAGAAGTCAATCATCTCTCCCTTATCACCTTCTTTTCACCACCTCCTCCTCTGGCTTCCCTGGGTTTTCTTCTTCTCCCGCCAGTTCTCGTCTTATTTCAATCTCCCCTTTCAGCTTCCTAGAACTATTCAATTCCAACTTATATCCCCCTCTCCTTCAGTCTCTTTCCGTTTGTAAAAAGTGCTTAATCACAGCTCTTTCTTACTGTCTTGCCGCCTGTACTATGGAGTTACCCCCCTCACCGGAGCTCTTTTTTCCTCAGAAACAAGTTCAAACTTACTTTTGGCAAAACATCACACTTGCAACTTTGGGATTTTAACTTCAATGACATTTTCTGTTGATAATCTTCTCACTTCCTCTTCATTCATGGTTCAGCCATGGCCTTGGGTCTGCCATAATAAAATGACAGACACTTTCACTTTGGGTTTTCAGGGGTTTTCCTTCTTGCTGGCTGGCGATCGTGTTTCGCCTCGCCATCTTCCGGGTTTCCCCTCTTTTCCGCTTGGCTCTCCAGGCTCCTCATGCCCCGAAAGGTCCCCAAATGTGAAAAAATGGCATCCAAAGATGGAGACCACTCTCCCTTCACCCTTTCACCAAGGCATCACTGCCAGAAGCCCCAGGATCTGACTTTCTAAAGAGCAGTCAGGGTTGATTTCCTCTAGGACTGACCAGTTTGATAGCCTTGCAGTCCAACGGACTCATAGGAGTCTTCTGCAGCACCATAGTTCAAAGGCCTCAATTCTTGGACACTCAGCCTCTCTTATGGCCCAACTTTCACAGCCATATATTGCAACTGGGAAAACCATAGCCTTGACTATACACACATTTGTTGGCACGGTGATGGGCTCTGCTTTTTAGTATGCTGTCTAGATTTGCCATAACTTTCTTCCTCAGGAACAAGTGTCTTTTAATTTCTTGGCTGCAGTCCCCACCAGAGGTGGTACTGAGCAGGTTCTGACCAGTTCTGGGGAACCAGTAGCAGAAATTTTGAGTAGTTCGGAGAACTGGCAAAGACCACCTCTGACTGGCCCCGCCTCCATCTCTTCTCTGCCTCCCAAGTCCCAGCTGTTCAGATGGGTCTTCTTTTGTTGCCCTGCACAGGAGAATGGAGCTGGAAAGCAGGTTAGTGGGGTACGGAGGGAATGGGGATTTTATGGTATCCTTCCACTGCCATGCCCACCAAGCCACATCCACCAAGCCACACCATGCCCACCAAGCCATGCTCATAGAACTGGTAGTAAAACAAATTTGAATCCCACCACTGGTCCCCACCTGGGGTGATCTTGGAGCCCAGGAAAATAAAATCTGTCACTACTTCCATTTCTTTCCCATTTCTTTGCCAGGAATTGAGAGGGCCAGATGCCATGTTCTTAGTTTTCTTAATGTTGAGTTTCAAACCAATTTATGTATTCTCCTTCTTCACCCACATAAAGAGGCTCTTTAGTTCTTCTTCACATTCTGCCATTAGAGTGGTATCATCTGCATATCTGAGGTTGTTATTTCTCCCAGCAATCTTAATTCCAACTTTTGATTCATCTAGCCCTGTCTTTCTCATGATGTATATAAGTTAAATAGGCAGGGCAACAGTATACAGCCTTGTTGGACTCCTTGCCCATTTTTGAACCAATCATCGGTTCTGTGTCCAGTTCTCACTGTTGCTTCTTGACCCGCATATAGGTTTCTCAAGAGACAAATAAGATTGTCTGGTACTCCCATCTCTTTAAGAACTTGTCACAATTTGTTGTGATCCACACAATCAAAGGCTTTAGCATAGTTAATAAAGCAGAAGTAGATGTTTTTCTGGAACTCCTTAGCTTTCTTCATGATCCAGCGTATGTTGGTGATTTGATCTCTAGTTCCTCTGCCTCTTCGAAATCCTGTCTGTACTTCTGGTGGTTCTTGATCCACATACTGCTGGAGCCTAGCTTGTAGGATTTTAAATATAACTTTACTACCATGTGAAATGAGTGCAATGGAGCAATAGTTTGAACATTCTTTGGCATTGCCTTTCTTTAGAATTGAAATGTAAACTATCGTTTTCCAATCCTGTGGCCACTGTTGAGTTTTTCCAAATTTTCTGGCAAATTGAGAGTAAGATTTTTACTGCATCGTCTTTTAAGATTTTGAATAGCTCAGCTGGAATACTGTCACCTCCACTAGTTTTGTTGTTGCTCAGATTTCCTAAGGCCCATTTCACTTCACATTCTAGGATGTCTGGCTAGAGGTCAGTGACCACCCCATCGTGGTTATCAGGGATGTTAAGCTCATTCTTGTATAGTTCTTCTGTGTAATTTTGCCACCTCTTCTTAATCTCTTCTGCCTCTGTTAGGTCCCTGCCATTTCAGTCCTTTATCTTTGCATGAAATGTTTCCTTCATATCTCCAATTTTCTTGAAGAGATCTCTTGTCCTCCCTATTCTATTGTTTTCTTCTATTTCTTTGCCATGTTCATTTAAAAAGGCATTCTCATCTCTTCTAGCTATTCTCTGGAATTCTTCATTCAACTGGGTGTATCTTTCTCTTTCTCCCTTGCCTTTCGCTTCCCTTCTTTCCTCAGCTATTTGCAAAGCTTCCTCAGACAGCCATTTTGGTTTCTTGCATTTCTTTTTCTTTGGGATGATTTTAGTTGCTACCTCTTGTACAATATTGCAAACCTCTGTCCATAGTTGTTCAGACATTCTGTCTATCAGATCTAATTCCTTAAACCTATTTGTCACCTCTACTGTATATTCATCAGGAATATGATTTAGTTCATACCTGAGTGGCCTAGTGCTTTTCCCTACTTCAATTTAAGCCTAAATTTTGCAACAAGAAGCTCATGATCTGAGCCACAGTCAGCTCCTGGTTGTTTTTTTTTAATAAATTTTATTAAGTTTCCAAATTTTAAAAACATAAAATAAAACTTTATTCATTGTTATCAACATCAAGACATCTTTTGCATCTCCTCACATTTTTCAGTATATGTATTTGCTTATTCCTTTACCATTACATCTTACTCTTACCATAAATCAATATATTTTATCCTTACATCTCAATCTTCTCCATGGTGCATTTGCATATTTACATATCCGCTCATTGTTTTCCTAATTGCCATTTTATTTTCTTTTTATTTCTAAACCACTCATACTAGGCATACCAGGCCCTATAATAAATTGAATCTTCTCTGTCTTTTACTTTCATCGTCAGTCTGTCCATCTCTATACAATCTATTCTTTTTTTTATAACCATGCCTTCAGGTGAAACCTTTTTTTCCTTCCAGAGTTGTGCGTATGAAATCCTTGCAGCTGTTAATATATGTAACGTAATATATCTATCTGTTTTATAGCATTTTTGTGTTATTATACCTAATAAAAAAGTTTCCGGATTAAATTCAATTTTCTGATTGGTGATTTCTTCTATCCATTGTCTATTTGTATTCCAATATTTTTTCACTTCTTGGCATGTCCACCAGGTATGAAAATAAGTGCCTTTTTCTTTTCCACATTTCCAACAATTTGGATCTGAGTTAAACATTTTTTTTTTCCCAATCTAGTGGGAGGAAGGTGCCATCTGTAAAATATTTTGTATTGATTTTCCTTGTATGCTGTGGATGTAATTAGTTTGTAATTTGATCCCCATATTCTCTCCCAATTTTCCAAGTCTATATTGTGGCCAACATTTTTCGCCCATACCACCATCTCTTTGAACACCTCCTCTTCTATTTTAAAATCTAGTAGAAAGTTATATATTCTTGAAATCATTTTCTTTTCCATTTCTTGTAGAATTTTATCTAATTGATGCTTTTCCATGCAGAAACCAAATTGTTCTTTGTCCTTTTGATATCTCGCCTGAACTTGCATGTATGACCACCAATCTATCTTTATATTTTGTTGCTGTAATTCTTGTCTCATTTTTAATCTTCCTTGTGTGTCTAATAGGTCTTTGTAATTCCTCTTTTTTCCCAGATCCATTGCATTTGGGTAGATTTGTGCTTCCATAGTTGACAACCAGTTCGGTATTTTAGTATAATGATTCTTTTTAATCTTGTCTGAATTAATGAATCTTTAATCATGTCTCTGACAATATGCATCCTGTTTACATTTCCCATCCCATAGGAAACTATGCCACCCTCTCTGCAAGTCGTGACCCTCTATTGAAAATACTCTTCTATTTTCCAGATTGATCTAATCTTTAATCCATACCATAGCTGCAGCCTGATAATACATTTCTCAGTCAGGGAGTCCAAAGCCACCCCTTTCTCTTTTGTCCTGTAACAATTTCATTTTTATCCTAGCTTTTTTCCCATCCCAAACAAATTTACTTATTATTCAATCTAATTCTCTAAAAAAGATTTTATACAATCTTATTGGTACAGTTTGAAAAACATATAGCATTTTTGGCAGGGTAGACATTTTAATTGCCGCAATTTTCCCCAGTAGTGATAGCTGTAATTTCCCCCACATTACCAATTCTTTTTTGGTTTGTATTATTAATTTGTCATAGTTATCTTTTTCAATTGAAGAGCATCTTGCTGTTAAGCAAATGCCTAAATATTTTACCTTTTTCACACTCTGCATTCCCAATTTTCCTTCTAATTCTTTTTTTTGCTTATCTTTTAAATTTTTAGTCAATAATTCTGTTTTGTTTTTATTAATCTTAAGGCCTGAGACCTTGCCAAATTCCTCTATTTCCTGTATTAATTTTACTCCCGTATCCTCTGGATCTTCCCCAAAAAATACTATATCATCGGCAAATGCCTGTACCTTATAATGCTCCTTTTTAATTAAAGCTCCTTTGATTTCTACATTTTTCCTAACACTTTCCAATAAGTTTTCTAAGGTAAGAATAAAGAGAAGGGGTGACAGTGGGTATCCCTGCCTTCCTCCCTTGTTGATCTTGAATGTCACCGTTCATTATTACACTGGCCGTCTGTGTCATATAAATTGTCAAAATCAATTTAATAAATTTATTGCCAAATTGCATGCTTTTTAATTGTTGTATTATGAACTGCCAATTATCATTGTCAAATGCCTTTTGCGCACCGAGGAAGACCATTGCCAATTGTTTTCCTGGGTTTGCTTCATAATATTCTATTATAGTCAATACCATTCTGGTATTATTTTTAATTTGTCTATTCGGTAAGAATCCATTTTGGTCACTATGAATGCTCTGATCAAGGGTTTTTTTTCAATCATCTTAACACATTCTTTTTCTTTTAGGATCTCCTTGTTTAGCATCCATCTTCTGTTTTTTTTCAATCCTTTCCAAATTATTTTAATGGGATTATGCCCATGTGTTAGATTCAATTTCTATTTCTTTTATATTATGTTCCATTTCCCCATTTGTCCATAACATATCCAATCTTGACCATGATGTGTATGGTGCTGAATAGTAAGTATACTGTTTTTTGTCTGGATTTCTTTCTCTCCATATATCTTTTAATCCTAATTCTTCTGCCATTTGATAGAATACTTTTGGTAATGTTTTCCTTTTCCTTTTTCCCCCTGGATTTTCATTATTGTAATCTTTCCCTAAATTTGTTATTGCATTGAAATCACCTAACAGACATATGTTCTCATATTCCTGCTCTACTAATTTTCTGTATAGTTTGGTATAAAATTTTTCTTGTTTCTCATTTGGCACATATATCACTGTCAATAACATTTTCTTATAATTTATATAAACTTAATCAAAATCCTACCCTCCTCATCTGCATATACCTGTTTTGCTTGTAAATGTTTCCTAATATATATATTGCTATCCCCCTCTTTTTTTGTTGGGCTAGAGATACATATAAATCTCCTAACTTTGGTGGTTCTAACAGTTTACTTTGATGTTTCTGGATATGTGTTTCTTGAAGGCATATAATATCCAAGTTCAATTTCTGTAGTTTAGTTATCGTTTTTTCCTCTTAATTTGTGAATTTAAACCATTGATGTTAATGGAAATCAATTTGATTTCTTCTGCCATCTTACTCTGTAGTTGTTTCTTGTTGAAGCTTATTTGCTCTCGCTTGGTGTCTCATTCTTACGCCTTCTCTTTCCACTTCTTCCTGCTCTCTTTTTTCTCGTTCTGTTTCTCTTTCCTCCACCCAATCTTCTTGGCTCCTACTTTCCACTTCCTCTTTGCTGTTCTGGTCTTCTCCTGATACCATATACAGTTCAAAGAATTCCCTCGCTTTTTCTATACTGTCTATTTTAAATTTTTTATCCTGCCATGATATTAACATTCTCTCTGGGACGAGCCATTTGAACAGGATGTTATTCTTATTCAGTTGGGCAGCCAGGAATCTGTATTTCTTTCCATGTTCCCTTATTCTTGGAATTTGTTTCAATGTTACAATTTCTGTTCCCTTAAATATCAGTGGTTCGTCTCTTGTCACTTATACCTCATCTCTCCGTTTTTTCTTTGAGAATAGTATATGTACCTCTCTTGGAAGTCTAAAACATCTTGGATAGTTGGTAAATATTCTATATACCTCATCAATTTTCCTTCGAACCTCTTGGCCCTCTTTTTGTAATGCTTCTGCTATAAGACCTGCCATTAATTTAGGCAAATCCTCCCTCCTTTCTTCTGTTACATTCTGCAATCTGAGGAAGAAATCAGCCTTTTCCATCTCCAAATATGCAATTGCCTCTTCTAATTTCCTGTTCTCTCCCATTAATTTCTGTTCTATTGATTCTACTTTCTTATCTGTTTGTTTGACCTTTGCCTCCACTGCTTTCATTTTATGTTCCATCTTTACTACTGTTTGTTGGATTGTACTTATCTTCTTGTCTAGTTTCCATATTTTACCGTTCATTTTCCCCATTTCATTTTCCCCATTTTAAAATATGTGTGGTTTCTCACCATAGTTTCTTGTATTGTTGTTAATGCCATTTGAATTGTTTGCATATTTGATACCTGACTCGCCTTCTCAGGATTCAGCATGCCCTCCATCAAACATTGTCCTGCTGGTGATGTGGTGGTTGATGTTGGATTGGATGTTGTTTTCTTCCCAATCTTAGCAGTAGCTGTTGTGGTGGACATCTTAGGCTTCCCAAATCTACCTATTTTCTTAAGAAATCTTTCAATATTATCATCCGTTGTATCAACTCCCTTCTGCGTTTTCTATGTTGATCTCTTCCCTTTTATCTTGTTCTAATCCCTTCAGTTTATCACTACAAGGTCTAATATAGTTAATAATTCCCTCCTTAATTTTATGCACACTTTATATGTATGTATTTTATACAATGTAAAACTAAATATCGTTATTGTATATAATTCTAAATAGCTTATATAGTAAACATATATAATTCAATAAATATAGATAAATATGTGTTTGATTGTTTTCTTTCCTTATATACTATATCTTATAACTTTCTTATAGTTAAATTAAGTCTATGAATCAATATATAGCCATTAATTAGTTATACATCAGTTGATTAATTAGTTGTTATCCGAGGTATCAAATTGTGGAAAGATATAAAGGATATATAGGGTATAGCAGTTATAAAGAATGTAGCAATCTATGAAATAGGATACATAAATTAATTCTTCTTGCAAGCAATCAGCTATGTGTGTGTGTGTGTGTGTGTGCATATGTTTTTGTAGATTTTCACAGGTACAGGTATGCAGGTCTTGGCATGTTCGGGTCTTTTCCCATGTAAGGTCAACCTTACGAAAAGACCCAAACATGCCAAGACCTGCATATATATATATATATGTCTCACCTGTGCCAACAAGGTGAGAAGTCCAAATTTCCAAATGAATATAAACAAGCAAACAAGTCCAGTAATGATAGGGTTAAATTCCTTGAGCCGAGAAAGTTCTTGGCAGTCTCACACAAGCTGTCTGCCAAGTCCGATAATAAAGCAAGAACATAAATCACAAGCTATCACCACACACAGAATCTTTCAAAGCTTCTCTCACAAATTAACACATTGTCCCGAACAAGTTCTCAGAACGAACACACCCACTTTTATTCTCTGTGGGGCATGTCAGTCCCTCACAGCACATAGTCAATCTGATTTCTGTGTTGATCGTCTGGTGATGTCCATGTGTAGAGCCGTCTGTTGAGTTGTTGGAAAAAAGTGTTTGCTATGACCATCATACTCTCTTGACAAAATTCTATCAGCCTGTGCCCTGCTTCATTTTGTACTCCAAGGCCAAACTTGCCTCTTATTCTGATTATCTTTAGCATTCCAATCCCCCATGATGATAAGGACATCATTTTTGGTGTTAATTCTATAAGGTGCTGTAGGGCTTCATAGAACCAGTCAATTTCATCCTCTTCAGCACCAGTGATTGGGGCATAGACTTGGACTACTGTGATATTGAATGGTTTGCCTTGGATTTGAACTGAGGTCATTCTGTCATTTTGGGGATTGTATCCCAGTATTGCTTTTCCTACTCTTTAATTGACTATGAAGGCTATTACATTTCTTCTGAGGGATTCTTGCCCGTAGTAGTAAACCTGATGGTCACCTGAATTAAATTCACCCATTCTTGTTCATTTTAGTTCGCTGATTCCTAAGATGTTGATGTTCAGTCTTGCCATCTCTTGTTTGACCATGTCCAGCTTGCCTTGATTCATGGATCTTACGTTCCAGCTTCCTATGGAGAATTTACATAAAACAAAGTTTTATCCATGTGAGAGCTTGCTTGATTTGCTTAGCACATATTGTTTTAATATATTGCTCCAATTTAAATTTAAAGATGGTCACAAACAGACATTTTCCCTACCATGAAGAACAATGAAACTTACAGCTTCATGTTTATTTGTGTGGGGTGGGTGGGTTAGAGATTATAGAACTTTGTTTTACATCAACTGTAACTTTTGAGAAACGAAAGAAAAAGCAATTATGAAGCAAATTTTCTTACTTATCTATATGTGACTAACCTGCAAGCAGAGGTAGTGATTCTTTTCTTGTTCTTTTCTTCACAGTTCCTCACAGTGGGAGATGACAATTTGATGATACTTCATCAGGTTAGGTCTCCTGCTGTGAAATAGATTGTAACAAAGGAGAATGCTTCTCACTGTAGCAGTGAATTGAAAATCTGATTTTTGAAAAGTTATCATTATTGTGTTATAAAGTATGTTTTAGGTCAATTCTATGGCAAGGCAACAGTTTTTAATATACTCCAGATTCTTTCCTGAGTTTGGATACCTTTGACTCAGGCTACTGATATCTGCCATGGAACAGATATGCTGAGAGCTGAAACTTTGCATTTTGTCTTAGAAGTACTGAATCCAATCTGAGGTCTTATTTGAAGACGTCTGGCTAAATTTGGGCAGTTGAGGTCAGGGGTAGCAATCAGACTCTCCTTGCTCTGGTTTTGCAAGCAATCCTTCCATTAATTCAAGAATATAGTAGGAGAACTGAAATAGGAGAATAGGGAAGCCATACATACAAGTTGTCCATCTAAGAATGCATTGCAATCATGCTCCTTACATATGTTAGTCTGAAGGCTTAAATCATGGGTTACTTTTTCCATTTGGAATCAATGGTTGTATGACTACTCATTTCCCAGTCTGCCATCTATCCCTTTCTCTTACACGAGAAACAGAGATTCCTAACTCATGAGCATTAGCCCTTAGAAACTTCAGCAAACAACCAAAAGCATTCAATGGGATCCAACACCTGGGCTCAGCATAATTATTGCCAAATCATGCTCCAATTATTCTCTATATCCTAGCAGAGGTGGTATTCAGCCAGTTCGCAGCGGTTCTGGTGACCCGTTAGCAAGAATTTGGCATGGGTTGCAGAACTGTTAGCGATTTCTGGCTGGCCATGCCCCGAACTGGTTCCCGGTCACCTGAGTAGTCACTGCTTGCTTGCTTGCCCCGCCCGTCCTCTTACTGCTCGCTTGCCCTGCCCACCTGCTCACTTACCCTGCCCGCACGATGCTCAGCCCACCCATCCCAAGCCCACCCTATAAAAAGCCTTCACCACGTGGCCCTATCACTTGCGCTTGCTAGTCTGCTCTGTGGCTGCCTGCCTAAGCTGATTTGGACTTCTATTCTACTCTACTCTTCCCAACGGACCTTCCAGTCTCCTCCTGCCTACAGGACCAGGTAAGTACTGACTTGCTAGCCGCCCACCGCCCATCCCTAACCCCTGGCACTCCTTCCCACTGCCCAGCATCACCCCAACCTTCCAGCCACCGCTGGAGGCCACGGCCACCAGTCTGGGGTCTGGCTCAGCTGGCCAAGCTGCCATGATGGCTTGTGCCAGCTTCTGAAGGCCCCTGGATTGCCTTGGCGCAGCCCACCCTCATTCCGACCTTCCAGCCACCTCCGGAGGCCATGGCCTCCAACCTGGGGCCTGGCACAGCCAGCCAAGCCGCCACAATGGCTTGTACCCACTGTTGAAGGCCCCTGGATTGCCTCAGCGCAGCCCACCCTCTTCCCAACCTTCTGGCCCCCTCCGGAGGCCATGGCCTCCAACCTGGGGCCTGGTGCAGCCGGCCAAGCCGCCACCATGGCTTGTGCCAGCTGCTGAAGGCCCCTGGATCACCTTGGTGCAGCCAGCCCAATTCCTGACCGTCCAGCCACCTCCAGAGGCCATGGCCTCCAACCTTTGGTCTGGCGCAGCCGGCCAAGCTGCCATGATGGCTTGTGCTGGTTACTGAAGGCACCTGGATCACCACGGTGCAGCCCACCCTCTTTCCAACCTTCCAGCTGCCTCCAGAGGCCATGGCCTCCAACCTTCAGCTGGTGCAGCCAGCCAAGCTGCCACGATGGCTTGTGCCAGCTACTGAAGACCCCTGGATCACCTTGGTGCAGCCCGCCCTCTTCCTGACCTTCCGGCCACCTCCAGAGGCCATGGCCTCCAACCTTTGGCCTGGCGCAGCCGGCCAAACTGCCATCATGGCTTGTGCTGGTTGCTGAAGGCACCTGGATCACCACGGTGCAGCCTGCCCTCTTATTGACTTTCCAGCTGCCTCCGGAGGCCATGCTCTCCAACGTGGGGTCTTGTGCAGCCAGCCAAGCCACCACGATGGCTTGTGCTGGCTACCGAAGCCCCCTGGACTGCCTTGGCGTAGCCCGCCCTCTTCCCGACCTTCCAAGCCGCTGCAATAGCACCCCCCAGGGCTTCTAAAAGCCCTCAGAGAAGAAGCTTTTTTTAAAAAAAAACCCACTTCCCTCCCACCTCCAGCCTCCAGCAAGCATCTACCTCTTTCAGACGTCTTCTCCCAATTCCCAAACTGCTGCTGCAATCTCCTGCCTTGCTTTTATGCTGCTCATCGTTGAGCAATTGATTCTGCCTGCCTGCTTTTTCAACTGGGTAAGTAAGTGACTTTTTTTCCTACTCATTATTTAAATCAGACCAGGGGTCTTCAAACTTGGCAAGCTTAAGACTTGTGGACTTCAACTCCCAGAATTCCTGAGCTAACATGACTGGAGGAGGGCTTCTGGGAGTTGAAGTCCACAAGTCTTAAAGCTGTCAAGTTTGAAGACCCCTGATTTAAAAAAACAGTAAGTGTGTTAATTTTTTCCCTAAAAAAATAGTCATATAAAATTTTGGAAATTTTAGCTGCTTTTCTATTTTTAGAAAGCAGCCGCTTTATGAGATTGTCATTGTGTGTGTATGGAAGTTCTTTTGAATTGTGTGAAATGTTATGTGCCTATAAATTAAAGAGTTAGATTTTTCCAGCTGTGTCTGTTTTGTGAGTGTGTATATGTAGTTTTCAGGTGTGTAGGGAGTGTGTTTTCAGTTGGGTAGTTTTGTGGGTCTGTTGCCAATCCAGTCATGTTACACACACTCACAAAGCAGATACAGTTGGAAAAATCTAAAAATATAGCTTTAATTTATAGGCACATAACAACATGTCCTAGCATTTTTTGATGTTGATGCTTGCAGCATGCAGGCCAGGGGACATTTTATGTGAAGTGCAGCTGCTTTTATGAATTCTGAGAAAATTAGTAACTTGTTATGGGGTATAACACTTCACCATTATTAAAGCTGGTTTTTACAGGAGCTGAGCCTGTTTGATGGGTTTCAGTGTTCATGATTGCCCTGCTTGTCAGGCTACAGAACTTTTCCCATTCAATCAACTAGAATGAACTTCTGGAAATGTATCAAACATATCAAAAAGGAATCCTTTATTGAGATGAGACAATTCATGTAGGGGTTAAAAGCAACATCTAAAGTCTCTCAGGCATGCAGAGATAGATAAGGGAATTTAAAACTCCTCCCCTTATCTTGATGTATTTTTAGTAAAACAAAGAGCCAACATGTAAATTCCCCACCACCCCTCTTCTTAGAACGATCTTGTTCAGAGTTTCCCAGGACACATCTCACCGTGGAATGTTTATGGTCTCTTCATCTCCTGGCTGTCTCTCTCAGAGGTGATAGGTTCCAGCCATCTGGATTTCATCTCTCCATTGTATCATGTGTAGGGTATACAAATTCGATATAAGATTAAATATATTCAGGTTACATCAAAAAAGATTTCTTTATCAGTCTCCCCCCCCCCCCTCTTTCTTCTTCCATTGAAGAAATGACAGATACATGGATCTGACATCCTGCTATTGTTCTTGCCTGGGTCTTTTGTCTTTCCTATCATGGTGGTTAATTCTGCCAGGAATCAGGAAAAGGGGACCTCCAGGTGAGTTACCTTAATAATGGCTGTACTTTAGTGTTGCTTTTTGTTGTCTGACTTGTTTGCCTGGGGGTTTCTTAAAGGCAGAAGGGCTGAGATTTCTGGTGTGAAGTTTTGGGTCCTTGTGGGAACAATCCAGAGTTTTTATTGCAGTGGCTTTGTGAGAGGTGAAGTTATATACAAAATGGAGAATGGTAATAAGATATGGAATGGAATATAAAAATGAGCATGAATTTGAATTTGTGTCTGCACTAAGAGATGTAACCCAGAATCAGGCTGCTTTCAAGAAAGATGTTTTATGTTTTTATGTTCTGTATTTTGGTTGTTTATGTTTGTTTTTAAAAATCAATAAAATTTTCAAAAAAAGAAAAGAAAATAGTTGAATTCATTGCAAAAGAAATTAAAACCAAAATGTTTAATAGCATTATTGAACAGAACCTGAAAATATGTTTAATTATTGATGAAGCCTTAATGCTATCATGCAAACCAGTTGTGATAGTTTTTGTAAAAGTTGAGGATTCAGATAACCCACCAACAATTTTTGGTGAGCTTGTTGAATTGGAAAAACAAGATGCAGAAACAATATGTTCTTCAGTTTTGGAAAGTTTACATAATGTTAGGTTTACTACAGACTATCTGCAAAAAAAATTAATTGCATTTTGCTCTGATGATGCAAGCGTTATGCTTGGAAGAAAATCTGGAGTGAGCACAAGAATAGCAAAAGACTTCCTTAACATCATAATATGGCACTGCTTAAACCATCGCCTCCAACTTGTTTTAAATGATTCCATAAAGGACATCAAGCAACTAAATCATTTCAAAATATTTCTTGACAAGATACACAGTATTTTCCATAAATCCTGTCCCCTTAAGGGAATGCATTATGGTAAATGTAGTTAAAGGTATCCTGGGAAATGTAGTTCATGTTACATGGCCACATCTGTAATCCCAATTGGTCACTAATTTGACCCTCGATGGGTTGGGGGAGTTTTCCTCACTTTTCCCTGAATTCCCCAACTCATGGCAGCTGTTTTCTATCACTATGAGATGGGTTAGGAGATAACCATCTTTTATCTACAAGGCAGATATGAAAAGGATTGGTCATTAAAGAAGAACTTCATCACAAATGTGAGTTATGAGGATACCTGATGAACCAATAAATGTACTTGTTATAGACATCTTGTTGAGTTTATCTATCTGCATCTGCACAGCTTACAAATCCACTACTATGCAGAATACAGAAAAGTAAAAGATTGTTATTTGTATTCCTGAAGTCCAAGAGAGGATTAAAAAGTAAAAAAATGTATCTGGATGTGAAATTTGGATTTCTGTGTTAAAGACAAAGATATGTTGAAGCCAGGAATGAACGCGGAATGTCTTTATGCCTTATGCCTCTCTAACTTTCAAAGACAATTTAAACCGGCAGGCAGGGGTTAGAGATTGCCCCCTTTCTGCTGGTCTTCCTGCTATTTCAAAGACTCATTTTACATAACAAGAGGGAAAGCAAACTTCCCATCTTTCAAGGGACAGACAAGCAGCTTCCTTTATTTCATCTCTTCCTGGGCTAACTCAAAGAAACCAATCTAAGCAAACTAGCTTGTGTCCTGGAGTAAAGACAAATGATGTGTTTTTCTTTATCTTCACCAGCGTCTGCCATGAGGCCTCCAGTCATTTTACAACTAAGGCTGTAAACCCTTCTCTGGCCAGGTTTTATTGGGGCTATAAATCAAAGCTCCAGCAAGTAAGCTATGTGAACAAAGAGCAATTTCCTTTTCCTCACGAAGCATAGAGTTTATCCATCTTATTTCTATGCTAGAAAAAATTGAGTATAACAAGGACACACTGCATATAACCCTTTGAACTGTTGTATTTGTTTGATGAATTTCTCTTCCAGAGAGTAAGGAATAAATACCTTTGGGACCCAACCACCCCACCCCTAACGGCAACATCACATCTTGGTAAAGCAGTCTACATCCCCATCTGGTGGTCAAGAAGAAATTTACAGTGAAGTCAAAGAATTCTTACCATTTTTTCGCTTTTTTTTCAAGAGTAGGCAGGAAATTCTCCCCCCTCTTTTTCTCTTCAACAAAGAAGTGAGACCTAGGCAAAGCAGCCCACAACAATATCTGCTGCTCAAGGAGAAATTTCCCAGAGTTTTCAAATACATGTTTGCAAATTCTTATAAGATTTTATTTACACAGTTTCACAAAATTATACACAATTTCTCAAATTTAACCATAATTTTTCAATTATTGTGGAAACTTTATGCAACTTAATTCAAGGTTCCAGGATTCACTGCAGCCCAGCATGTGCATAGCAACAGCGTCTGCCAGACCCTCTAGTGCCCTCTTGTGTAGCAATCAACACTGACAGGTGAATTTCTGTGTTTAGCCTCAAGTCTCCAGACTGCGCTATGCAACCTCTAGTGCCTCCTTGTGGAAAAAGCAACACTAGCAGGCATATTTCTGCATGTAGCCCTCAAGTCTTCTGACTTCACAACACAACCTCTAGTGCCTCCTTGTGTAGCAAGCTCACAATGCACCCTAGAAACAGCCATACTGTGTGCTGTGCTAGCATCACCCAGACTCTGCAGCGCCACCTATGTGTTCAAGTACTAAATTCAGCAGAAATCCTACTTTCCGCTACCTGTGCATAGCGCCCCCAGTACAAAAAAAGGAATTACATGGAAAACCACTAAATTTTCCAAAATTCTCGCTTTGCCAATTTGAAGCATGGCAACTTCCTCAGCCATGACAGATGTCTCTGATGTACCAGAAGACCCAAATCCACAACCCACCTTTGTCGTAAATGTGGAACCTGGTTCCCAACAACTGCCTTTCGATGTTCAACCCTCTGGAGAAGCCGTGATACCTCAGAAGGCCTACGACCTCATACAGCATAGGAAGCTTACCTCACCCGCGGTGACACGCTTCAGAGAGGATTGGGAAAGGCAGTATCTCCATCATGCAAACACATGGAAGGAGCTGGTCAAGATCTGTGACACCCCCCCAAAAGCAAGTTGCCCCTCAAGAGCCTTTTCCTAATGCAGAAGGAGTTAGTGGAGCATCTCGGATGGTGGAGAGACAGTGAAAGTAAGCTCAACTACATACAGTCGAACCTGGAAGACCCAGAGCTCCAAGAACACATTCAATGCTTCAAGGAGGCGAACAAAGAATGTGAAGACTGCATCCAGGAAGAGAAAATCTCCCCCCAGGCTGTGCTCCTCAATGTACCTCAAGGGAGAAGACCACATCTGACAGAGGTCTTCAAACACAAGCTTCTTCCCACCACTCAAAGAAAGCCTCCTCCCTCCATCCCAAATCTGCTAGATCACAGGCAGGTTCTAGTGTCTCATGCCAATTCTCTGCTGCCGGCTCTCAGCATCCTTCCAGAACATCCTCCTGTCATAGCGGGGCATCTAAGGCCTCCAAAGCAGCAAGTTATGCTGAATGAGCCACAGAAGCTGTGGTAGAACCTGTTGTAGCAGACACAGAGCTACGCACCACAGAGGAGGTAACATGGCAGAAGGCAGCAGTAGCAGCTCAACAGGCTGAAATAGTGGCTCAACAGGCAGAAATGGCCAAAGCGCCGGTCCAATTGGAGTGGGCTGAATGACAAAGAGATGCCGCAACAAAAACTGCATGGACCTCAGCATTGCGGAAGATGGCTGACAACACCTCCCTCTAATTCAACCTCAAAGAGTTGGGAGAGCCCAGATATATGGATCAAAGCCTATGTGAATGAGCAGCACTAGCTTCAAAATGAGCAGGTGCAACCCCCTCAGTTGCCTAACAGTCTCCCACAACCAGGGAAGGACAGGGATGAATCTCAACCACAGACTCTACACGTCAGTTACGCAACTGATGTTGTACGACCTAAAGTACGAGATTCACTTCCCACCATCAGCAAACCTTCCCCAACTGATGTTGTATGTACTAAGGGCTGAGATTCTCTTCCCAGAATCAACAACACTGCTCCAATGTCTCACGCCCTGCTGGCCGAGTAACTTAGCCCACCAGTGCTTACAATGACTTCTCGACCAGTTGACATGCCATCAACGACAACTGCCACACTCAATCCACAGGCAGCAGCATTTCTGCCACAATGTCAGGCTACAGAACTTTTCCCATTCACTCAACTAGAACGAACTTCTGAAAATGTATTAAAATATATCAAAAAGGAATCCTTTATTGAGATGAGACAATTCATGTAGGAGTTCAAAGCAGCGTCTGAGGTCTCTCAGGCATACAGGAATACATAAGGAAGTTTAGAACCCCTCCACTTATCTCCATGTGTATTTAGTGAAACAAAAGCCAGTATGTTAATTCCTCCCCACCCCTTTTGTAAGGAACGATCTTTTTTACAGTTTCCCAGGGCATACCTAATTTCCCCCCACCCCCTCTTTAGAACGAACTTTTCCAGAGTTTCCCAGGACACATCTCACTGGGGAATTTTTATGATCTTCTCATCTCCTGGCTGTGCCTCTCAGAGGTGATAGTTTTGGCCATCTGGCTTTTCTCCCTCTATTGTATCATGTGTGGGTTATACAAATTTGATATAAGATTAAATATATTCAGGTTACATCAAGAAAGGGTTTATCAGCCTCCCCCCACCTTTCTTCTTCCACTGAAGAAATGACAGATACACGGATCTGACATCCTGCCCTCCTTAAAAAAAACATATAGGCCTACCTGAAAAAAAACAAAAATCATGCATTACATTTGCAATTCAGGATGGTTTATCAGGGTATTTTTGGTGGAACTTACATAGTAATGTGGGTGCTTTTACATGTCGTTTGGCTACCCACTCATTTTCTGAGGGAGGAAGGTGTTTCCAAGCTACTAAATATTGTGTGGATCCACAGTGAGTGCGTGAATCAAGGATACCTTTAATTTCAAAATGTTGTTCCCAATGTACCATGATGGGGGTTGGAGGTGTGGGAAGCGGGGGGTCTGAAGTTTGAAGTGATCTCTGGTTTGATCAAGCTACAGTGAAATACTGGATGAACCTGTCTAAGTGTTTTGGGAAGGAGGAGCTCTACTGTCACGGGGTTAATAATTCTGGAGATGGGGAATGGGCCAATGAATTTAGGTCCTAATTTCTTTGAGGGTTGTAATGATTTTAAGAATTTTGTGGACGAATGTACATGGTCCCCAATCTTGAAAGGTTTAGGTTTGCAACGTTTTTTGTCTGCTTGAGTTTTGTAAACTGCTCTAGCTTCCTGTAAAGATAATCTTACCACTGGCCACATGGCTTATAAGATATCCATCCACTCCTTAAGGGAGGGGATTTCAGGATCTTTGTTGGGTAGTTCCGGCATGGGGTTGAATTCTTGGCCCGTGGCAACCTGGAATGGGGTGAACCCCATGCTACTATGGACTGAGTTATTGGATGCTACCTCTGCAAAAGGAAGAAGGTTAGTCCAATTGTCTTGTTGGTGATTAATAAAACACCTTAAATATTGTTTTAATATGCTGTTCACTCTCTCAGCTGATCCGTCAGTTTGGGGGTGGTTTCCTGATGACAACCCCTGGGTGGAGCCTAATAGTTAAATGCCTGCCAAAATTTGGATGTGAACTGAGTACCCCATCTGAGATAATCCATTGGAGAGCTCCATGAAGGCAATAAATGTGTATTAGAAACATCTTTTCCAATTCTTTGGCAGTTGTGATCTTTTGGCATGGAATAAAGTGAACCTGTTTGGAAAAAAGATCAGTTACAACCCAAATGACAGTATTTCCAGCACTTTCGGGAAGCTCCACTATAAAGTCCATAGAGATCTCTTTGCAGAAGGGTCTGTTACTGTTTGTAAAAGTCCAGGATATTTTCCTTGTCTTCTCTTTGCAGCAGCACAGGTGGGACAGCTCGCAACATAGCTTTCAATGTCCTTTTTGAGGGACGGCCACCAAAATTGTCTTTTGATGAGGTGCAGAGTTTTTACAAACCCAAAGTGCCTCACTATTTTGGAGTCATGGCAGCATTTCATAAGGTCCATTCTCTGGCTTGCAGGGACATAAAGTTTGTTCTCTACCCAAGCCAGTCCATCTTCGAGTAAACAAGTGTTTTTGTTAGCCTGGAGCCAGTCACCCTTAAGTAGTGCCTCCTTAAATATTGACGTCGTTGTGTCTTCAGTCAGGGATGGGTTTTTTTTCCTCTTGTGCCCGGGTGATTACTTTGGCTGCTAGTTGGGTCGGTTGGATCATCAGTTTTATAACCTCAATCGTTTTGCTGTTGTATTGGGGTTTTCTGGACAGTGCATCTGCTAAGAAGTTCTTTCTCCCAGGAAAATATTTGAGAGTGAAATTAAACCGTTTAAAGTATTGAGCCCACCTTGCTTCTTTTTCAGAGAGTTTCCGTGGATTTTTCAGGGCTTCCAGATTTTTGTGATCAGTCCATACTTCAAAGGGGATTTGGTTTCCTTCCAGGAAATGTCTCCATGTGAGCATTGCCCACCACACAGCATATGCCTCTTTCTCACATATGGCCCATCTTTGCTCGGTTTTCATCAGTTTCTTGGATGTATAAGCGCATGGTTGTAATTGTCCACTTCCATTCTTTTGGAGGAGGACTGCTCCAACTGCAACATCACTAGCGTCTGCTTGGATGACAAAAGACTGTTCAGGATCTGGGTGCTTAAGGACCGGTTCTGCTGAAAACAGATGTTTGAGTTTTTCGAATGCTGCTTGGCATTCCATTGTCCAGATAAGGGGTTGCCTTGGTTTGGGTTTCTCCCCCCCCCCCTTTCATTTTTAGCAAGTTCATGATAGGGAGGGCGATGTTTGCAAAAGCTGGAATGAATTCGCGATAAAAGTTCGCAAACCCAGGAAGCTTTGCAATTGTTTGCAGGTGTGCGGTGGGTCCCAGTCCAGTACAGCTTTTACTTTCTGTGGGTCCATCTCTAGGTTTCCCCCCTGTTGGGTGGACTAGCTTTCTGGAAGGGGTCTTCAAACGGCATTCTGCTGCACGGTGTCCCTCCTTTCCACACTTAAAGCAACCAGATGTTCTTGGAGTCATGGTGGATTGGGATTTGAAGACTTCCCATTTCCCTGGGGTGGGGATCTTTTCCAAGACTTGCCACTGCAATACTGATTTTGACTCACGTCTATCTCTGCCTCCTCTGCCATCATGTACCATTCGTGCAAAAGGTTTGGGGGCCCACGGGCCAGGCAGGCAGCATATAGGCCATCATTTAGTCCATCTTTGAACCAACAGACTAGGATATCCTCTGGCCAATCTACCTGGCCGACCAGGTCACAAAATTCCTTGGTGTATTCTGCTACCAGGCGACGGCCTTGTTTTACAACTCTAATGCAGTTGTGGGCTTTTCTATCAGCAATGGGGTCCTTGAAGCGATGGCATAAGGCTGTCATGAAGCGATCGAGGTTCCTTAATTCTGGGGCATTGAAGTTGTGGAGCATCACCATCCATCTGGCTGCTGCCCCTTCCAGGGCCATGGTGATGATTCGTACTCGGGACCCCTGGGTTGGGAAATCCCGCCCATATTCTTGCATGTAGGTGAGCACTTGTGCCAGGAAAAATCCCAGTTTCTGGGGGTCTCCATCAAAGTTTACCCCCAAGGGTGGGATCTTCCTCTGCAGTTGTATGTATCTGGGTGGGCCAGGGTTAATCCCCTGATCCAGGGCATTTAGGGGTCGGGTACCTGGTATGGCTCCTGGTTCTTCGGCTTGTCCCTCTGCTCGCTCAATCTCCGCTGGATCCAGTGTGGTGGCTCAGGTTCTTTCATTTTCTGGTTCCTTCCCTCTCCTGCATTGTCTTCCTGGTGCATCCCTCACCTCGCGGTTCTCCAGGGCTTCCCTCATGAGGTGATTTATGTACTGTCTCATTCAGTCGTTGGCCGGTGGCTCCTCGTCCCATTCTTCCTGTTTCAATAGGGCCTCCAGCTCCAATTTCCACCCAGGTTTACGATTGCCCCGGGTGAGGGTTACTCTTCTGGTTCTTCCATCCCAGCTGTCTCTTTTTCCTACACCTATAGACCACCAGGGCTTGGTGGAGGTTTCATAGGCAGCCTCGCTGTCTTCGATGGGGTGCACCAAGTCAGTATCTGGCTGGGTAACTGTCAACGTTTCTCCCCAGCAGTTGGCTTCCCCTTGGTCCTTGCTGTACTCAGATATTTTCCTTTTTTTGCAGGGTCCCCTCAGTAGAGTGAAGGTTTTTATTTTTTAAAAAAAAATTTCCTCTCCAGGATGACCTCTATTGCAGATGCTGCTTTATGTCAGGCTACAGAACTTTTCCCATTCACTCAGCTAGAATGAACTTCTGAAAACGTATCAAAACGTATCAAAAAGGAATCCTTTATTGAGATGAGACAATTCATGTAGGAGTTCAAAGCAGCATCTGAGGTCTCTCAGGCATACAGGGATATATAAGGGAGTTTAGAACCCCTCCACTTATCTCCATGTGTATTTAGTGAAACAAAAGCCAGTATGTTAATTCCTCCCCACCCCTTTTGTAAGGAACGATCTTTTTCACAGTTTCCCAGGGCATACCTAATTTCCCCCCATCCCCTTTTTAGAACAAACTTTTCCAGAGATTCCCGGGACACATCTCACTGAGGAATTTTTATGATCTTCTCATCTCCTGGCTGTGCCTCTCAGAGGTGACAGTTCTGGCCATCTGGCTTTTCTCCCTCCATTGTATCATGTGTGGTTATACAAATTTGATATAAGATTAAATATATTCAGGTTACATCAAGAAAGGATTTCTTTATCAGCCTCCCCCCACTTTTCTTCTTCCACTGAAGAAATGACAGATACACGGATCTGACACACAACCTCAATACCAATCTGGCTCCCAGACACCACAAGGTAACGCAGCCTTCCCAGCAGTGTGATGCTGACCATCATCCCCAGTATGGGAGAACAACATCCTCCATAAGTACTGGAAGACCACAACCCATCATTGACTTACAATCTGAACCCACCCTACGATAATCCAGGGAAAGAACCCTCTATGTCAATACCTCTCCTCAATTCAGCAAATGCTGAAGATTACTGGAGAAACTTGGCTGTCCAGAGTGGAAAGCTAAATTTGCACGCTAACAGAGTTTGCAAATTCTCTGACAAGCCAGGCAGCGAGTATCTAGTATGGAAGAAATTTTTCCTGTGCCCCGTTCAAGCGGCACGCCTGAACCCTGATGAAATAATCAGACACTTGATAGCATGGCTAGGGCCACAGTCTGCCAACATACCGAGGGCACTTTATGCATCCCACTTAGACGACCTGGCCGTGGCCCTACGGTTATCATGGAAAAGGCTTGATGAACTGTATGGTGCTTCCAAGGACATAGAAGCAACACTCTTGGATAGCCTCAACGGTTTTTCTAAAATTCCTATTGACACCTCACCGGATCATAGACCTCACTAACATACTTGTCCAGCTGAGAATGGCACAATGAGATCCCAACTTACCGGGACTCGCCTGTCTCGATCACGTTGACATGCAGAACAAAATTGTTCTAAAACTTCTTCACGTTCTACTTGAAAAGTGGCTCCAGTTGTCTGACACCTTCATGGCCAAGGGTCACCACCGCTTTATACCTTCACACTTCTTGAAGAATTCATGTCCCACCAGGCAACCGTGTGCAGCACACACCGGGCCCATGGACTCAGAGCTGTTAGTCTTCCTAATGACAGAAGATACAACAGCAACCATATATCACCCTCAGGCCCTATGCACACTACCAGGGAAAGACCCTTCATGGTTGTCCAAAACACCGAGATTGACTCCTTATCCACACACAGTTGGGGAGAGGATTCATCAGATACAACCCAATTTAGATCTCCGAACACAAGGAGAATACAGTTTTGTCCTATACACAATACTCATCACTCACTGAACAGCTGCACTGGGTTTGCAGTGAAATCACTGACCCAACAAAAAGAGTTGCTAAGGGAGTACCAATACTGCTACAAGTGTTGTGAATCCAAACACCCGTCCAAGTACTGCACAGCCAAGGTGCAATGTGACTTATGCAATAGTGACCAACACCAGACTCCGAGCTGCCACTTCAGATATCTCATAGCCCTCCTTCGGACAAGGTGCCTCAACGTAACACAGAAGCATGCAAGGCTCCTCAGCAGATTGCCAAACTGCAACCAAAACCAAGGATGAGTGTCAACTGCACAGCACTGTTCACCAACTGACTATAGCCTTATTCATGTCTTCCCATCTGTTTAGCCAAAGTGTACCCTGAAGGACGCCCTGAAGATGCCATGAAAATGTACATGCAGATAGACACTCAAAGCACCTGCACCCTGGCCAGACCCGCATTCTTCTACCTCTTTGAGGTGCAATAGGATGAACTTCTCTTCACTGTATCAACATGCCATGGACCAAGAAGCACGGTGGGGAGGAGAGCTACTGGACTCTGCATAGAGTCATTGGATGAAAGTTCTCAGTTCCCACTGTCACCCATGTTTGAATGCGATGGGGTGCCAAAGGACCGCAGTCAGATCACAACACCAGCAGTCATAAGTAGCATGCCTCATCTACAGCACCTGGCTCATCACTTCCCCGCTCTAGATTTGGAGGCTGATATCCTACTCTTGCTGGGAAATAATGCCCCTCGTGCCTTTCTCTTCTCTGAGTCAGTTGGCGGCCCTGTAGATGGCCCAGTGGCCATCAAATCTCCACTAGGATGGGGGAGCGTAGGAATTGTCAGTGTAGATCGGATGCAGGCTCCAACCCAGGCAAATGCCTTAGCACCATCCATTCCAACAGCCTTCCAATGCCCTTCAGCACTATCGAAAACAGGAATGACGTTCCAGCCTAAAAGGCCGCCGGCGATCAGTATACTTTCACTAGGAAACCCTAAACAGCTGCCAACAACCACCAGACATCCACTAAGACGCTCTACATGGGCATATGCCTACGCAACACCTTTTCCAACAGCTTCCCGATGCCCTTTGACACTGTGGGAGCAAGAGTACCATTCCAATCCTAAAAGGCTGCCAGAAGTGATCATCAGACTTTCACCTTTGCCACAAGAGTACCTGTACACCCTAAAAGGCCACCAGAGGTGACCAGCAGGCCGAATTTGAAGATTGAACCTCAGGCTTTGCATGCTTTGCTTTGTTTGATGTTTTATTAATGTTTACTGTTTTTTTCTTAGTTATATAGCTATCTTAGTTATATAGTTATATGCTATTCAGTTAGTATTACTGTCTACTGCTTATCTTACTTTATAGTTAATTTTTTTTCTCTTCATTTAATAATGGAATTTACAATTCCAGGTGGGGAGTGTGCTGTCCCAACCAGTCTATGGGAATTGGATAGTTACTTAGGAATTATGAGCTGTCCCCTTAAGGGAATGCATCATGGTAAATGTAGTTAAAGGTAGCCTGGGAAATGTAGTTCATGTCACATGGCCACATCTTTAATCCCAATTGGTCACTAATTTGACCATCGA
The DNA here is from genome assembly GCF_900518735.1 of Pseudonaja textilis. Next base: position 11,794,792 of record NW_020769344.1, read on the forward strand.
TGGGTTGGGGAGTTTTCCTCACTTTTCCCTGAATTCCCCAACTCATGGCAGCTGTTTTCTATTGCTACGAGATGGGTTAGAAGATAACCATCTTTTATCTACAAGGCAGATATGCAAAGGATTGGTCATTAAAGAAGAACTTCGTCACAAATGTGAGTTATGAGGATACCTGATGAACCAATAAATGTACTTTGTTGTGGACGTCTTGTTGAGTTTATCTATCTGCACCTGCACAGCTTACAAATCCACTACTACAGAATACAGAATACAGAAAACATAGACACATGGTTTACTTCATCCAATGCAAGAGTGTCTAGGCTGAGCTTGGATTTAAACTGGGGGAAATGGAGGGAAAGGTAGGTTGGTTCTCTAGATCCATGTTACAAATAGACCACAGACCCCTTATCAAATTATCTTGATTTTGGGTGGATTTCTTAAGCCTTCTGAGATGGCCTGAAACCATGTTTTTACTTAATAATGCTGTTAAAGTCTTGTTTTTTTCTAAAAATGGTAACTTTGAGGTCTTTCTGGGATGCTGAAATGTTCTGATATTACTTTTTCCATGTTTGTGGTCTTGATGCTAAACTGTTTGTTGCTTTGATTAGTGTAGCATCAAAGCAGCTACAGTATTGGAAGTGGGGGCGGGGAGGAAGGTCTGTGTTAGTGTCACTGGAGATAATGTGTGAAGGATATCTGTGTGAAGGCATTCCTGCATGCACACATCTGGGAGAGCACAAAAAAGGGATGGGTGATGGGGACCTATCCTTTGAAGGAAAAGCCAGGCACCACTAGACTTGACCCCCCTTTAGGACAGGAGGGCAAGAAGCAGGGGAACAACCAGCCCAGACCTGCCCCATTGCTAGTCCATGGTCATTGAGTTTAGAATTTCTGAAGTTGGGTCAACAAACAGCCAAGAGCAGCATGGAAAACGAACAGCTGAGCCTGCAGTGTGAAACTGCCCCAAGGCCTATATGCAGTTAGTATCTAGTTTCTAAAAATCAGATACATGATTGCTATTTAACAGCAAAGTAAACAGCTGGTGACTTTAGAAGCTAAGTAGCTCTCTGAGTAAGGCTGCTGAAAGTCAGAACAAAATAAGTATCAGGCTTCCATGATAACATCCCAGATGAGACCAGGGAGTCAATTTGGAACAGGTGGAGAGGATGCCATTATCTCTTGACACTGACTTGGTTTAAGAATTTATCTGCAGAAATGGGAGAAAAGGCTCTGAGTTCTTATAAAAAGAGGGATGGCCTTTGAAAGGCTGATTATAACATACTGCTTCTGGCAACAGAGATGGTTCAACCTGCATTTTTATATCAACAGGATTAGCCCTTCCTGCCTTTCCTTCCCCCAAAGAAGGAGGGTTTCAGCAGTCTGGAGATTTGCCTGTGAATGAATTTGTAGACTTTCAAAGCATTTCTCTCCCTCCCCACCATGCTCCCAGTAGTGCTCCAATAGCAAAATGTGTGCACTGCAGAGCTTGAAATGGGGCTGCAGAAGAAGCCATACATCATTGGCTGTAGCTAGTAACACTGAACATAATCATATATTGATAAAGGGCCCTATCAGGTCCACTATGGTTCCTGGCCATAAAGCCACATGACACTACATTTTCATTATTGAAAATGAAATACACAATGGCCAATTTGTTCTGTTTCAAGCCTGGAGGTGCTCCTTGAGAAATACTGACTCAATCCCAAGCTTTTACTACACATTTCCACAATATAATGAAGTTGGCCTTCAACTGGCCCATGCAGGGGCTTACTGGGGCTAATTTTTTATGAACTGTGCAAACACAAAACATGGAATAAAATGGGTGATTGGTCACCTGGTTCAGAATTCTCACTAGCCCCTTGTCTGTATATGGAAAAAAGGCTTGGTCCATGGGCCGCTTGCTTTAAAGTTACTTTGATGCTCTTTGTACAAAATTATTTTGCTAACAGAGTTGAAATGGAGTTGAATGGAGGAATAGAGTTAGAATGGAGTTAAAAATAACTTGCACAAAAGAATCTGATTTGCTGTTCTCATTCCCACTCCCCCATGTTTTTCACTAAATATATGAAATATTAATTTTAAGATTTTGCATGTCTGTGTGGTGCCAAAGTTGTCATCTGTTATTTCCAAATAATGGATAATTCCAAAATGTAAGCCTTAATAAAATATATAGGTGTTATGTCCCTGGAACTTAAAGAAGTTCCCACCCAGGTCCGTTCGCGCTGCGGGGGCGGTTGCCCTCTCTCATTGGCTGGTTCTCCCCAGCAGCCAGCTATAAAAGCAGGCTGTGGGGTCCAACCAGTCGCTGTTCGCTGCGAGCCAGTTCCAGGCTTGGCAAGCACGTTCAGTCCTTTATTTCCTAAATAAAGTATTGTTGCATCCATGCCCTGGTTCAGCCTCTCATTGCTCAACTACAACACTGGCGACAAAGGTGGGATGGCTACCAGAGGCAAAATGCAGCCGCTGAATCACTAGCCGCTGATCCACAGCCAGAGAGAACGATCAGCAGGCAGCGAGAACGAACGCTGATCCGCAGCCAGAGAGAGCGGTCAGCGAACAAGTGAGAGTGAGAAAGCGTCTGTAGCCGCTTGTTAGCCAGCTACAGGGAAAGTGTAGCGCTGTGAGCCGCAGCCGCTCCAAACAAAAGGGCGCGAAATTCAAATGGCTGTCGTTTGAATTTCTATACAAAACACAGCGCGGTGCTGTGTTCTTTTGAAATCACTGACGCCAACACAGGCGCCAAATTCAAAGCGCTGCCAAACAGCCATTGCTGCTTACAGCGTGCAAACCCAGAGAGAGAGTGGGAGGCGCGGAGCCCCCCCCCCCCAGAGCTGTAATCACGTGCCTGCCTAGGCACAAGAGTTTTTTTCTTGCCTCCACTGTGGTCCCAGAGAGATTCCAAAGCAGCTAGCCACTAGATTCTCAACATGAATTCCAACCCAGTCTTCCCATCGTTCAAGCCGGATGAGGAGAAATGGAAGTCATACAAGAATCGCTTTAACCATTACATCGACGCCATTGGGCTGGCTGATGCAGGGGAGCACCGAAAAAAATCATATTTCCTGATCTACTGCGGAGCCATCATCTTTGATACTGCCACAGCACTCGTGGCTCCACGTGTGTTAAAAAACGTCCCCTGGACAGAACTGTTAGAAATCCTTACTAACCACTATTCTCCTAGACCCTCACAGATTGCCAGGCGGTTCACCTTCCTTATGAGGAAACAATCAGACAAAGAAACTATCAACCAGTACATGGCTGCCCTCAGGACTGCAGCACTCCATTGTGGGTTTGGGACCTACCTGGATGACATGCTCCTCGATCAGCTAGTCTGTGGGGTCAAGGATCTTCACCTTCAAAGGCGCCTACTCGCCAGGAAGGACCTCAACCTCGCTCAAGCCGTCGAGGAAGCCCTGGCAGCGGAGCTGGCAGCACACTCAGCCACTGAGATCCAAGGTCCTGTCTCCAAACAAATTGCAGTTGCCGTCCACTCTGAAGAGGTGGTCATCGAGGAGGACCCCAGTGATGCAGCCGACATCCACCGCCTAGCCCACACCAGACACCCGCAGGTAGGAGCCAAGCAAGAAAGCATCAGTCCATCCAAGCACATCACCCTGTGCCTATCCTGTGGTGGATCTCACCTGAGGACCACCTGCAAATTCAAGGGAGCCACCTGCAACAATTGTCACAAAAGGGGGTGTTGGGTATATGGATACACCAACTAGGTTTGGATGAATAAATATAT
>NW_020769344.1:11798543-11856467 GCF_900518735.1 Pseudonaja textilis
TGTTGGGTATATGGATACACCAACTAGGTTTGGATGAATAAATATATAAACCTAGGTTTAAGTGTTTGTAGCTTTAAGCACAAAACTGCAATGTAATTAGATAATTAAGGGTGCGGTTGCAAGCAGCAATATAAGGAAGTAGAGAGAAACGTAACCCTCCTGGTCCCTGTCCTTGTTACTGGTGTCTGGTCCCTGGCCTGGTCCCTGGCCTGGTCACTGGTCCCTGGTCTCTCTGCTATCTGCTGCCTGCTGTTTACTCCTGTTTGAGATGTCTGCATGTTATTGCTTGTTGGCTACTGTGCTGGATACCGTTTCTACTGAACAAAAGGACTGTTTACTTGGTGAGCTGATATCCTGCGAATACTCAGCGTTGTCTTCGAGAGAAAGGTATCGGAAGGAGAAGATTTACAAGAAGATAAAGACATTGTACTGACTAGTTTATGGACTAGGTTACTGGATGGATATATTGGATAATGACATATGGACTGAATGACAATGCTTAAACTCTAAATGAATAAAATAACTATTTAAAACTACAAACAGTGTTTTTGTCTCCAGTGTGTGTATACTCTTGGGCCCAGCCTCTCTCTCATTTGGCTGCCTGGCTTGACTGCTGCTGTGCACTCTGCTTGGGGGTTTGTCCCCAAGCACTAACAGGGGGCACATCGCCAGAGTCTGTCAAGCCACTCACAACTCGGCACAAAGGGTCCCTTCCTTTTCACATTCCGGACCCCAAAGGCAAGTGTTGAACTGTCGCACCCGCCACCATGCTAAGCACGCTTGCCATACCATTAATAAAATCTCTCTTTCCGTTTTATTAGAAGGTAAACCTTGCCGCATGGAGGTTGACACGGGGTCAGCGCTCTCAATTATCTCTTGGAGCACCCTCAAGAAACTACAGCCCAGTCTATCCAGAAACCGGCTCCAGAAGTGCCAGCTTAGCCTGAAGGACTACCAGGGGAAGATCATTCCTGTAATCGGCAGAGGCAAGTTTCTTGTTAATTTTAAAACTTTCAAAGGCCACCTACCTCTAGTGGTAGTTAGCGGCAACCTCCCTACACTTTTGGGACTTGATTGGTTCCCCCACCTTGGCCTAGGGTTAACAGGAGTCCATGCGGTCTCAACCTCTGACACTGACTCCCTATTCGCTGACTACTCAGACGTATTCAGCAATGAGCTGGGGTGTTATAACGGTACCCCTATCTCATTCTCCGTCGACCCCCAAGCAGTACCAATCTGGTTAAAACCTCGTAGAGTTCCATTTGCTATTCGGCCTAAATTGGATGCGGAACTGGATAAATTATTAAAACAAGGGATCATTGAGCCTACAGATTTCGCCAAATGGGAGACGCCCATTGTCACACCCCTCAAAAAAGACGGTAGCCTGAGAATTTGCTCGGACTACAAAACCACAATTAATAAGTTTTTACAAGTTAGCGCTTACCCAGTGCCCGTCATTCAGCATTTATTACACACTTTTGAACCTGGCAGCATTTTTGCCAAATTGGACATGTCTCAAGCGTATCAACAGTTCCCTGTTGACAACCAAACAGCGGAACTCCAGACCATTGTCACCCACAGGGGTACTTTCCGGTGCAAGCGTCTCCAATTTGGCGTAAGTGTTGCCCCTGGCATTTTTCAATCCCTCATGGAGCGGATTTTGCAGGGCCTCCCTGGTGTAGTACCCTACTTCGATGACATCTTAGTCTCGGCCAGGGACAGACCCCAACTCTTCCAGAGAGTTCGAGCAGTGTTAGAGAGGTTCAGACAGCATGGCCTCAAATTAAAAAAAGAAAAATGTGCCATTGCCACTAGACAGGTGGACTTTCTGGGTTATAAAATTGACGCCTCAGGCATTCACCCCCTGGAGTCCAAGGTTAAGGCAATTCACGAGGCACCCACTCCAACCTCCAAAGCGGAACTGCAGGCCTTCTTGGGGCTATTGAATTTTTATGCATCTTTCCTGCCCCATAAAGCATCTGTGGCGGAACCCCTGCACAGACTTTTGGATAAAAAATCGTCTTGGCATTGGGGACACAAGGAAGACTCCGCTTTTCACGCAGTCAAATCACTACTCACGTCGGAGGCGGTCCTTATTCAGTTTGACCCCAACCTTCCATTAGTGCTAGCAGCGGACGCTTCCCCTTTTGGAATTGGGGCAGTGTTAAGCCACAGGCTCCCCAATGGCTCCGAGGCTCCCATCGCTTTTTTTTCCAGGACGCTCTCTGCAACAGAGCGCAATTATAGCCAAATCGATAAGGAAGCTTTAGCAGCTGTCGCAGCAGTGAAGAAATTTCATGAATTTCTTTTTGGCCACTTTTTCGAGCTGGTCACGGATCATAAGCCTCTCCTGGGTCTACTAGCAGGTGACAAACAGACCCCTCAAGTCCTGTCCCCTAGAATGACGAGGTGGACTCTTTTCCTAGCGGCATACTCGTATAGACTCATACACCGTCCAGGTAAAACATTGTCCCACGCAGACGCCCTCAGCCGCTGCCCCCTGCCTGCTCCAGCTGAGGATCCTGCCCCGGTCCATGCTATCTTTGAGGTCACCCAACTGGACCTCCCCATCACTGCCCTTGACATTGCCGCCAAATCCAAGGCAGACAAAACGATCGCCCAGGTACTGGACTGGGTGAGGAGGGGGTGGCCGGGCAGTGATGTTGAAACCAAATTCACGCCTTTTAAGACCCGCCTACAGGAGTTATCCAGTTTGCAGGGCTGTTTGCTGTGGGGCACACGAGTGGTCATCCCGACCTCACTGCGTACCCGAGTTTTGGAGGCGTTGCATGAGGGCCACCCTGGCATCGTCTGGATGAAGGCATTAGCATGCAGCTACGTATGGTGGCCTGGCCTTGACGATGACATCATCAGATGGGTAAGCTCCTGCCATCCCTGCCAGGAATCCCGTCCATCCCCTCCAATTGCCACCCCCACTAAGTGGGAAAGCGCCAGCGCACCTTGGTCCAGGATTCACATCGACCTAGTGGGCCCGATGCACGGCAAAATGTTCCTGGTGGTCGTGGACTCTTACTCTAAATGGATTGACGTGGCACAACTATCCACAACCACCACGCAAGCGGTTACCAAGGTATTGACTCGCCTGTTCGTAACGCACGGGCTACCAGACTCAATTGTTTCTGACAATGGCCCCCAGTTCTCATCGTCCAAGTTCAGTCGCTTCGCTGCCAATCTGGGCATCCGCCACATCTTCACGGCTCCCTTTCATCCTGCCAGTAACGGATTGGCAGAAAGAGCCGTTAGGACCACTAAAGAAGCTCTAGCTAGGTTCAGCAAGGAAGACTGGCACCACAGACTCTCCCGTTTCTTGCTGAGCCAGCACTCAACCCCGTGCACAGTCACTAATAAGTCCCCGGCTGAACTCCTGATGGGTAGACGCCTGCGGACTGTATTGGACAGGCTTCACCCACATTACTGCCCTGACTCTCCCCTCGCTTCCACATCGGGGGTTAGGCATTTTGTCTTACAGGAAACCGTGTTCGCGAGGAACTTCGCTGGAGACCCTCTGTGGATCCCGGGCGAGATCGTGGCCATCACCGGACCCAGGTCGTATTGAGTCAGACTGGAGGATGGCCGAATCTGGAAAAGGCACCTGGATCAGCTGCGGAGGCACCAAGGCACTCACGTCAGCAGTGACTCATGGTTGCAGACCGGTGCGAGGCTACAGCATCAACCCCACATCAGCACCAATTCCGGTGACCTGTTTACACCTGCAGCCGAGCCGGGGAGCCCGAACACGAACCGTAACCACCAGACGGCTGACCAGTCCGAACCAGTCAACGGGAGCACATCCCCAGTGACCAGCCCTACGAGTCCCGAACCAGCACTGACCGAGGAACGCGTTCGTGACACCCCACCGGGCCGACCTTCCTCTGCAGACGCTGAACTACCAGACAACTCACCAGAGTTGCACCGTTCTGGGCGCCAGCATAAGCCTCCCGCGTACCTTAAGGACTATGCGTGTTCGCATCTGGGGGGAAGGGGTGTTATGTCCCTGGAACTTAAAGAAGTTCCCACCCAGGTCCGTTCGCGCTGCGGGGGCGGTTGCCCTCTCTCATTGGCTGGTTCTCCCCAGCAGCCAGCTATAAAAGCAGGCTGCGGGGTCCAACCAGTCGCTGTTCGCTGCGAGCCAGTTCCAGGCTTGGCAAGCACGTTCAGTCCTTTATTTCCTAAATAAAGTATTGTTGCATCCATGCCCTGGTTCAGCCTCTCATTGCTCAACTACAACAATAGGAGTAAAAAAAACAGCAAAGTTTAGTGATCAAGACACTTAGGCATGAAAATTGACCGGATGACTTTGAACCAGTCCCTCTTTCTCAGCCCAACCCACCTCACAAGGTTGTTATGGGGGAAATAAGAGGAGGAAGTATTAAGTTTGTCACATTGACTTGTTTATAAAAATGATAAAGGTAGGATATAATAAGTAAAGTAGATAAATAATAATCAAAACAAGGAACAATCAAAGACAGAGGTTTTTTTCTCGAGGTAAAACATCTCTCATTTCAAGAGTTCTTACTTCATCTCTAGATAAAGGGATCTGGAAAGGGAGGGAAATGTGTGTTGGGGAAAAGTATCCTTGGATTGTCTCCCATGATCAGTCTGAACCCTAACAGAAGTCGGCAGTAGAGATACAGGTGAAGCACAGGTTGCATACAGTATGAGAGCTTATCTAGAACCAGGTGTTGATGGCATTTGTTCCTGAAAATCCTGGTTATGAGTCTTCATAATGTTGAACTATCTTGTAGAAGCCCAGCGGGTTCCCTGGATAGGTCAATCCCACTTGGCATAGGATTCATGCAAGGCAGTTGATGAGAAAATTCCCCTCCATTTCCCACCCTTGAAATCTTTCTCTAGACTCTTCTTAGCCAAATGGGCAGCAGGCTGAATCTGGTGTAAATTTATTTCTGCTGGTTGAGAGATTCAGTTCATGCCCAATGAAGCCGCTTTTAACAATCAAACATGAGACTTTTTTCAGAGAGAGAGAGAGAGAGAGAGAGAGAGAGAGAGAGAGAGACAAAGAAAAGCAGAAAGATGCAGTTGTTGGTGAAGGGGCTGTTGATTTAATCAGAGAGCAGCAGACAAGTTCTTAACATTTCCAACATTGTGGGTCCTCCTCATGAAATGTTTTTCCTCCCTTGCATCTTTCACTCTGTGAAAAAAAAAGCATCTGGCTATGCTGAGATTAAGTTCCTTGAATCAACAATACTGTCTCTGAAGCTTCATTTCAGTCAAAGTAACAATCCTCGTCACATCCATTTTGAATTCTTCAAATATGAACAAAAAAGTTCAGTATTATAATTAACTCAGAAATCAGCACTGAACCAGTCAAATCTGTTGACCTGAAAGAGGATGAGGGAGAACACTCTGTTCTGTCTTGAGCTCCTGAATGAAAGGCAGGTGATAGGGCCTAATAAATAAATACAGTTGCTTCTGGGCCTATTGGCTGTACCACCTATCATCAGTTGAAGGCTTTAACCATCATGTCTCTAAAGCCAATTCATTACCTCCTCTGCAAGCCACTGAATGGTATTCCATGTCATATTGGATTTCTGTTTTATGTATTTCTCAATGCACCTTACTTTTGGGGGGGGGGGGGCATCCACATCATAGACAGTGAAATTTAAAAGGGAATTACATAAAAAGAGGCACAACATTGCTCTGAGCAAGGTGACATGTGCTGCAGCATGAGAGATGTTTTAGGGAACTGTAAACAGGCAGAAGCCAAACAGAAAAATAATAAAGTGGCTTTTAAGTAAAACCAGCAACATCTTGGATTTATATAGTACTCCATATGTTCTGCATGAGGGATTTTAGAGGGAAAGAAGGTAAGGAGCTGGCTGGGGGGTTGGGGGAGTAGAACATATATTGAAAAATAAGCATAAAACCCTTAAATTTTTTAGCAGGCATCTACTCTTCTTATTAAAGGTAGCTTTTAAGTTGTAGCATCCAGGTGTGAGACTGTGGCTAAAGAAAAACCACCAGGATCCAAGGAAAAAGACTTTATTGGATATACATCTGCAGATGGGTTCCACCCTAGGCAGCTGGGAGGAACAAAAAACATAGCTTTTGCTCTACTCTTATACCCTAAAACTACCCCCCCCCCCAGTATGCAAACGGCTTGATTTACAATCTGTCTTTCAGGATACAAGTTACATTTTATTATCTTTTTGGTACCTAGCACATAACAAACACTTTCTTACGTAGTATCTGGCATTTCAAAGACATTCCAAAAGAGTGTGATAATTCCCAGTGCTTCAAAGGCATTCCAAAAAAGTAACTGCACTCCCAAAAAAGTAACTGCACTCCCTTACTTCAAAGACATAATCTATCTTTCAACATGAGATTTGAGTCATAAAAAGGATACTTTATTAACACTTCTCACAATCCCCCCTGTTCTTGTTCCATCCTTGACTCAAATTCAGTTAATAACAAGTCTGCTGTCTTCCATCCTTCTTCAGGAGATTCCTCCAGGTGCTCCAATGGGTCATATTGTTGTCTTAACATCATCATTTGTTCAACAACCTGACTTTTGGCTATCAGGGAGAGAGTGCTAGTTATCGTGCGGATGAATATAGGAAGAACACATGGTAGTATTACACATCCCGCTGCAATGATACCAATGAGTGCTATTATGGCTTGTAACCCTGGGAGCTTAGGAAACCAGGATCCAAACAGGTTCCCCATATTGAATCCTTCCCAAGTCTGGAACGGTACATGGGCTACTTTTACCATTCGGTCTGCTATCTCCTGGATCACCTTTCCACTCTCATCAATTTCGATGCAGCAGTTTGTTAGATTAAATTTCCCACATACTCCTTCCTCCTTAGCAAGCAAATAATCCAGAGCCAAGCGATTTTGCATTATATATGTTCTTGAGCGTGCACTTTCTTTAGCTAAATGTGTCATAGTGTACCTATGTGTGGGACCTTTCAGGTCATAACATTTGACACTCCCTTCATCCTTACAAATGAAGTAAGATGTCCCATTGTAGATACAAGTCCCAGAGTCTCTTTTCCTGCAACTCAGTTTAGTATGGAAAATTAGAGTCTTTGTCACTTGTGTCCCTGTTTTTGTTGTTTTTATGCATTGATCACGTTGTCCCTCAGTCTTAGCTTTTGTCTTTATCTCAGTTTCTCCTCCTATCCTGCTCATGAGTAGGTAAATAGTCACTAGGCAAATCAGCTGCATGTTACCGCTTCAGAGTTAACTTCAACGGCTGACCGTCCACTGGAATGGCCTTCCAAGGTTTCTCAGGTTCCGGTGCCTTCTTGACTCTGCTGTAATGCGCCCAGCCTCCTTCTCGAGTGCGAACTGCAGATTCAGTTGTCAACAGCACCTGGTACAGGCCTTCCCAGCTGGGCTGCAGCTTCTCGCTCTTCCAAGTTTTTATCAGGATCCAGTCTCCAACTTCATGGGGATGTTGGCTGCAAGCTAAAGGTGGTTGTTGCGCCAACAATCCCTGTTTATGAAGAGAAAGCAAAGACCTGGACAGTGTCTGCAAATATTTTCTCAAGAACAAATCTTTGAATTCAGGAATTGGATTCCCTATTTTTGCCAAGTAGGGTCGCCCCATTAACATCTCGAATGGAGAGACCCCAGTGTCTTTCCTTGGACATGTTCTGATTCTGAGTAGTGCCAAGGGTAAGTTCTTTGTCCACGGTAACCCATTTTCCAATTGTAATTTGGTCAAATGTTTCTTCAATTCCGCATTCCCCCTCTCCACTTTAGAACTGGATTCTGGGTGCCACGGGGTGTGTAAATCCCATTTCACCCCTACAGCTCCCATCACAGACTGCAACACTTTTTGTGTAAAATATGTCCCCCTGTCAGAATCAATAGCCTCCATCATCCCATAATGAGGAATGATTTGTTCTAATAGGATCCTGGTTACTGTGGGTGCTGTGGCTCTCCTAGTTGGATAGGCCTCCACCCACCCTGTCAGATGATCTTTAATCACAAGTAAATATTTCCACCCCCCTTTCTCTGGTAATTCAGTGAAATCAATCTGTGCTCTCTGGAAAGGCCAGCCCACTTGTCTGCCCACCTGTTCCCAACTACCTCTGGGGTGTTTCCTTTCTGATGAGCATTCACATGCACTATTGCCACTTGATCTGGCAGCTGCAGGGCCTCCAAGGCCTGTTCTACAAGCTGTAATTGTTCAACTTGTTTCCCATCAGCCTTGATAAAACCCCTTTCCTGCCAGATCTTACCAAAGGTATGGACCACACCCCAGGCATATTTGGAATCAGTCCAGATTGTCACATCAATTCCTTCAGCCAACTCTAAGGCCCTTTTCAGAGCAAACAACTCATATTTTTGCGCAGACCATGAGGAAGGAAGAGAGCCCTTTTCTATGATCTCCCCCTCTCCTGTCACGACTGCAAATCCTGACTTCCTTTTTCCTTCCTCAACCCTGCTTGATCCATCCACAAACCACCTTTCCCCATCTTTCAAAGGAGTCTCTTCCAGATCCTCCCTCACCTTTGTCATCAAATCTACTTGCAACAAGCAATCATGGTCCTCAGCTTCCCACTCCTGTCTTCTCTCTTCTAGGAATTCTGCTGGACTCAAATTCCTGTCTGTCCCAATCACTACATCAGGGCTGGTTCTCAAAATGGTCTCATATTTGAGAATCCGCCCCTCTGTCATCAAGTTGTTGCCAACTGACTTAGCACAGAAGTGACCTGATGAGGAGAATGCACCACAAGGGTCCCCCCAAAGGTTAACTTCTTGCTCTCTACCACCAACATAACTGTAGCAGCCACAGCCTGCATACACACCGGCCATCCTCTCACCACCGGCTCCAGAGTTTTGCTCAGAAAGGCGATGGGCTGGTATTGCCCCCCCTCTTCTGCACCAACACTCCTAGTGCCGTTCCCTGCGCTGCTGACACATACAGATGAAATGGGAGCTTCAAATTGGGCAAAGCCAAAACCGGTGCGGATGACAGTGCCTTCTTTAAACCTTCCCATTTTTCACCATCTCCCTCTAACCATTCTATACTTTGTCCTTTTCCTACCAGCTTCCTGTGCAGGAATTGAGTTAGCACAGTGTAATGGTCCACCCAGACTCTGCAATACCCCAACAATCCAAGGGCTTTCCTGACTTCTGTCTTATTTCTGGGGGGAGCCAGGCTCATGATCCCTTTCACCCTCTCAGGATCCAAGGACCTCACCCCCTGCTGAATATAATGCCCCAAATATTTCACCTTCCTTTCCACAAACTGGATCTTTTCCCTTGAAACTGTCAATCCTTGCTCTTTCAGCCAATTTAACAAAGTCACAGATGCTGCTCTAACCTCTTTCTCTTTCTCCCCAGTCAACAACAAGTCATCCACATACTGAATCAACATGATCCCTTTCCCTTTCTCAAAAGACACTAACTTTTCTTCCAAAGCCTGTCCAAACAACAAAGGGCTCTCAGTATAGCCCTGGGGAAGTACTGTCCACCTTAATTGCTGTTTTCTCCCAGTCTCAGGATAATTCCATTCAAATGCAAACAGGTCTCTACTTCCCTCCTCAAGGGGGCATGCCCAGAAGGCATCCTTCAGATCTATTACAGTAAACCATTTGTCTCTGGGAGGAATTCGTCCCAAGATAGTATAAGGATCAGGAACCACCAACCCTTTCCTACCTCTTTTACTCAGGGAATATTGTGGAGTCCACAGTTTAGTTATCCCTGGTTGTATCTTGAATCTTAATCGGCTGAATGTTCATTTGCCCTGCCTTCTCTCCTCCTGCCCAGACATCATCTGAAATTGCCCTTTCATCCTCCACAGTCATCTTACACATCCTTATTCCCTTCCCGGTATCCCACAGCTGGATACCGAACACAGGCAACAAATCTCTCCCCAGCAAATTCACTCCAGAATCAGAAATATACAACACTTCAGCTTCAGTCACTTCATTCATTTCCAGTCTAATTTGTTCAAACTCACTCACATCCTGTGATTTTCCACTCACCCCAACTACTTTTATCACTTTCCTTGATCTATGTGTATCCTCTACCGGGTCACACACAGAAGTCCGGCTTGTGCCGGTGTCTATCAGGAAAAGCCGCTCCTGATGGTTTGGACCCACTAAAATGTTTACCAATGGCTCCCCACAGGTCCTCTTAAAGGAGCTGGAACAGCCCTAATCATCATACAATGCATAACTCCCTTCTTCTCAGTTGGTAGGACACTCACGCGCAAAGTGACCTTCCTTCCCACACCTGAAGCAACTCCTATCCATTCCAGGCTGTCTCATTCCCATGCCTCTTCCTCGGGAACCTCTTCCTCCACCTCGAAAACTTCCCTGATTGTATCCCTCAAAATTCTCTCTTCTTTCTCCAGTTGGACCCTTCCCAAAGTTCCCACTTTTCTTTACTTCACTCTTTGTTGCAGCCTGTACAGCTGCAACCATCATCTGGGACTTCTGTCTGGTTTTTACAGTGTCTCTGTTCACAAAAACTTGTTGGGCTGCTTTCAGGAGATCAACCATTCCCACAGCTCCCCAATTATCCATTTTCTGAATTTTCTTTTGGATATCTGGCCAGGCTCCAGTCACAAACTGCATTTTCAGCATGGCTTCAAAAGCAGGTGTGCTAGGGTCTACTCCTGAGTATTTAACTAGACTTTCCCGGAGTCTGGTACAATAATGTCCAGGGGATTCATCTTTGCCTTGGTTTACTTCAAAGGCTTTAGTTAAATTTTTCCCTTGTGGGACTGCCAATTTTATCCCTTCCATAATCATTGCTCTCATATTCCCCCTTACTTGCTCTGCCACCCACAGTGTTTGGATCCCAATCTGGAACTGCTATGGGGAATTTTTGATCTCCTGCCACTGCCCCTTGTTGCCCATTCACTCTTTCATTCCACGCTCTCCAGGCTGAGGTCCGGATGAGATTCCGCTCCTCAGGAGTAAATAGATGTCCCAAAATGTACATAAACTCCTGATAAGTGTAATCATTCGGACCCAACCATAGCTCTAACTGTTCGGCCAACTCATGAGCATTTTCATGAAGTTTTGGAAGGGTCTTCTTCAATTCTCGCAACTCGGCTGGTTTTATGGGGACAGCCACAAAGACTGTCACCGGATTGCCTGCAGCATTGATCCCATTAGGGACTTCCCTAAGAGGAAATGCATCCACTTCAGGTTTGTCTGAAGGGAAAATTTTGAACATCTCTTCTCAACTGTTCCACTTCTTTTCTCAGCCGCGGATAAGGCGGCGACTGAGGAGGGGGTTGTACCACTGGCAATGGCAGCGGTGCCATAGGAACATTGGTGGGTGCATTATTCAAATTTGGATTTGAAGGCGGCGGACTCTGAAGCCAATCATCCGTCTCGCTTTTATTGCTCTTCTGTTGAGACATGTATTGACCCTCAATTGGAGGGATGGGACCCTCAAATTTCACATGAAACCATACATCTATGTATGCAATTTGGGTAGTCATTTTGTGTTGGAGAATATAGTCTCGCAATTTGGTCATCCAATAGGTACTGGTTTCCCCCTCAGGACTCCAGTGATATGGAAATTTAGGATCAATCAAAGGGTATTTTGGCCACCGGTCTCGACAAAGATAAATCATGTTTTTTCTTTTCGAGATGTCTGGTGAATTCCTTTAGATTCGGGGAAAACCACTGCTGAAGTAGTTGTCCCAGGGGCAAATCTACCGGAATAGGTTTTCTGCCATTGTCAAATCTTCCCTGTCCCAGACAGGCTTCTTCCTGGTCTCCAAGACCCTTGCTTTGTCCCTTTCCCATCTCTACTCTTCCAGGCTCCCAGAGCCTTGACTCACCAGTCCCAGTCCTCCAGCAAGCGCTGGATTCTCCCAGAGAGTTTAAGGACCTCTTTCTTCTAGACTCCTAGTCCCAATCCTCCAGCAAGCGCTGGATTCCCCCAGGGAGTTTAAGGATCTCTCTCTTTTGGCTCCAAATGAAAGGAACAAAGTTTACCTGATCTGATCACTCCTGGACTCTCTGCAGTCAAAGGATCTGTGGGCGTCCCCAACTCAGATCGATTTCACAAACTCTCAGCTGGCATTTCGTCTCAGTTCTTTTTCCAAGGACCGTCTGGATTCAAAGTCACCTCGGGAATCTGACCGAATTCGGGGAGAGGTGCCTCTCAATGGGAGGTTGTGGCCACTCTCTTACCTGGTCCCCGCTTTCCAGTCGACCACCTTCGAGGATCCCGGACGAGCCCCCAAATTGTGAGATTGTGGCTAAAGAAAAACCACCAGGATTCAAAGTTGATCCAAGGAAAAAGACTTTATTGGATATACATCTGCAGATGGGTTCCACCCTAGGCAGCTGGGAGGAACAAAAAACATAGCTTTTGCTCTACTCTTATACCCTAAAACTACCCCCCCCCCAGTATGCAAACGGCTTGATTTACAATCTATCTTTCAGGATACAAGTTACATTTTATTATCTTTTTGGTACCTAGCACATAACAGATACTTTCTTACGTGGTATCTGGCATTTCAAAGACATTCCAAAAGAGTGTGATAATTCCCAGCGCTTCAAAGGCATTCCAAAAAAGTAACTGGTGTCTGGTACTGTACTCCCTTACTTCAAAGACATAATCTATCTTTCAACATGAGATTTGAGTCATAAAAAGGATACTTTATTAACACTTCTCACACAGGCCTTGCTCAGGGCCAACTCTGTCCTGAGGGAGAACGAGGCAGCTGTCACAGGAGCAGATTGGAGTGTTGTGAAAGGACAGCACATTCTTCATTACTTAATTATTGTGGGGTTTTTTTGGGGGGGGGGGGATTTTTGCTGACAAAGGCAAAAATCCAAAGGGGAAAAGGAGAAGGATTTTCCTGTCTCAGGTATCCACATGACATGGCTGGCATTAAGGATTCTGCTCTTTGGTTAGCAGAGACAAGGGGTGGGGGCTGTATCAAGTTTCTTGTGTCCCTTGGTCCTTCCCTGGCATTGTTCTGTGTTGGAGATGGATGCACTGAGCAACCTGAATCAGTGAAGGGTGTTTTCTATTACAAAGAAAGAATGAAAAGTGAAACAAAAAGGGGTCAAAAACCAAATACTTATACTTGTCTCCTGTCTAATGTTTAGTTTAGTTATTTGGAGCTCAAACTCTTAGAGATGGGCAGGATTTTGTTCTTTAGTATTGAAGTTTGAAGCACATTTTGAAGCCATGGAGAAAAGGAGGATGTTATTCTTAACTCTTCTGGAGCACTGTCGAGATTTTGGATTGTGTGGAGTGAAAATAGAGGAAGGAGGCAAATAAAGGGGCAGGCTCAGAGGTGGGATTCTACTGGTTCGGAGCAGTTTGGAGAACCAGCAAATAGCTCCACTGACTGGCCCTGCTCCTCCCTGCCTGCCCTGCCCCTCCTGCCCACATGCCCTGCCCAGTCACTCCTCCTCTCACCCACCATTACTAACCTGCTTTCTCCTGTCATTGCTGCCTGCCTTCCGCCGAGGACCTGATATCCCTGGGTGAGTGAGCCTGCAAGCAAGTCCCAATCAAGTTGAATCCTGGCTGGCCTAGGCCACTGCGCTGTTCCCCACACCGTCCCTGGGCTTGCCTGTCTTGCTTTGCCACTGGTGTGTTCTCCTTCTCCCCCTGGCTGGGAAGAAGCCACATGGTCATGGATATGCTGGCTGGGAGAATGGTCTTCTCCCCCTGGCCAGGAAGAAGCTGCATGGCCATGGCTGTGTTGGCTGGGAAAAGGTTCTCTTTTTCCCTCTGGCCAGGAAGCTGCATGACCAAGCTGGCCAGGAGAACAAATTCCCCAATGATTTCTTTGCCTAGCTGATTTGCAGCTCCTTCGTGTTTCTTGCCATTATGTGCAGGGAAAAGAAAAGTTTATGTGGGGCTAAAAAAAAGTTAAATCAATCAATTCCAATTTCTAGCAAAAGAAAAAAAATGAGTGAATTTTTTTTAGCCCTGCACAAACTTTTTTTTTCCTGCACATAATGGCAAGAAACACAAAGGAGCTGCAAATCAATTAGGCAAAGAAATCCTTGGGAGAAGTGAGGGCATCTGGGTGGTGGTGGGTAGGGAAAGCTCCATGGTGCCCCACTGCAATGGTGAAATGGACAATGGAGTGGCTGGCATGAGGTAAGGAAGAGGCTGCCCACTGTCCTTCTCTTCTCCTTGTTCCTCCTGCTCCCCTCATACTGGCTGCTCCCTTTCCCATTTCTATATTGCAGCGCAGCACCCAGGAATCCACTTTGGTAGCATAAGGGTAATAATTTGCCTGTCCAAACTAAACCCGAGAAGTCTCTGCTACATACATTGGGCTCACCAGCAGCTTCAATCGGGTTGCTCGATCGGCGGTGAACAAAACAGCCTCATTATGATTTGAAACAACCCTGAGGGTGGCATAGGGTTTCTAAAGTGCACATGCTCACCAACTGCATTCCCAAGCTTTTTGGCAAGCTGCAGGATTATGGATTGATCTGCTCTTTGCTGCCACTGCCTCCCCCGCCTTTGTCCTTTGGCTTTATAGGTAGATGGTCTTCCCTGGGATTTGCATCTGGTTCACTGCCTACAAGTCTGTTATTTTTGGAGGGTCCTTTTTGGGCAGAGTGAGCTGTGGTTTTGCACTGATGTTCAGGTGGATGGGTATATGGGTGTTTAACTTCATTAATGAAGTTCACTTTATTTTAAGTACTGCCTTTGAAACTTTATAGTTTTTCATCTTTTCATTTTATAAAGTTTTGGTGTAAGAGTAAAAACTTTAGAGTGTATTCATACTGTAGATGTTGGAAAAGACCCTGTTAGTCTCCGGTAGCCAAAAAATCAGGAATTTGGTAGCTCCCTTTCAAGCTAACAACATCCTTCATCAATTTAGCTATTCATCAGTCGGATGAAATGAGATTAAAATTTAATATATTTTTATACTATCTGTTAACCTGAAATGGGTATAATAGATTCCTACCCCAGAGGTAGTCCTTGACTTACACCACAACTGAGTCACAAGCTTCTGTTGGTAAGCAAGACAATTGATAAGTGAGTTTTGTTCCATTTTATGACTATAATTGCTAAGTGAATCACTAAGGTAAGTTAGTAACACAGTAACACAGTTGTTGGGTGAATCTGGCTTCCCCATTGACTTTCTTGCCAAACAGATCACAGAAGGTGATCATATGACCCCAGAACATTGCAACTGACATAAATATATGCCAGTTTCCAAGTGTCTGAAATTTGATCACATGACCATGGGATGTTGTAATGGACATAAGTGTGATAGAAGGTCATAAGTCAGTGTTGTTCTGTCAACTCCTAAAACATTTTGCATATATGTTTTATAGTTGACAATAGAAAGAAGGGGGGGTGTCAAAGAGTAGGCAATAGTGTGGAATTGAAAGTACATTCCATTCATATTTTCTTCAGAGACTGATTAGATGACTGAAGCTTCTGCCGTGAAAAAATCTAATAGGAGAGCATGATTAATGACTCTTGGCTATGGACATTTTTTGTTGGATGATACTCCCAGAGAGGTGGGGGGAAAAGCAGGATCAAGGGTGACAGTGAATTATGTATCTCACAGTTGGCTATGCCCAGGTTAGTGCTGAACGTAGAATGGTAGCTTCAAATAAATCCTCTTTAGTTTTGGGAGTGTGGCTTGAGACTCATGATTTAATTGGAGTAACTGACAGAACTGACAGATTCCTCCTGATTAATCACCAGGGTGCCTGTGTCCCGGCCTCTTCCATTGTTCCCCAACATCTGAGGTGTGTGGAGAGAAACTCAGGCAGCCATAGCCATGGCAGAGGCTATCGGGAGAAAGCTTGGCTTCCAGCCAGAAGCAAACACAAACTGATAGCATAATTACAGAAGGAGGACAGCTCCTCTTCAACTCCAAAGAGGAGAAACCTGCTCCTCTGGAAGGGAGAAAACCAGATAGATACCTGATGGAATTCCGGGGGAGATCCATAGAGCAGTTGAGGGAGGGATCTGAACAGGCCACCATTCGAGATAATGGCCTGTCCTGCCACCCAAAACAGAGGGGAATTTTTACAGGGCTTTTTGAAGTGGGGAGAAGCAGGCAAGACCTCTCTACATACCAGAAGAAAAAAGAGCCCACAGTGGCAGCCAGTGCCTCCCCCATGCAGCAGGCAGTCCCTTCCTCCTGTGCAAACTAGAGCTGGGGAGGAAAGTCAGCCACCTCAAGTGCAGGCTTACAGAGGGCGACAGGGAGAGGAAGGACCAGAGCCCAACGAACCACCCCAGTTCAGGGGGAAATTTGATGGAGATCCAGATCAGCTAGCTTTATTCCTTGATTCAGCTGAGATCTACCTGGAATGCTATGGACACTTCTACCCCTCCCCTAGAGCCATGGTGAATGTCATTTCTGAGGGGCTAGAGGGAGAAGCAAGAGGATGGCTAGCAACCCTCCACAACAGAAGGGTCCCCCAGCTGCATGATGCAGATGACTTCCTATGACTACTAGAGGTCAGATTTGTGGAGACAGAGGAGGATCCATCTGTGGAAGATAAGCTCAGCAACCTAAAGCAGGGAGGGCAGCCCATTAAGGAACACATCCTGGATTCAGGAGAATCAGTGGGAAGATACCCCTTTTGCCTGAGCGGATGCTGGTTCACTTTTTCAGAACCAGCCTGGACAAGCAAATTAGCAAAGTAACTGCCTATCAGGACATCCTGAACCAACTCTCTGGGTGGTTCTGAACCTGACCCTGGGTGGTTCTGAACCTGTCATTCAAACAGACGCAGCAGTGGGGGTCTGAGAGGTGGCAGTAGGAGCAGTGTTACTCCAAAGAAACAACCAAGGAAGCCTACAGCCCTGCGCCTACACCTCCCGCAATCTCATGGACACAGAGAGACGATGGACTTCATGGGAAAAAGAGGCTTTCGCGATAAGATGGAAAGCAGGTTAGTGGGGTGGGGAGAGAATGGGATTTTGCAGTAATTCCCCCAGGAGTGGGGAGGGAATGGAGATTTTGCAGTAACCTTCTCCCAGGAGTACGAGGGATTTTGCAGTTTTATGATATGTACAGAATAATCCTTGAGTAACAAGGATATGCACATGGAACCGTTTATGAGAGTAGTTATGAATAATTATTCAGCCACACACAGATACACTGAATTGAGTTAAAGTTTACTTTAAGAAATAGCACAGTCCAATAAACGGTCCAGGTCATATACGTTTTACAGTCCAAAGAATATCCAATTACAAAGTCTTCTTACCAG
This sequence comes from Pseudonaja textilis, assembly GCF_900518735.1. The sequence continues at coordinate 11,815,730 of NW_020769344.1, forward strand.
TTGCCTTTGTCATTTCCAGTAAACAAAAATATCAAAGTATAAGCATAGCATAAATACAATAGATAACTTTAGATAACAACATAATGTCAGATAGACAGAATGTCAGAGAGAGAGAATGCCAGAGAGACAGAATGTCAGAGGGAGAGAATGCCAGAGAGACAGAATGTCAGAGAGAGAACAAGCTATCATCTCTAGCTCCCTCCCATGGCAATCTGCAATACAATCAACCAATCGGAATATAGTATAAATCAATACAGTGATTTTGTCTTAAAGCTACAAACATACATTGTTGGTTTATATATTGCCGACCCAACTAATTGGTGGACAGATTCCTGACAGCAGTAACCTTCCCCTAGGAGTGGGGAGGGAATGGAGATTTTGAACTATTCTTCCCCTGGAGTGGGGTGGAAATTGAGATTTTATGTTATCCTTCCCGACACACCCACCAAGCCATGCCCACCAAGCCACACCTACAGAACCGGTAGTAAATTTTTTTGAATCCCACCACTTCATCCAATCATAACTTTCTTAGTCTTGGATTTTTGTTCATTCTTTCTAAAGGACTAAGTGACATACATTTGTTACTGGTCATTTATTAAGTCTTCATTAATTCAATACCTATTGATTCTTATTTTACCATTCACACTTCTGATCCCGTTCTCTACAATAATACACTTTTATACTTCTCCTAATATTCTACTCTTATTATCATATTATAAAATGGGAAGAACAAGATCTCATACACCAGCTGTTTTGATTTCTTTTAACAAACATTCATTTCTTTTCAATAGAGTACATCAGGGGTGGGATTCAAATTTCTTAACAACCGGTTCTGTGGGCATAGCCTAATTTGTGGGTGTGGCTTGGTGGTCATGTGACTGGGGTGGGCGTGGCTAGGTGGCATATGACTGGCAAACCAAATATAAGTAGTCTTCACTTAATGGCCAGTTGCTTAGCAAGTGTTCTAATTTATGACTGACCTCCCCAGAGCTACTTGACCTGTTTTTGGTGTTTTGACAGCCACACATACACACACACACACACCAGTTACAACTTCCCACACAATCTTGTGACTGAGGTTTCCTGTTTTTTGCCAACAATTCCTTCTGGTTTCTGGTTAAAAATGCCCATTGGGGAAAATTGACTTAACAACCAGTGTCTGCTTAATGACCACAAGTTTCACTTAATGACTATGGTGTTTGCCTAACCACCCAGGGGTCTGCAACCTTAAATACTCAAAGAGCCATTTTTTAAATTTTCTTTTAAACAGGTATCTCTGTCTCTGTCTTTCTTTCTTTCTTCCTCTCTCTTTCTCATCTCTTTCTCTTTCTCCCTCTCTATTTCTCATTTCTCTTTCTCCCTCTCATCTATAACTGCTAAGATTGGAAGCTGTTTTTTTATAATCCTATTTCTTTGCAGTTTTTTTCACACAAATTTGTGTATATGTATCTTCCTTTCTGCTATTTATTCAAAATGGGCAATGATTGTGTGTGTGTGTGTGTGTGTGAGCGTGTGTGTGTAGCATGTGTTATGTGTAGCTGTGTTATGTATGTGTATGGATATGTACACACTTTTAATGTGTGCCAGTGTAACTTACAGTAAAAAAATGACAAAGTTATCTCATCTTTCCTTCCCAACCCCATTCCTCCCCACACCCTATTTTGTGTTGGCTTCCCAGCCAAGTACTTACCTGGTCTGATCCTGTTTAGCTTTCTAAAATTAGCCTACTGAAATAAATACCAAACTATACTGCCCAATAATTTACCTACCATCACTATCTTGCACCTGATTTCAATATAAACAGCCAATCTGCAATATTACTAATTTTTGCTAGGCATCTGCTGCATATTACTCTCTTCCTTGATAATCTAGTCCAGAGGTCCCCAAACTTGGCAACTTTAAGACTTGTGGACTTCAACTCTCAGAATTCTCCAGTCAACAAAGCTGGCTGAGGAATTCTGTGAATTGAAGTCCACAAGTCTTAAAGTTGCCAAGTTTGGGGACCCCTGATCTAGTCTTAGGTGGGCAAAACAGTCTGGAGTCACTGGCAAGAGGAGCTCAACATGGAGAAAAGTTGTGTGTCTCCCCATATTCCTTTCTCTGTGAGTAGCCTCATCCCCTCCTCCTCATTTGTAAAGCGTGCTAAATTTAAAGGTGATGCGAGACACTGCTTGCGGAGAGAGGAATATGAGGAGACGCATGACTTTTCTCCGTACCAAGAGGGCTGCTCTCTCTCTCTCGCCTCCACTCTTGGCATGGAAAAAAGTCAGTGGGAGCAGCAATTGAGACAGTTGGTCATCCATCCCGGGGCTCATGCTCACCATACCTACAGGGGTTGGGCAATGAGGCGGCAATGGCGATTTCGGTGGTGTTGGGGCTTCCGGGACCAGTCCCCCCCGCCATCCATGCGGCCGCACATGTGGTGCATCGGGGCTTCCAGGCTCTCCTCCCCACAGTCACCATCATCTGTCCTGAACTTGATCAAAGGGCACCTTGTTGACATGAGCCTCTCCACTTGTTCTTTCTTGCTGCTGGTTTTTTTTTTTTTTGTCAAACATCTTATACAATTTTTTTTTATAAGCTGTTGACATTGTCATTTTATAATTTTGAGACCACAAATTTTTCCATTTCCCTAAATCAATCCCATATCCAAAGTTCTTCCCCCAGCAATCATAGTTTCTTTAACTTGTTCTTCTTCTTGTTTAATTTCTAATAAATATCCATACAGTTTTTTAATCACCTTTTCATCAGTACCTGTCAAAATCTTATCTAGATCAGTCAATTTATCATAGAAACCTTCTGTTTTAGAATCTTTGTCATACCTTGAATGTATTTGCGCATATGAAAACCAATTCATCTTTATACCTTGTTCCTCTAGTTTTTGCATCAATTTAAGTTCACCCCTTTCATTCAATATTTCCCCATATCTAACTGTTTGTTCCTTTTTATATATTATAGGATAAGAAAATGCTTCAATAGTCGATAACCAGACTGGAATTTTCAAGTAACATTGTCTTTTAATCTTCTCCCAATTTAACCACAAAGACTCCCGTATATGATGTCTTCTAAAATACCCCTGTATTTTAGTTCCCTTGTACCATAAAAAAGCATGCCACCCCAACAACAAATCATGTCCTTTTAATGTCAACAATCTAGTATTTCTTAATGTTATCCATTCCTTGACCCACATCAGGTTTGTAGCTTGGTAGTACAACTCCCAATTAGGCAAACCAAATCCTCCTCTAATTCTAGCATCTTGCAAAAGTTTTAACTTTATTCTCGCTTTCTTACCTTGCCATATATATTTCAACACAATTTATTTAAATCTTCAAAATAGTCTTTTCCAAGCCTAATTGGAATTGTTTGGAACAAACATAAATTTCTGGGTAATATATTCATCTTGATTGTTGAAATTCTCCCTATTAGTGACAGTTGTAGATTTTCCCATTTTGCCAAGTCTAGCGTTATCTGCTGTTTAAGTTTGATATAATTATTCTCTTTTAATGTACTACATCTTGCTGTCAAATGTATCCCCAAATACTTGATCTTATTCGTGACTTGAATTTTCAATAGATCTGCCAATTCTTCCTTTTGTCTTGATAATATATTCTTTGTCAAAATCTTTGTCTTGTCTTTGTTTATTTTCAAACCAGCCACCTTGCCATATGCCTCTATCTTTTCCAATAATTTTGGTGCTGTTTCTAAGGGGTCTTCTAAGATAAAAACCAAATCATCCACAAAGGCTTGCAGCTTAAATTCTTCCTTTTTGATTTTCATTCCTTTTATACCTTTATCATCTCTAATATTTCTGTTTAACACTTCCAAAGTTAACACGAATAGCAAAGGTGATAGTGGGGACCCTTGTCTTGTTCCTTTTCTTATGTTAATAGAGTCTGTCAATTCTCCCTCTATCTTTATCTTTGCCGTTTGCTTGTAGTATATAGCTTCTATTGCTTGGATAAATTTTCTAGCAAAACGCATGTGTTCCAACAATAATAACATAAATCGCCAATTCACATTATCAAATGCCTTTTGTGCATCTAGAAATATCAAAGCCATTTGTTTTTCAGGATGTGCCTCATAGTATTCCAAAGTATCCAAAATTACTCTCATATTATCTTTAATTTGTCTCTTTGGCAGAAATCCATTTTGATCAGAATGAATAAAGTTATTTAAATTTTTTTAAGTCTTTCTGCCAATATTGAAGCAAAAATTTTATAATCTGCATTTAGTAAAGAGATAGGTCTATAGTTCTTAATTTGCAATGGATCAGCCTCCTCTTTTGGAATAAGTGTGATATAGGCTTCTGACCATAATTTGGGTATCTTCTTCTTTAGCATAACTTCATTCATAACTTCTAGCAATGGGAGATTCAACTATTCTTGTAATGTTTTATAAAATTCTGCTGGGAGTCCATCTGAGCCTGGTGCCCTTCCATTATTTTGCTTCTTAAGTGCTTCAGTTAACTCCATCATAGTTATATTGCTTTCTAACATTTTTTCAGTCTCTTTAGGTACCTTGGGTAAAGTAGCATTCTGTAAATACTGCTTAACTCTTTCATCATCAATATTCTCTTGCTTATATAATTTCCCATAAAAGTCTCGAATGATTTCCTTCTTCTCTTTACTGCCATGACAGTAAAGCCTTTATCATCTATTAACTGCAATATTTTCCTTGATTCTTTCTCCTTTCTCAGTTTATATGCTAACCATCTACCTGGTTTATTTGCATCTTCAAAGTAGTTCTGTTTAGCACCTCTAATTTTCTGTGCTAGTTCCTCTTTCTTTATTTGACCCATTTTGTGTTTAATTATATCCATTTTTAGCTTAATGTCCTTTTTCTGTGACATTTACTGTAGCTTTTTTTCAAGTCTTTTGTACTCATCCTCTAGAGCCTTAGAGCCTTGTCTTTTCCTTGTATTCCTTTTCCTTGTATAATCTATTATCAAGCCTCTAGCATATGCCTTCATTCTATCCCATATATTCTGAATTGATGTATCTTCTTTTTTATTTTCTCTAAAGAAAAAGGTAATTCTTTCTCCATCCACTGTATAAAGTCTTTTTCCTTTAAAATAGTATTATTTAATGTCCATCTCGATCTTCTTTTTTGTCCTTTCCATTTAATTGTCATTGGATTGTGGTCTGCCCAAGTATTTGTTTCAATATTTATTTCTTGAATATTAGATATTAATTCTGTTGACATCCATATCATATCTATTCTGGACCATGATAAATGTCTATTTGAATAGAAGGTATATTGTTTAGTTTTAGCATTTCTTTCTCTCCATGTATCTTTTAAATTTAATTCATCAACCATTTTAAAAAAGGATTTTGGGAGAGTCTTTCTGTTTTGCTTTGTTGTTGTTGCTGTATAGTCCAATTTATTGTCTACAATTCCATTAAAATCTCCCATCATAACTATATTGGCATAGTCCAGTTCAATTATTTTCATATGCAATTTTTTGTAAAATTCTTCTCGTTTATCATTTGGAGCATAGATTGCAATCAGGAGTGTTTTCATATTATTGTCCATTATTCCACCATTAGTACTTTTCCATCTTCATCAGTATAGATCAATTTTGCTGGGGTGATCTCTTTAATATATAAAACCACTCTTCTTTTCTTACATTGGGTCAAGGAAGTAAATATTTTCCCTAATTTTGGCTGTATCAACAATTGTTCATATTGTTTTTTAATATGTACTTCTTGTAGACAAATTATATCAAATTTTAATTTCTCTAATTTATGAAAAGTTTTCCTTCTTTTAGCAGCTGAGTTAAGTCCATTTATATTAATTGTAATCAGTTTTTTCTCTTCCATGGTTATATTTTATAGTTGGGTTGATCAGCTCTCATAGATCTTGGTTCACGTTGTTCTTTAGCTCCCACCTTTCCATCTACTGCGCCTTCTTCTTTTTCAGTCTCCATTTGACAGTCCTCTTGGAATTCAATTAGTGAGAACTCTTTTTCTGCCTCTTCCTCTTTCCTTCCAAAAAATTCTGTATAGAATAATTCCGCTTTCTCAATTGAATCAATTCTATGTCTCTGTTCTCGCCATGTGAACATTAAACCTTCTGGAATCAGCCATCTATAATTCACCTCTTTTTTAAGTAGCATTTTAGTCAGGAATCAGTATTCTCTTCTCTTCTCATCTCTCTCACTCTTCTGGGTATTTGTTTTAAGACCACAATCTCCTTGCCTTTGTATTTCAGAGCTTTCTCTCTTGCCACTTGCAATATTTGCATTTTAATGGCTTTCTTTGTAAATCTAATATGAACTTCTCTTGGTAAGCTATTTCTCATCACATATCTTGTAAAGACTCGATATACCTCATCTATTCCATCCATCATCTTCTCTTCAGTTATTTCCAAAGCTTCAGCCAATATTTCTATCATTATCTCAGCTAGATTTTGTCCTTTTTCTTCCTCTATGTTTTGAAATCTAAGATAAAATTCTGATCTGTCCATCTCCCATCTCAGCATACCACTTTTATCTTGTTCAGCCACAGTTAATCTGTTATCAATGTCCCCAATCTTCTTGTCTCTTTGTTTATCTCCTTCTTCAATTTTTTGGAATTTCTCGTCATACTTCGACATCATTTGTTGAATGTTCTCCACTTTTTCATCAGTTTTCCCTGTTCTTCGTTCGATGTTCTCTATTCTCTTTTCAATAGTCTCTGATCTTGCTTTAATATCTTGGATTCCTTGCATAATCATCTGTAGAGTCACTTTTTCTTGTTCTTTTTCTTGCTTTAACATTGTCTGTATTGAACGTTGTCCTCCAGATGGTGGAGAAGCAGAAGTAGAAGTTGAGGATCCAGGAGCTGTGAGTTTCCTACTCATTTTAAACAATTCAAAATTTTCAGGTTCTTCTAAACCTTAATCCAGTTGTGAAGTAGCCAATTATAATTCAGAGTAAAAAATAAAAATGGTAGAGAGGAAAAAAGCCCAATAGTAATAAAAAAAGGGGGGGGAGACAAAAATTCTTCAGGTTCTTCAACACCTTAATCCAATTGAAAAGTCTCAAATATAAAAAAGTGCATAAAAATGAACCAAAAGGGTAGATAAAAAAAACCAAAAAATGCCAGGAAAGAAAAGAGAAAAGGCTTTTAAGGCTTTCCCTTTAAAATAAAAAGCAAACGTGGAGATTGGACTTCCCCCGCCCAAAAAAAAGACAAAAACAAGCTCCAACCAGGCCAAAAACCCAGATAGTTATTACAAGAATAAAGATGTTTTAAAAAATACAGTAAAGCTGGTAAGGAGGGATAGCACAGCTTAGAAAAAATAAAAAGACACTTTGTTTAGTTATCCAAGGCTCTTATTATAACTCTCTTCTCCAAAGCCTTATCACCTTTTCTTTTTGTAAGCTTCAACACTAGGCTCCAGCTGTTGATAGAAATCCAGAAGAGCACCTGCAATAACACTCTCCCATGCTCTTCCCTCTATCTTATAACAATGTCCTTGAAAAGGAGTCTCAGTTCTTTCTTTCTCAGCTTTCTCAGCTTCGTCTGGTCACAGGAAATAAAGCATTTTCCTGCTGCTGTTTTTGGGAGAGTAAAAGTTTCTCAGCACAGCAGAAAGCTTCCAAGCCCACCCCCCATCGGAAACGGCTCCCGGGCAAGAAGAGAGAAGCAGGATTCAACCTGGTATGTTTCTCTGCTTGCCTGGGAGCTGTTTGTAATGGGAGGGGGACTTGGAAGCGTTCCGCTGTGCTGGGATTCTCTTGCTCTCCCATCAACAGCAACAGGAAGGAATGCATGGAGAGGCTCATGTAGGCTCCAGCCAGGTTAGCGGCTGCTTCTATCACCTGCTGCTGTTTTGGGAGAGCAAAAGTTTCCCAGCACAGTGGAAAGCTTCCAATGAATGGCTGCAAGTCGAGGACTACCTGTAGTCTGTCAATTTATTCCTACTGTGTTCTGTGAAATTTGTTATTTAGCTAGTATATGTGTTAGGATCAGGGAGATTAGTTAGCAGCTAGCAAATATTCTAGCTTTTCTTACATGAAATCTGTCTATATCTTTACATTTGTAGGTGTGGTTTTAAGATTGTGATCATATAAAGTTGAAAGGGAATAATGATAATAAATAAAAAGTAGAACATCACAGCATTAAGTGAAAAGTTAGTGTAGAGACATTTGCTCTCTTGTAAAATATATGTTATCTTGCTATAAACGCATTTCCTTATGCATTTATTCATTGTTAAACATATGCCTGCAATCAATTGCATCCTCCTGTATCAAGTATATGGTCCTGTTATCTAAATCCTTCATGAATCTTTCCATAAATTATCCTTCATGAATCCTTCCATAAATGCCACCCCTATTTCCTCCAGGAAATGGCACTTAGCTATCTCTATATCCAACTGTCAAGGCAATTCACACATACCTTTGACCTATGGTGTTAACAAAAGGCCGAAGTAGTCAATTAGGGAGACAATAGAGAAAACATAACACTGCCAGAAAAGAATCTGTCTGTGGCAGTATGATGCAAATCTTAGTTAGATTACATGACTAGAGTTTTATAGCTAGTTTAGATTACATGATCTAGAGATTTACAAGGTATTTACAGAACTAAGAAAAAAGACATTTAAGAGGGACAGGGCATCTTTCTGTATTTTGTAGAATTTTCCTCCCATGTCTCTAGGAATTTCTTACCCAGAAATAAATTCTGCTTTCTTTGATTTGCAAGCCTCCATTTAAGTCTTTGTTTTGGTTTATTTTTGACTTAAGCGTACTGCCAGACCTTAAAAAAAATTGAATAATTCAAAATTAAATTTTTATTGATAAAATGCTGTCTCATCCCTTCATCTTGACACTGGATATGGGATCTGCAGCAAAAAGAAGGCTGGGGAATTCTCGAGGTTGAATCCATACAGGTAATCCTCGATTTAACAACCATTCCTTCCACCCTCTGTTCCCACCTTCCATTTCATGAGGCCAATAATTTTATTCTGGAAATTAAATGTTCAGAAGGAAGCTGAATCCAGTAGGCCCCTTAAAATTAACAGGATTAACTTCTGCATATACAGGTAGTCCTCAATTTACAACAGTTCATTTAGTGACCGTTCGAAGTTACAATGGCGTTGAAATGACTGCTTTTCAACTAGTCATTGCAGCATCCTCATGGTCAAAATTCAGATGCTTGTCAACTGATTCATATTTATGACAGTTGCAGTGTCCCGGGATCATGTGATCAACTTTTGCAACCTTCTGACATATTCATTTAACAACTATGTTATTAACCTAACAACTGTAGTGACTTACTTAACAACTGTGGCAAGAAAGGTTTTTAAATGGGGCAAAATCAGGGGTGGGATTCTACGGGTTCTAACTAGTTCTGTAGAACCCTTTGTTAACTTTCTAGGCAATTCGGAGAACCAGTAGTTATAAGAAATCTCCTTTTGTTTTTTTCCACCCATATTACATTCTTGGCAGTATGCCTAGACTTACTGTCTTAGAAGGATTTTTTTCTTGATACTTTCTTAAAGGAAAAGGATTGTTTAAAGCGTTTTACACTGCTGTGGGGAGGAAATAAATCCCTGGAAATACTTCTTCTTGGCTAGCTAGAAAGATTGAGTTTACATACCCTTTCTGAGTTTTGATCTAAAACTGGTTTTGGTGAAGTTTAATTCTGTGCTTGGTGACGTTTAATCCTGTGTTTATTGATGGGATAATTTATTCAGCTTCAACAAACAACAGCTACTGTTTTAATTTAATTATTTGTATTGTGTTTGAATTTTTCCCCGCCTTATAGTTTCTTTTTCTATCTGGGGAGGGGGTCTTCCTTCATTGCTTTAGTGGTACTGTCCTTTTGGGGTGTACTTCCAAGAGGCAGAATGCAAGCTTGGCACTGTTTTTTTTTACTGCCTTTCTGGGGGGGTATGTGATCTTTCCTTAAATATGGATGATTTCCTTAGGATATCTTGTGAGATGAGTGGAACCAGCTGGTATCTTTAAGTGGTGCAAATGGATCTAAGGATTGCTTCTCCTGGGTGTGCTCTTTATGCAGAGCTTAAATGACCTCTCTGCTAAAGGGTTTCGCTTTATGAGCAAGAGTTGGCTGCTGATAGTTATCATCGCATTTTAACTATTTTAACTCCTCAAGGTGCTCTGGCACCCTGCCTGATTTGTAACTCCAGCTTGCAGGTATTTTTAATCTAATGATTATTTTTAATCTAATGATTGGCATTTAGGACAGCTTTTTGCAAGCAAAGAAGCTTTTTGTATTTTTGTCCTTGATTTATAACTGTTCATTTAGTGACCATTCAAAGTTGCAATGGCACTAAAAATGACTTATGACCATTTTTTACACTTACGACCATTGCTGTATCCCCACTGTCATGAGAGGCCAGGTGAGAAGAAGCGCCCCTTGATATGTGTGGTGTTGAGTTGGCCATGGCCACCCAGTCACATGACTACCAAGCCACACCCATCAACTAAGCCATGCCCACAGAGCCAGTTGTTAAAAAATTTGAATCCCACCCCTGGGCAAAATTCCCTTTGTACCAAAGGACCAGCTTCTCACATTGTGGCTGCTACAATGAATATGAGAAGCCTAGCACAGTTAACATCTCTAGCTCCTTAATGAAGCTTTTGGACAGCCTCACATCGCTCCAAGGTATGAGGGGGAAGGGGGAGCAATTTCAACCAGAGACAGCCAGGCTGCCCCCACCCCCACCCCCATAGCTAAGCCTGCACCAGTGCAGCAACCAGCGGGGCCCAGAGGGAGGTGTGATCCCCAGAAGATGCAGAGCTCTCAAGCTGCCTCTGTTAGAAGTGAAATTTGGGGGAAATCCCAAAGACTTGGGTTTCTTCCTAGCACAAGTTTGGAGCTATATGGAGGAATATGGGGAAGAGTTCACCTCTGAAGCAGCCAAAGTGAGATGTGTTACCAGGGTCCTGGAGGGAATAGTGGCAAAGTGGATCGTGACTTTGCATAATGATAACTACCCCCAACTGCAGAATTACAATGTATTCATGACTGTGTTGCGGGCAAGATTTGAGGACCCACTGGCGGAGAGAAAGGCCAGGATCAGGATGAAAACCATAAATCAAGGGAGGAGGTCAATGGCTGACTACACCCAAGAGTTTAGACAGCTGGCGTGCCATATCTGAGGTTGGTCCCAGGGAGCCCTGATAGAAGCCTACAAAGATGGTCTAAATGAAGACGTGTACCAGATGTGTATCTCCAGAAGGGGTCCCAATGATTTGCAACTGTGATACTTGCTGGCAGAGGAAGTGGAGATAGATTTGACCCGAAGCAGACATGGGGGAGGTGCTAGATGGAGCAAGCCATCCCCACCCCACACTTCCAAGAGGCCCCTAAACTTCCAAAGGGAGGAGTGATGACAAGACCCAGATCCACTGCCTGCTTTCGATATGGGAAGGAGGGCCACCGGATTGCAGACTGCAGGGGGCACAGAGAGGAGGGAAGAAACCTAAAAACCCCTCAGTCAAGCTTCGCGAAACCGCGCTAAAGATGGGGGAGGTTGTAGAGGTCGCTCCTCCGGCAGGAGAGGGGCTGGGATCTCCGACTTTCCTTGAAGAGAGTGATTCCGACTCGGAAGACAACTTCCTGGTAAGTCCAAATAAGGGGCCCATGACCATTCCAGTAACATTAAGGGTACCCACTTTAGGGACCGAAGGGGAGATATTAGCCTTGCTAGACTCTGGGTGCACGAGGTGTGTAATCAACATGAAAGTAGTTGAGGAAATGAGCATCAGACTGAGAATGTTAGAAACGCCCATAGCCTTTTGCCAATTGGATGGATCAGTGCTGGGAGGTTGCCCTACACGCTTCATAACGGAGCCCCTAGAGATGACCATGGGGGAGCATAAAGAGACTTAGTGTTTTATTGTGGCCCCTGGAATGGAGCAACCATTAATACTGGGATTACCCTGGCTCCGCAAGTGGAATCCCCATGTGAATTGGAGGAAAGGGTCGCTGCGCATATGCACTCATCAGCGACTGGAAGGGGAGGGGCGATCCCAGCAGAACCTTCAGGATCCGGTTGAGCTAGCCTCCAAGGGTACTGAAGTTTTGGAAGGGGAGGAAAATATCCCGAAAGAATATTGGGACTTAAAAGAAGTGTTCAGTGAAAAGGCTTCAGACGAGCTTCTCCCTCATCGATCAACAGATTGTAGTATTGCAATTCTGCCGGGGGTGACACTCCCGAAATCGAAGTTATATTCGATGACACCACGGGAATTGGAAGAACTGAGATCGTTTATCGATAAAAATTTGAAACATGGTTTCATCCAACCCGCTAGACCTCGGGTAGAGGTCCCAGTATTGTTCCATGAAAAGAAAGATGGCTCCAAGTGTTTGGTAGTGGACTATAGAAACCTAAACGCTATTTCTGTGGAAAACATGTACCCCCTCCCTCTAATGAAGGACATGTTAGCCCACCTGGCTAAAGGGAAAATTTTCATGAAATTGGACTTGAGAGAAGCGTATTACCGAATCTGGATTAAAGAAGGGGATGAGTGGAAAACCGCTTTTAATTGCCTGATGGGTTGTTTCCAGTTCAATGTTCTCCCTTTTGGCCTACAGGGGGCTCCAGCTGTATTCATGCAGATGATCAATCAGGTGTTACATGAACATTTATACAAGGGGTTTTTGGTTTACCTTGATGACATTCTTATTTACATGGAAACTTGGGATGAACATGTGAAACTGGTACGTTCAGTACTACAGAAACTGCGAGCCGCTAAACTGTATGCTAAACTGTCCAAATGTGAATTCTATCAAGAGAAAATTGACTATTTGGGGTATCGCATTTCACACGTGGGTATCAAAATGGACCCAGAGAAGGTGCGGGCAGTGTTGGAGTGGGCCCCACCATGCACCCGAAAACAACTTCAAAGGTTTTTAGGATTTGCCAACTTTTACCAGCAATTCATCCCGTCTTTTGCTAAGATAGCAATGCCTATCACCAATCTCTTGAAAACAAAAGGGGAGGTGAAACCAAAGCCCAGCAAACCGCTGGAGTGGTCCATGGAATGCCAAGCCGCCTTTGAAAAGTTGAAGCAATTGTTCACTGCAGAACCAGTGCTAAAGCACCCGGACATGGATGCCCCGTTCGTGATCCAAGCCAATGCGAGTGATGTGGCAGTTGGAGCGGTCCTACTTCAAATCAATGAAAAGGGAACTCTACAACCCTGTGCCTACACCTCCTGTAAACTGACTGAAACCAAAATAAGGTGGGCTGTCTGGGAAAAGGAGGCTTTTGCAGTTCACTGGGCTCTATTGACATGGAGAAATTTCTTGGAAGGAGCGAAACACCTGTTTGAGGTATGGACTGATCATAAGAACTTGGAGGCCTTAAAGATGCCTCAGAAACTGTCCCCTAAACAAGTTCGATGGGCCCAGTATTTTAAGCGGTTCAACTTTTCACTGAAGTACATCCCAGGGAGGAGGAATTTTATGGCGGATGCTTTATCTAGACTGCCTCAATATAACAGTATTTGTCAGGAAGTGATACGGCCGATTGTTTCAACCAAACAGCTGGTCACCCCGGTGGTCACTAGAGCGCAAAAGAAGAAGCAAGAAGCAGATTTGTCGAGTGATTTGACAGAGCAATTAAAGGAAGCCCTGAAACTGGATGAGTGGTTCCTGGTGCATTCAGATAACTGTACAGTTAGAGATGGTTTGGCCTGGATGGGAGTGAAACTGTATGTACCAGAGACATTGAGAAGCCAAGTATTGCAACAGGCCCATGATTCCAAAGTGGCTGGTCACTTTGGGTTCATGAAGACCTTACACCTCATTAAGCAACAATTTTGGTGGCCTTCGTTGAAAAAGGACATTGAGTCTTATGTGGCTAGTTGCTCAGTTTGCGCTTCAGCAAAAAGGCCTCCTGGTAAGCCAGCTGGTCTTTTACAGAATGTCACCAGGCCAACAGCTCCTTGGAAGGAAATTTCTATGGATTTTATAGTGGAGTTACCCGAGAGCACTGGACACACGGTTATTTGGGTAGTAACCAATTTGTTCTCCAAACTAGCGCATTTCATACCTTGCTCTAAGATTCCCTTGGCAAAATCATTGGCTAAACTATTCATGCTACATATCTATAGACTGCATGGTGTTCCTGAACGTATAATTTCTGACCGAGGGGTTCAATTCACCTCGAACTTTTGGAGGGAATTCTTGAAGTTAATAGGCTCCGCCCAGGGCTTAAGCTCTGCCCACCATCCCCAAACCAATGGGGCTGTGAGAGGACTAACACAGTGTTAGAACAATACCTCAGGCGTTACATTAATTATCAACAGGATAATTGGCGAGGTGGCATACAACAATTCTGTCCATAGTAGTACTGGGTTCACCCCCTTTAAAGTGGTGTCGGGACAAGATTTTGTATCCATACCTGAGCTTCCTTGTGAAAGACCTAACATCCAGTCGCTAGACGAATGGATATCTCAACTCCAACTTAACTGGCCAGTTGCCCATAAGGCATTAGATGATGCACATCAATCTCATAAGAAGTTTGCAGATAAAAAGAGAACTCCACAGAAGTCCTATCAAGTGGGTGACAAAGTTTTCCTGTCCACCAAATACTTACAAACCACTCAAAAGTTGAAGAAACTTGGTCCTAAATATGTAGGTCCTTTCACAATTGAACAAATTGTAAATCCTGTGACGGTCCAATTGACACTACCAAAAACTCTTCAATGAATTCACCCAGTTTTCCATGTCAGTTTGTTGAAACCTGAACACACTTCTGGTTTGAGACCCCCCCCCCCAAACTGATCCTCCCATACCATTGCTGATTGAGGGTGAACAACACTTTGAAGTTAAAGAGATTTTGGACTCTCGTAAATGGAAGGGTCATCTCCAATACCTCATTGCTTGGAAACATTTCCCACCTTCCCAAGCTGAATGGGTCAATGAGAAGGATGTTCGAGCCCCTAAGCTGATCAGAGACTTTCGCACAAAGTATCCTGATAAACCCTAGAAATGCATATGACTATTAACGAGTCTTTTTATGTTGTTCTCTCTTACAGGACTAACGTCTTTTTTCTAGGAGGGCCGAATGTCAGCCTTCAAGATCTTTTCTACTGCTTTGCATCTTTCGGCTGCCATGAGTAATGGGGGGAGGGGTTATGTCTGGGAAGAGAGCTGGAGGTGTTACATTCTTGTGTTGTATAAATGAGGAGGGGGGGAGTATAAATTCCTGCTCTTAAGCTTCTATTCCTTG
Organism: Pseudonaja textilis; assembly: GCF_900518735.1. The sequence goes on from NW_020769344.1 coordinate 11,830,922, forward strand.
CTTAGCCTTCCTTTCTCTGCGCAACTGCAAATCTTTATCAAAATATGTCAAGGTCAACTGACAGAGGCCTCATCACCACCTGAAGATGCCCACATGACCATATCCAGAACTTTTAATTGGAAGAATCTTTTGAACTTTGGGGGATGGGAACAATTCCATCCCTTTGTATATGTGATCTGCGCGCCTAATTTCTTAGATTCAGAATTTTATCTGAAGCTACCACTTCAATTTTCAGTAAAAGATTTCTTTCCTCTAATCTATGAAGTCTAAGTATTTCTTTCTTGGATTTTGAATGGAGCACAGACTGACACCAACTCCAGTTACTGCACCAGTGAACATCGCACATCCAATCACCTCACCATGAATCTCCCAACACCAATGACATTAGCTGACCCTTTAAATACAGCCATGAGACCTGTGGAAAGCATGCCTTTCCTTCCCCAGACATTGCCAACCTCTCCACACACCCCCAGTAAAAGAAATCTAGAGCAAAAACTTCATGCAGCATTAAAAAGAATAGAAGAGGGGGCTGCTGAATATTGTTTATATATTGTATTGTTTGTATATTGTTTAATGGACTGCTAAATCGGCAAAATGCACTGCTAAATTGGCCATGCCCACCCAGTCGCATGACAACCTAGCCCGCTTACTCAGTCCCATGACCACATGACCACCAAGCCACACCCAGCTACTCACACCCACCAACTAAGCCAAGCCCAGCTATTCATGTGACCACCAAGCCACACCCACAAAGTAGGCCACGCCCACAGAACTGTTAAAATTTTTGAATCCCAACCCTGGGCAGAGATCCTGGCTTAATGACAGCAACAAGAATTGCCAAGATTGGCATCCCTAAGTATAACACAGTTATGTAACATCGTGCTTTATGGCTATACTGCTTAGTGTTAGAAATTCTGCTCTCAGTGACTTTCTGAGATGCTTTTGAGACATGGGAGGGTTTTCTTTTTCATAGGTTTTAGTGATTGTGCTGTATCAGATTGTGTAGTCAGGTACTTTTTGATGAAGTTGCATGTCTATCCTTATGGTTGGAAGATGGAGGCCTGCTTCCTTCTTTTGTTTACTGTTATTCCTGCAAAGTGATCAAGTCAAGAAGTACAACCAGGACTACTAGCTGTATTAACAAAATTTTGCAAGATTGAAAGCATTTCTCCACTCCTTCCTTTTTAGTCTCTGGAAATTTCTCATTGCTCTAGGACAGTGGTGGCTAACCTTTTTGGGCTCCTGTGACAAAAATTGTCTGTGTGCTTGTGTGCATGTGCTCATGTGCTCATGTGCCAGCACCCAGAAGGCAATGTGTGTGGCCCACCACCCCCTGCACATGCATGTGCAATTCCCCCTCCCCTGCTGCCCTCTTACCTGCAGTGCGCCTTCTAGCTGATTTTCAGCCCATTTGAGGTCTTTTTAAGCCTCCCAGAGGCTCGAGGGAAGCTTCTGCAGCCTTTGTAAGCCAAAAAATGGGCTCATTTCATCACTTCTGGAATTTCCGGAAATACAGGAAGTGACAAAACAGGCCTGGTTTTCAGCCTCCAAAGGCTGCAGAGGCTTCCCTCGAGCCTCTGGGAGGCCAAAAAAGGCCCCAAACAGCCCAAAAATCAGCTGGGAGGCACGCATATGCGCAGTGAGGTAAGTTTACCTGGGGCTCACGTGCCTGCACAAATGGCTCTGCGTGCCACCTGTGGCACACGTGCCATAGGCTCACCATCACCATTCTAGGAAATAGATGAACATAATTCTCACCCATCCTACCTCCATTTTATTTTGGAATATTTTTCACAGCCATTCACTCCCAAGCACAGGCAAATTGTTTGCTTGTTCAGACAAGTGATGAGCTGCTGACTTTATTTGTTAATAACTCTAGTTGCACACACACCCCTGGCTTGTGCTATATTTGTCTGGCAACCATGGAATAATCCCTATTGCCCTCAGTGCAACTTACTTCTCAGTAAACAGCCATTCAGGTCTGGCAGATCACAATAGTTAAAAGAACACATTTGCATGAGAATTGAAACTGCACAATTGTTAAAAGACAAATACGTTCAGAATTTTTATGTCCCCTTTATGGCTTGGCATTTTGCTAGGGCTTAAAGGTCGTATCTGTCAGGAGTGGATGTGGGGAACAGACCTTCAGCCTTTCCCATGTAATTGGGCATCATGTTGATAGGAATATGCTACCAGTATGAACAGATTTTATTAGACAGGCTTTAATGATAAACAGTTTCAGGACAAGGCCTAATGTTATGCACAAGTTTGTTATACCAGTATAAAATACACAACTCTTTTCATCAAAAGCCATGTATTTTGCAATATTCTTGGACATATGCTAACAATGAAAGTCAATCAATAAAATTTATTAGACACTTCCATTTTATTAGGTATATCAATCATCCTAAAAAGCTACTCACTTAAGACTCAGGATGGATCACTACCAACTTCCTTATACAAGTCTGTTTCATGTATAGGAATTGTTTTGGATTCAGGCTGAAATTATTCTGTGGACAATACTATTGATCTCTGAAATTGAGGCCTGTGATACACTAAAAATAGTATAGGGTTTCTTGCTTGAGCAGGGGGTTGGACTAGAAGATCTCCAAAGTCCCTTTCAACTCTGTTATTCTGTTAAAAAGGAGACAGGGCTCCAATTATTTGGTTTCAGCAGCCGTTTTGATTTTGGTGAGATGCACCTTGAAATAAACTTAAATCAGAGCGGGCAACTGGCAAATCATATTGGTCCCGATATCCATTCTGTTGCTCTGGGAGGCCTCAAGTCAAGCAGACAAAATAGAATTTTTCAGAAAATAATAAGTCAGACGGCTACTAATTATATCATTAGAACAGAAGAACAGTGATGGAAGAGATCTTGGAGGTCTTCTAATCCAATGCCCTGCTCAAGCAGGGGAATGCTACACCATTTCAGATAAATATTTTTTCAGTCTCTCCTTAAAAACCTCCACTGTTGGAGCACCCACAACTTCTGGAAGCAAGTTCCACTGATTAATGTCTGTCAGGAAATTTCTCCTTAATTCTAGGTTGCTTCTCTCCTTGATTGATTTCCACCCATTTCTTCTTGTCCTACCTTCAGGTGCATTGGAGAATAGGTTGACCCTCTCTTCTTTGTGGCAGTCCCTTAGATGTTGCAACACTTTTTGACCAGGTGAAGTTAATAAATTAAATAACATCATAAATAAAATTTTAAATTAACATATTTATAGATTTTCATGGAGCCTGCAGCAGGCTGTTTGCTTCTTAACTGTGTATGTAGTGTTAACTATGCCCAGCAACGACTAATATATACTCAGGGGTGGGATTCCACAGATTAGTACCTATTTTCTAGAACTGGTTTTAACTTTCTAAGCAGTTCAGAGAACCAGCTGTTAGAAGAAATCTCCTTTTATTTTTTTTCCACTTTACTGGCCCAATCCTGTAAGGAAAGCAGGAAGGAAACTTTGGTGTTGCTTACAGAAACTGCTTCTCCATTGGCAGGACTAGACTCCAGAACTTATTTGGAATTTTTCTCTCTCCTTTGCTGGTACATTGCTTGTGTGGAGCCCAAAATTGACATATGTGTAGCCATTTCACTTGGAAACCTGACAGCTTGACTTTCTTAAAGGGGAAGGTTTGTTTTAAGCTTTTAATGCTGCTGTTGGGAGGAAATACTCCCCTGTTGGAGTTAGCACTTTGAAGAAATAATTGAATAATGTGAGAAGTGTTAAAGTATCCATTTTTGTGACAAAAACCTCATGTTGAAAGGAATGTCTTTAAGGTAGGGAGGTGCCAGGTACCGATTGAACTGTTGAACTATCCTGGAATGTCTCTGAAGTGCCAGGTACTGATTGAACTGTTGAACTATCATGCACTTCACGCATGATATGTTGATGTATGCTCTCGTGTTAGGTAAGTGCTTGCTGCGTGCTATGCACCATATAAGGTAATGAATTGTAACCTGTGTTCTGAAAGGTAGATTGTAAACCAAGCCATTTGCATAATGGGGTGGTAGTTTAGGGTATAAGAATAGAGTAAATGCTATGCAATTTGGGGGCTCGTCCAGGATTCTCAATGGTGGTCGACTGGAAAGTGGGGACCAGGTAAGAGAGTGGCCACGACCTCCCGTTGAGAGGTACCTCTCCATATCACTGGAGTGCTGAGGGGGAAACCAGTACCTATTGGATGACCTAATTGCGAGACTATATTCTCCAACACGAAATGACCACCCAAATTGCATACATAGAGGTATGGTTTCATGTGAAATTTGAAGGTCCCGTCCCTCCAGTCAAGGGTCAATACATGTCTCAACAGAAGGGCAACAAAAGCGAGACGGATGATTGGCTTCAGGGTCCTCCGCCTTCAAACCCAACTTTGAACAATGCACCTGCCAATGTTCCTATGGCACCACCGCCATTGCCGGTGGCACAACCCCCTCCTCAGCCGCCTCCGTATCAGCAACTGAGAAAAGAAGTGCAACAATTGAAGAAAGATGTTCAGAATTTTCCATTCAGAGACAAACCAGAAGTAGATGCCTTCCCCTTAAGGGAAGTGCTCAATGGGGTTAATGCCAGGGTAACCCCATCACGGTTTTTGTGGTTGCTCCCATAAAACTGACTGAATTGTGAGACCTGAAAAAGACTCTTCCAAAGCTGCATGAGAACGCTCATGAGGTGGCGGAACAGTTGGAATTGTTTCTAGGGCCGAATGATTACACTTATCAGGAATTGATGTACATCCTGGAGCATCTATTTACTCCTGAGGAGCGTAACCTCATTCGGACTTCAGCCTGGAGAGCATGGGATGCAAGAGTGAATGGACAACAAGGGGCAGTGGCAGGAGATCAAAAATTCTCCATAGCAGTTCCAAATTGGGATCCAAACACCGCGGCTGGCAGAGCAAGTATGAGGGATATGAGGGCAATGATCATGGAGGGAATTAAATTGGCGGTTCCACAGGGGAAAAACCTAACAAAGGCCTTTGAGGTAGCTCAAGGGAAAGACGAATCCCTTGGGGACTATTGCAATAGACTCCGGGAAAGCCTGTTTAAATACTCAGGCATGGACCCAGCAGCAGCGGCATTTGAGGCCATGCTCAAGATGCAATTTGTGACCGGAGCTTGGCCGGATATCCAAAAGAAGATACAAAAGATGGATAACTGGGGGGCCGTGGGAATGGTTGATCTCCTGAAGGCAGCCCAACAAGTTTTTGTGAACAGAGACACTGTAAAAACCAGGCAGAAGTCACAAATGATGGTTGCAGCTGTACAGGCTGCAGCAAAGAATGAAGTAAAGAAGAGTGGGAATTTTGGGAAGGGTCCAATTGGAGAAAGAAGAGAGAATTTTGGGGGATACAATCAGGGAGGTTTTCGAGGTCGAGGAAGAGGCTTTAGAGGAAGAGGCATGGGAATGAGACAGCCCGGAATGGATAGGAGCTGCTTCAGGTGTGGGAAGGAAGGCCACTTTGCACATAAGTGTCCTACCAACCGGGAAGAGTGGAGTTATGCATTGTATGACAATTAGGGCTGTTCTGTCCCCTTTAAGAGGACCCACGGGGAGCCATTGGTAAACATTTTAGTGGGTCCTAACCATCAGGAACAGCTGTTCCTGATAGACACTGGTGCAAGCTGGACTTCTTTGTGTGACCCGATAGAGGGCGCACATAGATCAAGGAAAGTGATAAAAGTAGTTGGGGTGAGTGGAAAATCACAGGATGTGAGTGTGTTTGAACAAATTAGACTGGAGATGAATGAGGTAGTGACTGAAGCTGAAGTGTTGTACATTCCTGATTCTGGAGTGAATTTGCTGGGGAGAGATTTGTTGCCTGCGTTCGGTATCCAGTTGTGGGATACCGGGAAGGGAATAAGGATGTGTAAGATGACTGTGGAAGATGAGAGGGCAATTCCGGATGAGGTCTGGGCAGGAGGAGAGAAGGCAGGGCGAATGAACATTCAGCCGATTAAGATTCAAGTGCAGCCTGGGGTGACAAAGTTGTGGACGTCACAATATTCGATGAGTAGAAGGGGAAGAGGGTTGAAGCCTGTGATCGATAGATTGTTGAAACAGGGCACGTTGGAGCCTACTATGTCACCTTTCAATTCCCCAATATTGGCGGTATTGAAGAAGGATGGGAAGTATAGATTAGTTCACGATTTGAGGAGGATAAACAAGATAGTGGTTCCCAGATTCCCTGTTGTGCCTGATCCGTACACCATTTTAGGGAGAATCCCTCCCAAAGATAAGTGGTTTATGGTGGTGGATATGAAGGATACTTTTTGGGCTTGTCCACTTGAGGAAGGGAGCAGAAATCTGTTCGCTTTTGAGTGGGCTGATCCAGAGACTGGAAGGAAACAGCAGTTGAGGTGGACAGTGTTGCCACAGGGCTACACTGAAAGCCCACTGTTGTTTGGACAGGCTCTGGAGGAGAAATTAGTGTCGTTTGAGAGGCCAGGGAATGTGACATTGATTCAGTATGTGGATGATTTGTTGCTGACTGGGGAAAAAGAGAAAGAGGTCAGAGCAGCTTTGCTAAATTGGCTGAAGGAGCAAGGATTGACAGTTCCAAGGGAAAAGACCCAGTTTATGGAAAGGAAGGTGAAATATTTGGGGCATTATATTCAACAGGGGGTGAGGTCCTTGGATCCTGAGAGGGTGAAAGGGATCATGAGCCTGGCTCCTCCTAGAAATAAGACAAAAGTCAGGAAAGCTTTAGGGCTGCTGGGATATTGTAGGATCTGGGTAGACCAGTACACAGTTCTGGTTCAGTTCCTGCATAAGAAGTTGGTGGGGAAAGGAGAGAGTATTGAATGGGAAGAAGGGGACAACCAAAGATGGGAAAGCCTGAAGGAGAGTCTGTCCACTGCTCCAGTGTTGGCACTGCCTAACTTGAAGCTACCATTTCATCTTTATGTCTCGGTGGCTCTGGGGACAGCAGTTGGGGTGTTGGCTCAGAAAAGGGGTGGATGCTTCCAACCTGTTGCTTTCTTGAGTAGAACATTGGAACCTGTAGTGAAAGGATGGCCAGTGTGTGTGCAGGCTGTCGCTGCAGCAGCTGTGCTAGTGGTGGAAAGCAAAAAGTTGACCTTCGGGGGAGCCTTAGTGATACATTCTCCTCACCAGGTCACCTCTGTGCTAAGTCAGTTGGCAACAACCTGGATGACGGAAGGGCGAATTCTCAAATACGAAACCATTCTGAGAACAAGTCCTGATGTGGTGATAGGGACTGACAGGAACCTGAATCCAGCCGAATTTTTAGAAGGGAGAAGGCAGGAGTGGGAAGCTGAGGACCATGATTGTTTGTTGCAAGTAGATTTGATGACAAAGGTGAGGGAGGATCTGGAAGAGACTCCTTTGAAAGATGGGGAAAGGTGGTTTGTGGATGGATCGAGCAGGGTTGAGGAAGGAAAAAGGAAGTCAGGATTTGCAGTCGTGACAGGAGAGGGGGAGATCATAGAAAAGGGCTCTCTTCCTTCCTCATGGTCTGCACAAAAGTGTGAGTTGTTTGCTCTGAAGAGGGCCTTGGAGTTGGCTGAAGGGATTGATGTGACAATCTGGACTGATTCCAAATATGCCTGGGGTGTGGTCCATACCTTTGGTAAAATCTGGCAGGAGGGGTTTTATCAAGGCTGATGGGAAACAAGTTGAACAATTACAGCTTGTAGAACAGGCCTTGGAAGCCCTGCAACTGCCAAATCAAGTGGCAATAGTCCATGTGAATGCTCATCAGAAAGGGAACACCCCAGAGGTAGTTGGGAACAGGTGGGCAGACAAGTGGGCGAAGGAAGCTGCAGGGGAGGTGGAGCTGGTAATGGCATCAATTCCCCTGCTAGAAATGGAAGAGGATGTGGATTGGAAACTGGAGGGAAAAGAGAAAGATGATTTGGAAAAAGAAGGGTGTACAACTGACGGAGAATGGGTGGAGAACCTCAGAGGGAGTGAGAGTGGTTCCTGTGAATGTAATGAGAGGAATTCTGGAGAAGGTACATGAGGGAGGACATTGCGGAACAAAGGCACTGGTGACAGCTGTGAAGCCACATTTTTGGAGTCCTAAAACGTGGACACTAGCCCAGAGCATCTGCTGGAAATGCTTGACATGTTTGAAAGTAAACAAGAAAGCAGCAAGGAAGAAAGAAATGGGAGGGCGACCCGTAGTGAGCTGGCCTTTCCAGAGAGCACAGATTGATTTCACCGAATTACCAGAAAAGGGGGGTTGGAAATACTTGCTTGTGATTAAAGATCAACTGACAGGGTGGGTGGAGGCCTATCCGACCAGGAGAGCCACTGCCCCCACAGTAACCAAGATCCTGTTAGAACAAATCATTCCTCGTTATGGGATGATGGAAGCTATTGATTCTGACAGGGGGACACATTTTACACAAAAAGTGTTGCAATCTGTGATGGGAGCTGTTGGGGTGAAATGGGATTTGCACACCCCTTGGCACCCAGAATCCAGTGGGAAAGTGGAAAGAACAAACGGGGAATTGAAGAAACATTTGACCAAATTACAATTGGAAAATGGGCTACCATGGACAAAGAACTTATCTTTGGCACTGCTCAGAATCAGAACATGTCCAAGGAAAGACACTGGGGTCTTTCCATTCGAGATGTTAATGGGGCGACCCTACTTGGCAAAAATAGGGAATCCAACTCCTGAATTTAAAGATTTGTTCTTGAGAAAATATTTGCAGGCACTGTCCAGGTCTTTGCTTTCTCTCCAAAAACAGGGACTATTGGTGCAACGACCACCTCTTGCTGGGAGCCAACATCCCTTTGAGACCGGAGATTGGGTTCTGATAAAGACTTGGAAAAGTGAGAAGCTGCAACCTAGCTGGGAAGGCCCATACCAGGTGCTGATGATAACTGAATCTGCAGTTCGCACTCGGGAAGGAGGCTGGATGCATTACAGCAGAATCAAAAGGGCACCAGAACCTGAAAGACCTTGGAGGGCATTTCCAGTGGACGGTCAGCCGCTGAAGCTCACCTTGAAAAGATGAAGAAGTCTGAACCCTGGACTGAGCTAATTATCTTTATTCTAGGACTAGGACTAGGACTGGGAACTTCCTGGGGAAGCGAGAATTCACATCAACCCCAGAATGTTACCTGGGTTGTACTTGATTCCCATTCAGATATAGTCAATTGGACTAGCGAAAAGAGGCCTCCCAATACTTGGTTTCCAGAACTGCAATTTGACCTGGGAAGGGTCCTCTTGTCCACCAACGATGACGATTTCATAAAGAAACACCATTTTTACGTCTGCCCTGGACATAAAACTGAAAGAAGCTACAAAATGACTTGTGGAGGGGCTGATCAGTTTTATTGTGCAGCCTGGAGTTGTGTGTCTATGGGACATATCTGGTGGGACCCTCTGTTCAAAGGTGATCTGATTCAGGTGACTAGAGTGACTCAGAGCCTTCCATGTAAAAGGGAAAGAAAGGACGGTAGGATCAAGGGAGGATGTAATCCAGTAAGAGTCATTTTCACTGAGGTTGGAAAAAAAATATGATAGGTGGAGACAAGGGGTTACTTGGGGAGTGCGACTATATGAAAAAGTAAGACTAGGGTATCAGGATGAGGAAAATTTATTTACCATAAAAATGATACAATCAACCTTGGAAACCCTTGCAGCAATAGGACCAAATCCTGTGTTAAGGGAAAACTCCCCCAGAGAGATAGAGGGAACAACACGACCCACTGATAGAACCTCAGCCATCCCAGAGGAACCCAGGAGACTAGCAAACCTGATCTGGGTTTTAATGAACGCCAGTTTTGGAATAATAAATGCTTCCAATCCCAATTTGATTAACTCCTGCTGGTTTTGTTATAAGCCCCCTTATTATGAAGGACTGGGGATGGTAGCGGAATACAATGTCTCAGAGTCGGATCAGGGTTGCAGATGGAAGAAAGGTAGTCAAACACTCCAATCCATAACGGGCCAAGGTGTGTGTATAGGAAAAGTCCCCAAGAAGTATCAACAATACTGTAATAGTACTAACTCGACCATCCAGGAAAAACAATACTATATTCCTCCGATGGGGGGATGGTGGGCGTGCAATATGGGACTTACTGCCTGTGCATATGGAAAAATAATAAACCAAGCGGGGTTTTGTATTTTGGTCCAAATATTACCCAGAATTTACTTTCATTCCGAGAGTGAGATGTATCAACTGTATGAACAAGGGGGACGTTTAAGAGTTAAGAGGGAACCAATCTCCACTTTTACCATAGCTTTGCTGGTTGGGTTGGGAGCAACAGGGGCTGGGACTGGAATATCCTCTATAACAAAGCAATACAGCCAATATAACTATTTAAGACAAGCTATCGATGAAGACTTAGAACGAATAGAAACATCCATGTCACATTTACAAAAATCCCTAACCTCTTTATCAGAAGTAGTTCTACAGAATAGAAGGGGACTGGATCTGTTGTTCCTTCAAGAAGGAGGGTTATGTGTGGCGTTAAGAGAAGAATGTTGTTTTTATGCAGATCATTCCGGGATAGTACAGGACTCAGAAAAAACTGAGGGAAGGACTGAACCAAAGAAAAAGAGAAAGGGATACCATCAAGGGTGGTTTGAATCTCTCTTCAATACATCCCCCTGGATGACCACCTTAATCTCCACTTTAATAGGACCTTTAATTTTGTTATTATTAATCCTCACCTTTGGTCCATGTATCTTGAACAAATTAATTAATTTTATGAAAGATCGAATTGACACAGTACAAATGATGGTGTTAAGACAACAATATGACCCATTGGCGTACCCGAAGGAACCTCCCGAAGAACAACTATGGGAAACAGCAGACTTGTTATTAACTGAGTTTGAGTCAAGGATGGAGCAAGAAAAGGGGGGATTGTGAGAAGTGTTAGATTAAAGTATCCATTTTTGTGACTCAAACCTCATGTTGAAAGGAATGTCTTTAAGGTAGGGAGGTGCCAGGTACCGATTGAACTGTTGAACTATCCTGGAATGTCTCTGAAGTGCCAGGTACCGATTGAACTGTTGAACTATCATGCACTTCGTGCATGATATGTTCATGTATGCTCTCGTGTTAGGTAAGTGCTTGCTGCGTGCTATGCACCATATAAGGTAATGAATTGTAACCTGTGTTCTGAAAGGTAGATTGTAAACCAAGCCATTTGCATAATGGGGCGGTAGTTTAGGGTATAAGAATAGAGTAAATGCTATGCTCTGGGTTCTTCCCAGCTGCCAAGGATGGAACCCACCTCTGCAGATGTGTACTGAATAAAGCCTTTTTCCTTGGATCAACTTCGAATTGTGGTGGTCTTTTGAGCCCCCACCTCACAATAACAAAGCAGAGTTGCTAGAAAGGAGCTTTTAATGAGTGACATTCAGCAAGGCCAGGGGTGGGATTCTACTGGTTCGGGCTGGTTCGAGCAAACTGAATATTAATTTTACATCTAGTTCAGCGAACCGATAGTTCTGAAGAACAGCTGGCCCCACCCTGCCCACCCCTCCTCTCCTAGGAGTCCCCAAGAGGCTCTCAGGTAAGGGAGAAAAAATGGGGACAAAAATTTTTGCTTCCAGGAGGCTCCAGGGAAGCTTGCTATCTTCCTCCCCCACTCCCTTTTTGCTCCCAGGAGGCTTGCTAGACCCCGTTTTGGGCCTTGGAAGCCTCCCTGCAGCCTCCTGGGAGCATCCAGCCATCCAGGATGCCTGGATTCAGTGTTTAGCCAGAAGAACATTTGTAGCTAATACAGTATTGATTACTGCCTTGGGAATGTTCTAGGTAAACAAAACTATGCAGTCTCCTAAAACTGTTGGAGCAAATCTTCTTTCCTTATTCCATATCCTTCTCTTCAAAACTATAAATTGCTCTGTTTTTTCATGCCAGGCTTAGTGTGGTAAATTCAGAGTGGATTTAGTGGAGAACAGCTTACAAAACAGAAAAGCTAGGCTTGGTAGGCCGAAAATGGGGCTTGGAGGTGGGGGGTGGGTGTCAGGCGCCCCCCCCACTCCGTTTTTCTCCCAGGGAAGCTTGCTAGACTGAAAACATCACCCCCACCCCATTTTTGCTCCCAGGAGGCTCCAGGGAGGCTTGCTAGGCCCCGTTTTGGGCCTAGGAGGCCTTCCTACAGCCTCCTGGGAGCATCCAACCATCCAGGATGCCTGGATTCAGTGTTTAGCCAAAAGAACATTTGGAGCTAATTACAGCATTGATTACTGCCTTGGGAATGTTCTAGGTAAACAAAACTGTGCAGTCTCCCAAAACTATTGGAGCCAATCTTCTTTCTTTATTCCATATCCTCCGCTTCAAAACTAGTAAGTTGCTCTGCTTTTTCATGCCAGTAAGTTCAGAGTGGATTTTGTAGAGAACAGCTTACTTTTAGGTCTCATTCATTTGCTCAATTTCAGAGCATACATAACACAATTTCCAAAGCATAATTCAGACTATTCAACAGTTTGCCTAGCTGCTGCTTCATTACTTCTATTGCTGTCACAACATTTATGGAGTCCAATGGCCTTTTAAATTTGACAAGCAAACAACAATAAATATTTCTCACAAATATTTTCCCTCTTCCATTTTGTGCTTCGATATTTAACACACAAAATTATGTTCTTTGTTATTATTTAGAAAGTGTGCAAACTTATAATTTGAAGATGGTGGTAAATTCTTGGTAATAAAATGGCAAGTTAGAAAGGCTCACTTCTACTTGCCATTTAGAAAGGGTTAGAAAGAATGAGAAGGTTAACCTTTGCTTTGTTTCCAATCTCCTTTTCTTGACTTGGTCTTCATAAAAAGTAGCTTTGGAATTTGTTATGTCCTTGGAACTCTAGGAGTTCTCACTCAGGTCCATTCACTTTGCGGGGGCGTTTTTCCCCCTCACTCATTGGTTGGTTCTCCCCAGCAGCCAGCTATAAAAGCAGGCTGCGGGGTCCAACCAGTTGCTGATCGCTGCGAGCCAGTTCCAGGCTTGGCAAGCACGGTCAGTCCTTTATTGCTATAATAAAGTATTGTTGCACTCATGCTCTGGTTCAGCCTCTCATTTCCCAAACTTAACACTGGCGACGAGGATGGGATGGCTACCAGAAGCACCATGCAACCGCTGAGTCACTAGCCGCCGATCCGCAGCCAGAGAGAGCGATCGGCCGGCGATAAGAGCAACGCTGATCCGCCGACAGAGAAAGCGGTCAGCAAGCAACGAGAAGCGAACGCTGATCCGCAGCCAGAGAAAGCGGTCAGCCGAACGATAGTAAGAAGCGTCTGTAGCCGCTTGTTAGCCCAGCTACAGGAAAAGTGAAGCGCTGCGAGCCGCAGCCGCTCGTTGTTTAGGCGCGAAATTCAAACGGCTGTCATTTGAATTTCAAACCTAAAAGGTACAGCGCGGTGCTGTAAGTCAAGTCACTGACACCCACGAAGGCGCGAATTTCAAAACGCTGCCAACGGCTGACAGCCTAACCTCGTGTTTTTGCCCAGAGAGAGAGAGAGGATTGTGACAAAGCCTCCTCAGAGCTGAAATCACTTGCCTGCCACAGGCACTAGAAACTTTGCTGCTGCCCCAGAGAGATTTTTTCCACAGATTGTACAACCGATCTTATCACTATGAATTCCAATCCAGTCTTCCCAGCGTTCAAACCGGATGAGGAGAAGTGGGAATCATACAAGAACCGCTTTAACCATTACATCGACGCAATTGGGCTGGCTGATGCTGGGGAGCACCGGAAAAAATCATATTTCCTAATCTACTGTGGAGCCATCGTCTTTGACACTGCCAGAGCTCTCGTGGCTCCACGTGAGTTAAAAAACGTTCCATGGTCTGAACTGTTAGAAATCCTTACTAACCACTATTCTCCCAGACCTTCACAGATTGCCAGGCGATTCACCTTCCGTATGAGGAAACAGTCAGACAAAGAGACCATCAACCAGTACATGGCAGCCCTCAGGACAGCAGCACTCCATTGTGGGTTTGGAACCTACCTGGAGGACATGCTCCTCGATCAACTAGTCTGCGGGGTCAAGGATCTACACCTCCAAAGGCGCCTACTCGCTAAGAAGGACCTCAACCTCGCACAAGCCGTCGAGGAGGCCCTGGCAGCAGAACTGGCAGCACACTCAACCACTGAAATCCATGGCCCAACTTCCAAGCTAACGACAGTTCCAGTCCACTCCGAGGAGGTAGTAGCAGAGGAAGCCCTTAGTGATGAAAACGACATCCACCGCCTCACCAACGCCAGGCATCCGCAGGTAGGAGCCAAGCAAGAAAACACCGGTCCACCCAAGCACATCACCCTGTGCCTAGCCTGTGGTGGATCTCATCCGAGGGCCACCTGCAAATTCAAAGGAGCTACCTGCAACACCTGCCACAAAAGGGGACACATCGCGAGAGTCTGCCAAGCTCCTCAAAACTCAGCACAAAGGCACCCCCCCTTCTCACACTCTGGACCTCAGAGGCAAGTATTGAACTGTCGCACTCACCACCATGCTAAACACACTTGCCATACCATTAGTAAAATCTCTCTCTCCGTTTTGTTAGAAGGTAAACCGTGCCGCATGGAGGTTGACACAGGGTCAGTGCTCTCAATTATCTCGTGGAGCACCCTCAAGAGGCTACAGCCCAGCCTATCAACAAGCCGGCTCCAGAAGTGCCAGTTTAGCCTGAAGGACTACCAGGGGAAGGTCATTCCTGTAATCGGCAGAGGCAAGTTCCTTGTCAATTTTAAAGCTTTCAAAGGTCACCTACCTCTAGTGGTAGTTAACGGCAATCTCCCCACATTATTGGGGCTCGATTGGTTTCCCCATCTCGGCCTAGGGTTAACAGGAGTCCATGCTGTCTCAACCTCTGACACTGACTCCTTATTCGCTGATTACTCAGATGTATTCAGCGATGAGCTGGGGTGTTATAACGGTACCCCTATCTCATTCTCAGTCGACCCCCAGGCAGTCCCAATCAGGCTAAAACCGCGCAGAGTCCCATTCGCTATTCGGCCAAAACTAGATGCAGAATTGGATAAACTATTAAAACAAGGGGTCATTGAGCCAACAGATTTCGCCAAATGGGAGACGCCCATTGTCACACCCCTCAAAAAAGATGGTAGCCTGAGAATTTGCTCGGACTACAAGACCACAATTAATAAGTTTTTACAAGTTAGCACTTACCCAGTGCCCGTCATTCAGCATTTATTGCACACTTTTGAACCTGGCAGCATTTTTGCCAAATTGGACATGTCTCAAGCGTATCAACAGTTCCCTGTTGACAGCCAAACAGCGGAACTCCAGACCATCGTCACCCACAGGGGTGCTTTCCGGTGCAAGCGTCTCCAATTTGGCGTAAGTGTTGCCCCTGGCATTTTTCAATCCCTCATGGAGCGGATTTTGCAGGGCCTCCCTGGTGTAGTACCCTACTTCGACGACATCTTAGTCTCGGCCAGGGACAGACCCCAACTCTTCCAGAGAGTTCGAGCAGTGTTAGAGAGGTTCAGACAGCATGGCCTCAAATTAAAAAAAGAAAAATGTGCCATTGCCACTAGACAGGTGGACTTTCTGGGTTATAAAATTGACGCCTCAGGCATCCACCCCCTGGAGTCCAAGGTTAAGGCAATTCACGAGGCACCCACTCCAACCTCCAAAACTGAGCTGCAGGCCTTCTTGGGGCTATTGAACTTTTACGCGTCCTTCCTGCCCCATAAAGCATCAGTGGCAGAACCCCTACACAGACTGTTGGATAAAAAATCACCTTGGCACTGGGGTCACAAAGAAGACTCTGCTTTTCGCGCCGTCAAATCACTACTCACGTCAGAGGCGGTCCTTATTCAGTTCGACCCCAACCTTCCATTAGTGCTAGCAGCAGATGCATCCCCTTTTGGAATCGGGGCAGTATTAAGTCACAGGCTCCCCAATGGCTCCGAGGCTCCCATTGCTTTTTTCTCCAGGACGCTCTCTGCAACAGAGCGAAATTATAGCCAGATCGATAAGGAAGCTCTAGCAGCTGTCGCAGCAGTGAAGAAATTTCACGAATTTCTATTTGGCCATTTTTTCGAGCTGGTCACGGATCACAAGCCTCTCCTGGGTCTACTAGCTGGGGACAAACAGACCCCTCAAGTCCTTTCTCCTAGAATGACGAGATGGACCCTTTTCCTAGCGGCCTACTCGTATAGACTCATACACCGCCCAGGTAAAACATTGTCCCACGCTGACGCTCTCAGCTGCTGCCCCTTGCCGGCTCCAGCTGAAGACCCTGCTCCAGTCCACGCTATTTTTGAGGTCACCCAATTGGACCTCCCCATCACTGCCCTTGACATCGCTGCTAAAACCAAGGCAGACAAAACACTCGCCCAGGTACTGGACTGGGTGAGGAGGGGGTGGCCGGGTGGTGATGTTGAAAACAAATTTACACCTTTCAAGACCCGCCTGCAGGAATTATCCAGTCTGCAGGGCTGTCTGCTGTGGGGCACTCGAGTGGTCATCCCGACCTCACTGCGTACCCGAGTTCTGGAGGCGTTGCATGAGGGGCACCCTGGCATCGTCAGAATGAAGGCATTAGCACGCAGCTACGTATGGTGGCCGGGCCTCGACGAGGACATCATCAGATGGGTAAGCTCCTGCAACCCCTGCCAGGAATCCCGTCCAGCTCCTCCTATTGCCACCCCTACTAAGTGGGAAAGCGCCAGCGCTCCGTGGTCCAGAATTCACATCGACCTAGCCGGCCCATTGCATGGGAAAATGTTCCTAGTGGTCGTGGACTCCTACTCTAAATGGATTGACGTGGCACAGCTATCCACGACCACCACACTCGCAATTACTAAGGTATTAACTCGCCTGTTTGTAACACACGGGCTGCCCGACTCCATTGTTTCCAACAATGGCCCACAGTTCGCATCAGCCGAGTTCAGCCGTTTCGCTGCCAACCTGGGCATCCGCCACATTTTCACGGCCCCATTTCATCCTGCCAGTAACGGATTGGCTGAAAGAGCCGTCAGGACCACCAAAGAAGCCTTGGCTAGGTTCAGCAAGGATGACTGGCACCACAAACTATCACGTTTCCTGATGAGCCAGCACTCAACTCCGTGTTCAGTCACCAATAAGTCCCCAGCTGAGCTCCTGATGGGCAGGCGCCTGAGGACTGTATTGGACAGACTTCACCCACATTACTGCCCTGACTCCCCCCTCGTTTCCACATCGGGGGTTAGACATTTTATCTTACAGGAACCCGTATTCGTGAGGAACTTCGCTGGAGACCCTCTGTGGATCCTGGGCGAGATCGTGGCCATCACCGGACCCAGGTCATATCGAGTCAGACTGGAGGACGGCCGAGTATGGAGAAGGCACCTGGACCAGCTGCGTAGGCGTCACAGCATCCTCACCAGCAGTGACCCAGAATTGCAGACCGGAGCGAGGCCTCAGCATCAACCCCACATCAGCATCAGTCCCGGTGACCAGCTTACGCCAGCAGCCATTCCGGGGAATCCGAACACGGACAGCGGCATCCAGATGGCTGACCAGTCTGAACCCGTCAACGGGAGCACGTCCCCAGTGACCAGCCCTACGAGTCCCGAACCAACCTGATCCGAGGGGCGTGTTAGTGACTCCCTACCGATCCTGCCTTCCCCTACAGACTCTGAACTGACAGACAACCCACCAGAGTTGCGCCGTTCTGGGCGCCAGCATAAACCTCCTGTCTACCTCAAAGACTATGCGTGTTTGCATCTGGGGGAAAGGGGTGTTATGTCCTTGGAACTCTAGGAGTTCTCACTCAGGTCCATTCACTTTGCGGGGGCGTTTTTCCCCCTCACTCATTGGTTGGTTCTCCCCAGCAGCCAGCTATAAAAGCAGGCTGTGGGGTCCAACCAGTTGCTGATCGCTGCGAGCCAGTTCCAGGCTTGGCAAGCATGGTCAGTCCTTTATTGCTATAATAAAGTATTGTTGCACTCATGCTCTGGTTCAGCCTCTCATTTCCCAAACTTAACAGAATTGAAGCCATATATGTTAAAACAAAATTCTTTCTATTTAAGTACAAGTATGCAAAAAGTTTCAAGATTAATCCAAAATATTTAATGGCTTTAAATATATGGGTGTACTAAGGTTTAAGTCAGAGGTCTTCAAATTTGGCAACTTTAAGACTCGTGGACTTCAACTCCCAGAGTTGAAGTCCACAAGTCTACTCTGGAGAATTCTGGGAGTTGATGTCCACGAGTCTTAAAGTTGCCAAGTTTGGGGACCCCTGGTTTAAGTAGAAAGATGTTCCAGCTGAAAATATACCATGAATAGCATAGAGATTCATGGTAGCTTTCTTTCTTTCTTTCTTTCTTTCTTTTTTTCTTTCTTTTTTCTTTCTTTCTTTCTCTTAAAAGGAAGAAGAAAAAGAAAGAGGGAGGGATGGGAGAAAGAAAGGGAGGCAAGGGAGAAAGAGGGAAGGGAAAGGAAAATGAATGAGATATGGGTGGATGGATGGATGGATGGATAGTGGGAGGGAAGGATAGAAAAAGGAGAGGAAGGAAGGACCACAAACCCTGGCACTAGATGCAGCTTCTGAGGATGCTTCCAGCAATCAGGGCTGGAAGGGACATTGGAAGTCATCTAGTCCAACCCCACTCCAAGAGCATTGTTAAAGTGAGTTTCTATCTTTTGACCCACCCAGTCACATTACCACCAAGCCATGCCCAGCCTGTCACATGATCACCAAGCCACACCCATAAATTAGGCCACGCCCACAGAACCAGTTGTTAAGAAATTTGAATCCCACCCCTGAGCAAGACTTCTTGACTAGAAAGATTGCCATTCAAACATGAGTTTACATACCTTTTCTGAGTTTTGGTCTAAAACTAGTTTTTGGTGAAGTTTAATTCTGTGGTTGGTGACGTTTAATCCTGTGTTTATTGATGGGATAATTTTCCCTATTCAACTTTGTTTGGAAGGAAAAAGGTTAATCTCTGTTCCTGAAAAGAAACTGGGTTGAGAAATCTGGCTAGTTCCTGTGTCTATTTGTTCTGGTAATTGGTTTAACAAGCAACAGCTACTATTGTGATTTAATTATTTGTATTGTGTTTGAATTTTTTCCTGCCTCATGGTTTCTTTTTCTATCTGGGGAGGGGATCTTCCATCACTGCTTTAGTGGTATCTGGCACTGTCCTTTTGGGGTGTACCTCAAAGAGGCAGGATGCAAGCTTGGCACTGATTTTTTAACTACCTTTCTGGGGAGCATGTGATCTTTCCTTAAATCTGGATGATTTCCTGTGAAAATCTGGATGATATCTTGTGAGGTGAGTGAGACCAGCTGGTGTCTTTAAGTGGTGCAAATGGATCTAAGGATTGCTTTTCCTGGGTGTGCTCTTCCTGAAGAGCTTAAATGACCTCTCTGCTAAAGGGTTTCACTTTATGAGCAAGAGTTGGCTGCTGATAGTTATCACTGCATTTTAACTATTTTAATTCTTCAAGGTGCTCTGGCACCTTCCCTGATTTGTAATTCTAGCTTGCAGTTATTTTTAATCTAATCATTGGTATTTAGGGCAGTTTTTTGCAAGCAAAGAAGCTTTTTGTATTTTTGTGCAGGTAATCCTCAAATCCTTCATTTAGTGACCATTCAAAGTTACAATGGCACTGAAAAAAGTGACTTATGACCAGTGGTGGGATTCAAATTTTTTTACTACTGGTTCTGTGGGCATGGCTTGGTGGGTGTAGCAGGGGAAGTATACTTAAAATCTCTAGTCAGTTCTCCAAACTACTCAAAATTTCCACTACTGGTTTTTCAGAACTGGTCAGAACTTGCTGAATACCACCTCTGCTTATGACCGGTTTTCACACTTACGACCATTGCAGCATCCCCACAGTCATGAGAAGCCAGGAGAGAAGAAGCGCCCCTCGATGTGAGTGATGTTGATTTGGCCATGCCCAGCCAGTCACATGACCACCAAGCCATGCCCACCAACTAAGCCATGCCCATAGAACCAGTTGTTAAAAAATTTGAATCCCACCCCTCTTCACTTTTGAATGCTGTGTGCTTCTTTATTTCACTGCAAATAACAAACTCTATTCAGCCCATTTTAAAAGCAAGTTGTTAACAGAAAATATTACCTTGAAAGCAGATCAAAGGAATCACATAGACGATTACCTGATTATTGATTTCACAGCAAAATAACTGAATTGATTACTCAGAATATGTTCCATACAAATAAATCTTCTTGCATTTCAGAGAATAATTCACAATAGGGAAAAGGCACAAGGCAACTCTAAAAAATGTAACAGTTTGACAAAGAAGTAAATTAGACTTATCATTCTACCATTTTGAAAAGGATTTGAAACAAAAATGAAAAATAACGTAAATGTTTTTCATCCTGAACATAATCCCAGAAGAGTAATCTCCATGGTTCTTCATGGCAAATTATAAATACAGGGCTAAAGATTATAATTTGATTCTAGCTGTGTTTTATATTTACATTATTTTTCTTTCCACATAGACAAATAACTCTTTTAGAAATGCACATAACTGAACTGTATTACATTTGGAATCAGGAAATAAATAGCTGGAGTAAAAACAAAAACATCTGTTTTATGATGCAATGTGAGATGTTATTGATGTTTGCTATTGATTCATATTTCATATATTTCATATAGGAAGCTATTGTTTAGCTGCAAGGGAGTTATCTGCTGTGGATCAGGGGTTTTAGGGGACTCAGAATGTCTGGTATAGGGCACACCATAACCATATGCTGCCTTTCTCAGTGCTCTGGGGCAGGGGTGGGATTCTCCTGGTTTGGACCAGTTCGGGTCAACCCCTTGTTCTGACAATCAGCTGGCTTCGAACTTGTTCACTGTGGGCCCGCCCGCCAACCCCTGCTCTTTCCTGTGCTTTATTTCCTGTTTTTAGAGCACAGCTGATTGGCATGGCAGAGCGGTTTGTCAGCTGTTTTATTCATGGGCTGCAGTTGAAGAGCTGAAAATTTGCTTTTTAAAATGCAGAATACACGCACAGAGCGCACATGCAAAGCACATGCTCATTGAACCAGATGTTATACCTGTTGAATTTCACCCCTGCTCTGGGGTGAACACTAGGACATTGCTCCCAAAGAAAAAAAAATCAGTTTGCTAAAGTGCAGCCACAACCCTCTACAAAGTCTAATATGATGACAAGCAAGTCTTGAGGAAGAGAGAAGCAGGTATAAATTTCATACTTGTGGCATTAATTTGAGACCTTCCACTTAAACAGTAACTCAGCAACTGTTCTTTACCCACCCCAAAAATGTTTTTTGTTTTAAGCAGGCTGTTATGTACTCGTTTTGCATACTCGTAACACTGCATTCCTATTGGACAGATACTGCTGCCTAGCGATTGGTAGATAACAACAGTTCTAACTGGCCGCCTAAGCGGTGGGAGTTTTAAATAAATGCCATTGGTTGCAAGCCACGAGCAGCTGCTATAAAAAGGGCTGCCGCGGCTCGACTTTAGTTGAAGTTACTGATGTCAAACAGATGGCATGCCAGACCTGAACCGAATGCTGAGAAACCATTACGCGCCTGTTGTGTCTAACCTCATTCAAAGACACGAATTTTATAAACGGGATCAACAAGAAGGTGAGAGTATTGGAGACTTTGTAGCAGCACTAAGGGACATTGGAGGGGCATGCGAGTTCCTCAACATGGATGAAACCATGAGGGATCGCTCCAGTCAGAGCGGAACCGGTGAGAAAGAAGAGGGAGAAAAGCTGATTTTCAGTGTGCCGGATGCGGAGGAAATCACCCGCATTCTGAGTGCCGTTTTCTGGACGCCATCTGCAGACACTGCGAAAAATGGGGCACATTGCAAGGGTCTGCCGAAACAAAAAGAACTATAGTCCAAAAAGGCGAGGCAGTACCCCCCCCCCCACAGAACTAAGGAGAAGCCAACCGGAAGTAGTTGGAGTCGAGAAAATAGAAGTCAGCGACTCAATGAGAAGGAAGAAACACATCAGACGCTTATTATTGGGAACGCCAGACCAACTGCTGCTAAGAAGGTTCGAATAAATGTCAAGATAGAAGGAGAGCCATGCGAAATGGAAGTAGACTCCAGATCATATCTGTCAATGGTATCATGGAACACAATAAAAAACTTGATACTAGACATACGACGAAAAGAACTCGAAGAGCAAAGCCTGATGTTAAAAGACTACCAAGGAAACAAGATTCTGGTAGTTGGAGTGGGACATTTCAAGGTAAAATTCAAGAAACACACTGAAATTTTTCCATTGACCATTGTTGACCGAGACCGCCCCAGCCTGCTTGGTTTAGAAGGGGCGTTGGTTCTTACCTGATACGCTTCTTTTCGTAGAGCTGTTGAGAGTGTCCAGGTTGGGAGGAGCTCCAGTCTCGGCTCTTCCAGGCTGAGCTTGAAATTGAGGAACGCCCCCTCACCGTCACGTGGTCCTCGGGCGCTCCCCAGGTTTTTGCACAGACGAGAAGGAAAGTCCTGTTCTCATCACACTCAGGAAAAAAATATATTAGATTGCTCGGTCGAACAGCCAGGTTTCCCACCAGACGGCCTACGGGTGGGGCTGGACACTCTCAACAGCTCTACGAAAAGAAGCGTATCAGGTAAGAACCAACGCCCCTTTTCCATAGAGCTGTCTCGAGTGTCCAGGTTGGGACATACCAAAGCTTGGCTAGTCCTGCGGGTGGGGCCCCGTCTGGTATAGAATCTCTCCTGGAACCCTGATGACCCGCTGGAAGGCATGCCCAACAGGAGAAAACCCCTGGATATTGGAATGTCTCAACAAGGGGCCTAAAGAGGAGGCGGAGCTATCCGGGAGGCAGTCCCGCCAAAGAGGCCAACAGGTGTGCGCTGGGACCGGGATTCAAGAAACTGGGAAGATCAACCCGTGCGGGGAATTCCCCTGGGAGAACTCTGGGACAGAGAGAAGGAGGGGAGGCGCAGAGATCTGTGTGAGGCCCGGGAGCGCAAGAAGGGACCCCGGCTAGCATTGAATGGGGGTAGATGTGTTGCCGACCAGTTGCCCAGGGCAGGGTGAGGAGGACAAGAGTGCTCCTGGGGTAGGAGCCTGTTGCAAGCAGGGGTTAAAGGTCGGAGTAGAGATAGGCCTTCTCGCACTCCTTCCTCTTTTTTTTTTTTTTTAAAGACAAGCGCCTGAGGGCGACTGCATTATCGAGAACGACGGAACGAGCCTCTCCCGGATCCCCGGGAGGGCTTCCTGGAAGGATTACCTCCGGACCCATCCGGCTCCGCTCGGTAGGGAGATCTATAGGGAGAGGATCGGTAGTATCTGGCAAAGGAGGAGGAATGAGAAGAACCCTGGCGAGGAGAGGGGGGGGAGCCTCTGAAGTCGGACCTCCTAGAGAGGGAAGGGAGGTACTTGCGCTTGTTCCGGGTCTTGGCCAGGAATGGGTCGAGAACCGGTCCAAATAACTTCCCCCCAGAGATGGGGGCTGTTGCTAGCTTAGTCTTGTTTTTAACGTCCGCTTGCCAGTGGCGGAGCCAGAGTAGACGGCGGGCGGTAACCTGGGACGAAATGGCCCTGGTGGAGAACTTTGCCGCCTGGAAGGTGGCGTCTGCTGAAAACTCGGCCGCAGCCAGGATCTTGGCAATGTCCTGGTGCGCCCTGAGATTGGCTGTGGGGACATGTTGCTTGAGCTGCTGGAGCCACTTGATGGAAGACCTGGTGAAAAACGACGCGGCAGTGGAAGCCCTGACTGCCCAAGCGTCAGAGAGGTGAGCGCGGCACAGGGCCAGTTCAGCTCGCTTGTCCTCGGGCTGGAGAGCATCGAGTGAGTCGCTGGGAGTAGAGCGGGAAACCAGGCCTACCACGGGCTCGTCCACGGGGAGGGGATCGAGCAAGGTGGAGAACTGCGGTTCCAGGTTAAAAAACCGCTTGTCCTGGGCGTTGGGGGGGGGGGGGGGCCCCGAGGAGGCCAGCTGCCTAGAAACCATGTCTGAGAATATGGGCGGGACAGGGATCACCTCAGTTTCCGCCACGGGCTGAGAGAAGAGAGAGTCGGGAGGAACCCCTGCCGCCGCTGGGTTGGGTGGGGGAGGGGGGTTCAGGCCCGAGGTGGTCCTGGCTTTGAACAGGAGGGACCTAAATAGGTGCGGTTTAAAGAGCCCTAGAAACGCGGGCTGACCTGGAGGGAGGCCCTCGTCCTCCGACATGTCCCCTTCTAGGGGACCTGTTCCCGAAAAGAGTTCACTGCCTATGAGGGACCTCATGTCAAGGTCCTGCTCGTCCCCAAAGAGGGAAGGGTCCCCGGGTTCTTGGGCCTCCATTCCCTCCAACTCCAAAGGTAAGGTTAAGTCCTCTTGGGGAGTTGCCTGACCATGCGAGGCCGCTGATCCTAGGGCCTCGGGGGCCGCGGGCCGAGGAGCCAGGCCGGCCAGCTGCTGCATCTGTTGCGCTACCCTTTGCCAGATGGCCAGCTCCATAGCCTGCATTAGGTTTTCGGGTATTTCCGCCATGGGGAGAGACTCCTCCGGGCACAGTTCTACAGCAGTGGTGGGCAAGGTGACCTCAGGGGCCTGTCCAGGCTGTGGGGGAGAAGCAGAAGCAGGAGGGGAGGGGAGAGGAGGATGGGTGGAGGTTGATGGAACGGAAGGGTCCCGGGGCACTGAGCTTGACTCCTGAGAGCGTCTGTCAATTTCCCTTTCGAGGGCCCTGTGTCGCCTGAGGGCATCCCTTTGGGAAGCTTTGGATGGTTCCTGTGCCTGTTTGCGCAGGTGGTGGGATTTGGCCTTGGCCTTCAGAGAAGTGCCACGAGAGGTATTGTCGTCTGCCATCTGGAGAGGAGAGAAAAAAGGAAAAAAATTTTTTGGTTAATGCGAGGCGGTTAACGGGTCTGGGTACAGCCTAAGCAGAGGCTGGAACTCCCAGTGCTCGTGTTGCACCCCCTTTTTTGTCAAGGCCACAGAATTGTTCTGTAACGTGTTGGGAAGTAGGGCCTAGCCCGGGGGCCAATCAGCCAGAATAAACGCCAAGCTGTCCCTGCCGGGCGAACCGGGGAAGGGACATGGCAAGCAACTAACTCCTTAGTTGGGGGGATACTTAGGCAGGATTGCAAGGTATTTGAGCAGTCCCAGGATCTGCCCAGGAGTCAGGGAAACAATGCGGCCTACTGGTAGGCCTCTGAAAAAAAGAAAACCAATGACCCTGGGGCCGCAGGCAGAAGGGAATAGTGTAAGCTGAAACCAGGTCTGGATGCGGCCTACGGGAGGCCGGGAATCCCAACGCACGTTCCACGCCCCCCTTTTAGTCAAAAAAATTTTTTTTTCCTGTTTAAAATAGAGGTTTGGTACGAACCAGGGCCTAGCCCAGAGACCAATCAGCCAGAAAGGTGAACGCCAGGCAGCTACCCCTGCCGGACGGACCGGGGAAGGGGTGGGGGGGGCAGAGCTGCTACTTCGCCTGCTGGGGAAAAAGGCTGCAGGGCCAACAGACCCTATTTCTGCAGGAGGCCTTTGGTAGAATGAAAGACAGGCTGAGACGAGGGAATCCCAGGCTGCCTAATAGTCAGTTAAGGCTGCGGCCTGTAAAAGTCCTCTAGTAATGGCGGACGGCCATGCGGCCACTCCCAAGATGGCGGCCGTTCCAGGGCACACCCAAGATGGCGGCCGTTC
>NW_020769344.1:11856477-11894920 GCF_900518735.1 Pseudonaja textilis
AGATGGCGGCCGTTCCAGGGCACACCCAAGATGGCGGCCGTTCCAGGGCACACCCAAGATGGCGGCCATTCCAGGGCCCACCCAAGATGGCGGACGCCACAGGGGGCCCGAGATGGAGGCCGCAAGTAACGGAGGCAGCCCCAGCGGCGGTAAACTCCCAGGGAAGATTAGAGCCTTTGGGAGAACCAGGGAAGCGTACCCTGGGCTAGAAGGCGTTCGCGGGGGGGGAACGGCGGGTAAGGCGAGGAGAGGCAGGCAGAAACGAAGCGGCCTCGCGCGGAGCGATTAGGCGGCAAACGAAGCGGTGGGGGGGGGGAGCGCTCGAAGCGCTCGTTTTCTCCCCTTAAAGAAACGGCTCGGATATTAAAAACACTCCCTGGGGAGTTCAAACCTGAGTTCCTGCGCTGCCTGCCGGTGATCCACGTGAAAAGCGATGAGAGAAGAGGCCTAGAATGCTGAACGACCGGAGCAAGGGAAAAACAGCCTGTTAGCCACGAGGCTGAGCAAAAAACTGGGGAGCGCCCGAGGACCACGTGACGGTGAGGGGGCGTTCCTCAATTTCAAGCTCAGCCTGGAAGAGCCGAGACTGGAGCTCCTCCCAACCTGGACACTCGAGACAGCTCTATGGAAAATGGTTTGCGCCTCTGGGAATTGAAGTGACAGGAATCAACAGCATCACCGAGACAGACTGGGAAAAAGACCTGATGGAGGAATTCCAAGATGTATTAGACGGGACGTTAGGCAAGTACCGTGGGACCCCTATCTCGTTTAGCCTAAACCCGAACATCAGGCTAAAGGCCAGACGCGTCCCCTTTGCGTTAAAGCCAAAAATCGATGAGCAGCTGAACAAACTCATCGCACAAGGGGTGTTAGAGCCAATTGACCATGCAAGATGGGAAACCCTGATTGTGACTCCCATGAAACCAGATGGGTCCGTGCGCATCTGTGGTGACTATAAGGCCACCCTGAACCACGCATTGCAGCAGAGCACATACCCCGTTCCAGTAGTCCAGCACCTTTTGCACTCGTTGGGGGGAGGAAAAATCTTTGCAAAGCTCAATCTCGCACAAGCATATCAACAGTTGCCAGTTGATTCCGAGACGGCAGAGGCACAAACTATTGTAACACATAGGAGGGCAACAGATTGCAATTTGGTGTCAGCGTGGCCCCCGGCGTTTTCCAAAGCCTGATGGAATGCCTCCTCCAAGGACTAAAAGGGGTGGTTCCCTATTTTGATGATGTATTGATATCAGCTGGAAATAAAAAACAACTAAAGGACCAGCTAAGGGCAGTCTTGCAAAAGTTTAAGGAAGCAGGACTCAAGGTCAAAAAAGAAAAATGCCAACTTGCCACAAATCGGGTTGAGTTCCTAGGATATCTTATTGATGAAGCAGGAATCCACCCCACTGAAAAAAAATACGAGTGATAAAAGAAGCACCCAGACCCAAAAACAAAACGGATTTGCAGGCATTCTTGGGACTCATTAATTTTTATAATGCCTTTTTGCCACAGAAGGCAACAATAGCGGAACCACTGCATAGACTACTCGATAAAAAAGCCATCTGGAAATGGGGCCGACAAGAAGAAGCTGCATTCCAAAGAATTAAGGACTTAATTACATCCAAATCTGTATTAATCCAATACAGCAACACGCTACCACTCACTGTCACCTGCGACGCTTCACCATTCGGTGTAGGCGCAATACTTAGCCACACACTACCTGACGGCAGAGAGGCACCAATCGCCTTTTATTCCAAAACGTTGTCCAAAGCTGAAAGAAACTACAGCCAACTGGATAGAGAAGCCTTGGCTGCTATCTTGGGGGTAAAACGTTTTCATGAATATCTTTATGGTAGGACATTTTCTTTGATTACCGACCACAAGCCACTGCTAGGGATCCTAGCCAGAGACAGGGCCACCCTCAGCATCCTGTCTCCAAGGATGACAAGATGGTTAGAATTTCTTGCAGCCTGCAATTACAAGCTCATCTATCGGCCAGGAAAAGCCATACGCCCCGCTGATGCATTGAGCCGCTCACCACTACCAGACCACGACGACGACCCAGCTCCCACCACACGCACCCTGCAAATTGAAACAATATCGAACCTGCCCATCACCACATCGGACATCGTGAGGGAAACCGCAAAAGATGCACTAATGGCCTGACTCCTGAACTGGGTGGGGAGGGGCTGGCCGGAAAATGACAAAAACGAGACTTTTAAACCATTCAAAAACTGCCAAATGGAGCTGTCAATTGAAAAAGGATGCATCTTGTGGGGGGATAGGGTTGTTGTCCCACAAAAATTACAAGAGGACATACTAAATATGTAACAGGAGGGACACCTGGGCATGGTAAAAATGAAGTCCCTGGCCAGAAGCTACGTCTGGTGGCCAGGAATAGACAAAGACATTGAAACCTGGGTAAGAACATGTAATAAATGCCAGTCGTCCAAATCTACCCCCACTTTAGCACCGATTCTTGACTGGGAGATACCCAGATGCCCCTGGTCAAGAATCCACATAGACTGCCGGCTTGTGGTGCTTCGGTGCAGGCAGGAATCCGTGACTGTGCATGGTCTCTGCCTGTGTTCACTGCCTGAGTGCCCCGAGCCATTTGGCTTCAGGGCTAAGCCACCTTTGTAGAAGGTGGTGAAGACTGGGGGGTTCTGGCAGAGACGAGAGACATCGCATCTCTCTTCCCTAGCTGGCTAAATCTCCCTCTCCGATGACAGATGAGCGGTGGTCTCTAATGGCCGCCACGTAGAAGAGCTCAGCCGGAAAAAGAAAGTGCTGGAGGAGTTTGTGAAATAATGAAAGTGATTTTGCTGACTGGGACAAAGGAACAGTGAAAATATCCTGGTATTTAACACCTACTAAAGACACATTGTTCCCAGACTGAGTAAGCAGCGAATGGACATCAAAGGGAAAACTTTTTTTCTTTTCACTCTCCTTCCAAACGGAACAGCTTTGAGAGAAATCGGAAACCCGCATTGAAGGTATGCTAAATGCTAAAGACTATGCTAATGCAAAAGGGATATGGATTTCTAAATATTTAAAGAAAATTTTTTCTTTTGCTGCGAGTGGGAAGGGAGAGGAAAAAAATTGAAGTAGAAGTTGAAAATAAGGAGCAGACTGCCTAGAATTTTAAAGAGCCATTTGAACATTAATAAGACTTCAAAAAGACATATTTTAACTGGAATTTGTGATTTAATAGCAACCCCAGAAAAAGAAATGGAAGAAGGGAAAAAGTGCTAAATGAAATAGTCTATCTGGATTGTTTGGATCTTTTGCATCTTTTTGGGAAACTTTTTTTCTCTGTTTAAAAACACTCGGGTGGTTGTTTTGGGAAAATTTGTTCCTCTTTATAATGGCATCACCCTTGGATGAATCTAAAACTGAGTACCTAAAATATAAAAAGGAAGATCAAGACTGGAAAGATACTTTGGATATTCTTTTTCAATCTCTAGAAATGGCGGTGCATTCCTATGGAGAATTGATTGCGCAGCAGGATAATTGGGACAAAGAAGAAACCATCTTTGATGAACATGTGATTCTATTGGGGGAGAAGAAGGAAGAGGAAAAAGAAAAAGGGATTTTAAAACCTAAAAAAACAACCAAAAAATATAAAAATGAGTTGAAGGGTGGATATAAGGTTAGAAAACAACAGGAAGGGGGAAAGCACAAGAAGAAAAGGGAGGTGGAGAGACAAAGGGGTAAAAAGGGTAAGGAAAAGAATAAGCAAGGGAGAAAGGAAGGGGTGAGAAGTCTCAACGATGGGAAGCAAGATTTAAAGAAACAAAATTTATTTAGAGACAATGGGTAAATTTAATTGAAAATTCTGTAAGGTACATAAGATTGTGTTATTATAGGCATTTATAGAATAAAATGTTTAAGATATAAATAAGTATTAATAGGTATGATTAAAATGGTTTTGACAGGGGTACTAGCTATATTATATATTTATAAATTTGTCTCTTTATTATTGTTGTTCTTTCTTTTTTCTTTTTCTCTTTATATAATATATTGTGTGACTTTAGGATGTGCTAAACAGAATCCCAATACAAGTTATGTGTGATATTAAGTATTATTAGGTTAGGGGAAAGAGTTAAAGGCGTCATACTCCAATTAGTGTACAGGAGAGGTTTTGTTTAAAGAGAAAAAATGAATGGATAGTTGAGAACAAAGAATGATAAGTATTATAACTTGAACTGAGATAAGTAGAATAAAACTAAGAGAGTTAAAAAAAAGGAAGAAGCTATATAGAAAATGGAAAACGGTAATAAGATATGGAATGATATATAAAAGGAACATGATTTTTGAAGGGGCGTCTGTACGATGAGTTTTAACCCGGGATCAAGCAACTTTCAGAAAAGATGTTTTAGGTTTTTATGTTTTATGTCTTGTTTGTTTTTGTATTGGAAGAGAATAATGAAAATGTATAAGACAGATGGATATAAAAAATGTATACAATCTAAAGTTAAAGAGATATAATTTGAATAAATAGAAGGAAAGGAAGTAATAAAGAGAAGTTCAGGATAAGATATGAAGATGAACAGATAAGGTAAATATATATATCAAATTGTGTTCGTTTCGAAATGTGATAACTTGGAATAATTCTGTCTTTAAATAAGATGTTGTATTGGTTTTTTTAGAAAAAAAAATTCTTATGTCATTATATTTTATGTTTTGTTTGTCTGTGTATTGTTTTGGAAAATCAATAAAATTTGTTTTTAAAAAAAAGAATCCACATAGACTTCTCTGGACCCACAAAGGGATATACATTTTTAATCATCGTTGATGTCTACTCGAACTGGTTAGAGGTCAGCATCATGAGTTCAACAACAACTGAAGCCGTCACTAAACAACTAAAGAAACTCTTCGCCACTCATGGTCTACCAGATGTATTAGTATTGGACAATGGGCCACAGTTCACAGCCTTAGCTTTTGAACAATTCCTCACAGAACAAGGCATAAGACATGTTGTGACAGCGCCAGCTCATCCGGTGGTTAACGGAAGGGCAGAACGCATGGTTCGATACACAAAAGAAGCATTAGAAAAAATTGAAGGAGGCGACATGCAAGACAAAATCAATACCATTCTCACCATTCAACATATAACGCCATGCACTTCAACAAACAAGAGCCCAGCTGAACTTTTAATGGGCAGAAAATTGCGCACATATTTGGACAGACTACACCCCATCTACAATCCCAAGAAACCACCAGACTCCTCCAGGAAGTACTGCATGTTCATACCAGGCGATCTGGTATACGCGAAAAATCTTACCGGAGACCCGTTGTGGTTACCGGCCACGATAACACAAATCACAGGCCCCCGATCGTACCGGCTAGAGACAACTGACGGCAGAACATGAAAAAGACACATTGACCAACTATGGTCTCGACACATCAAACGCAACACTGACACACCCTGGAACATGGAGCAAACACATCCACAAAACCCAATGGACAATAATAATAAAACCAGAGGGGGGGGGGAAACCCTTAAATAATAAAGGAAAGGAAAACCCTCCATTAACAAACCACCGACCAGAAACTGAAACCCCCCAAAGAAATAAAAACTACTTACCATTTGACGAATTCGAAAGAAGAGAGCTGGAGGAGAACCAGGGAAGATGCAGCCGAGCCGACTCTACCTGCCAGAGCATGCCAGAAGGGAGCGACAATGCCCGCTCAACCAAACCAACAAGGCACAGCACGAGTGGCATGGCTGACTCACCCCTCCAGGAGGTTCCAGAGAGAACAGGAGAGATGGCGAGCCTGTCTGAACCGACCAAAGTCAACGCAGAGACTGAACTGCGCAGGTCAACTAGGACCCACAAAAGCCCCGCCTACTTACGTGACTACATCACGTAACTGTGGATCAAACGAAGTGGGGAGGGGTGTTATGTACTTTTTTTGCATACTCGTAATACTGCATTCCTATTGGACAGATACTGCCGCCTAGCAATTGGTAGATAACAACAGTTCTAATTGGCCACCTAAGCATTTTAAATAAATGCCATTGGTTGCGAGCCGCGAGCAGCCACTATAAAAAGGGCTGCCGCGGCTCAACTTTAGTTGAAGTTACTGATAGTTCAATAAAGAGCTGAATTCAACTCCGGTCTCGAGTCTGCTTTGTTCTGGCGATAGAACACAGGCTATGAAAAAGGTGGCTGGACATGGGCTGTTTAGCCAAACACAAGAAAAAAGCCAACACAGAAATGTTTTTGGATGTTCAAGATATGGGTGTCTGGAAAAGAGTATCCATTGCTTCTGGATTCAGCAAAAGACCACCATTGTGCTTTGAAAGTCTGCAAATGAATAGTTAGCATCTTCTAATGTTCAAAACAAGACAACCCATTGAGAGACTAGAAGGATTAAAGCAGTAGGGTGCTAAAATAAAATTACATTGTAAAGAATTAATTTTAAATTCAAGTCACTTTGAACTATTTCTTCTTCAATTGTAATCTCCAAGGTCCTATGGTCTTCTGAGGGGCAGTGTAGTCTTTTGAAGTTTAATAGGATCTTCATGGAGGTGGAAAACTAATGCTTTGGTTGTATTATTTTAAAGGGTATTCCATAACTGAATGGCCCTCAGTAAGGAAGAAATAAATCCTCAAGTTGTAGCCAGACAAGCAGGACAAGTGTGACTATTGGTAGACCATGAAATGAATTATACATAACTCTGACATCTGGTGAGAGGTGAGAAATTAGATACTAGAGAATTTAGTACACCCTTAAGAGTTGCTGGAAAAGCTGTCAGACCCATTTTTTAAATCAAAAGTAAAAGGCCGCACCTAAGAAGGCTAAGAAATGTTTGCCGAAGGTGACTCATCATTTTCTCCCTTGCTGTATGGAAGAAACAGACAAATTGTTTCAGAGTTGGGGCTTGCTGGAAATACTCGATATTAATTAATTAGCAGAAGATAGAATAAAATATCACAGGGAAGGTCAGTGGCACAGAGACAAGGAAGCCAGGGGGAAAGAAGCTTTACCGCCTCTATTTTGAAAGTAATAAAATGTCTAGGCGAGGGCTGTCAAACTCCCAGCCAGGGGCCAGATGCATCATGTGCTGGCCATGCCCACTCCCAGTTTAGCAAAGGGGAAAAAAGTCCCAATATGCCATGTGACACCACCATTGACACCCCGGTCTAGACCGACATCTATAAACATTACTCTAACACTCATTCAGTCACAATCAGGATACTGAATTAAGTTAGGTTAGCCTTGAGCACAAGAGGGAACAAAGTTAAGATGACCAACTGTCCTCCTTTTGTAAGTTCTGTCCTCCCTTCGAAAAGTGTCCTCCTACATGTCCTCCTTTTTGATATTTGAAGACTAATCTGTAAATCTCTGTATTTGATTGATGCCAATCTGATCCATTGTGTGTGATGTGACGTATTTGTATTTGACATGACGATTCATCAAGGCTTGGTACAGTGCGGTGAGATGCGATTATGAGATGCTCTGCACACAGGAGAATTGTTTTGAGAGAGTGTGTCATGCATAAGAGTGCACCATGCGCAAGTGGCTTTGTGTTTTTTTTCTTCAGTTTATTTGTGTCCTCCTATTCATTGTAAAGAAGTTGGTCACCTTAACAAAGCTAAAGTTTGAGGCTGGCCAAAGAGCACAGCCCAAAATATTGTTAGATCTCTGATATGCCAAGATTTCATCAGGAGATACAGCCCTTTGGCTGCACAGTGTCAATATAACAATCCTAGAATCAGAAAGGCACAAAAAGGCTACAAAATATTTGTATTAATGCATTTTATTTGTTTATTTTTATTTCTAATTCTTAATGACTCCCAGCAGATTACAACTTAACATGCAAGCATAAACACATATCAAGAATAAAATCAGCTTTGAAGTCCCTGCTTCAACTCTCAAATCTGCTTCAGTGGGTCATCTGACTGAAGCTTCCTTGAATCAAAATGTTTCTGCAAGGTCCTGTTGGAGAACCTGGCTGGCAGTAGGTTCTACCTGTCATGGGAAGCTCCCCATGCTAGTTGTATTGCAGGAGGTCCAAGAATGGTTAATGGTGGCTGATGTACACCAGGCCATTGGAAGAGACTTCAAGAAGTTTCTTGAAACCATTCCTTTAATTAGAAAAAACATTTGTGATAGGACAATTAAAGGAATTTAACTCAATTAACTAGCTGGTTTTTAACTGATTAATTACTTAATTAGCTGATTACAATAAATGCTATATTAACACAGCCTATATTTTGAGGACATTTTGAAGTAAATTAGGTTTTCCATGATTGATTAAACCTAGTTAATCACTTATCATTTGAAAATCTTTCAACATTTCACTCACATCCCAAAGATGTGAATGTAGATACCATACTCAATGTTTCATAACAAACAGTCTAGTTATAATCAGTTAATAAAACAATGCAGTTTGTAAATCAGATTCCATTAACACCTGACCAAATTCAAGGAAAATCAGGGACCTCTCTGTTTAATGATCAGGTGAAAAGGCTTTGGCAGATCCAAGTTATCAAGGGAAAGGCTGCATTCTGGGGGAAGGGACATGCCAATTGCCCAGGGACTGGATTTTGTTTTGCCTTTATATGTAACCTCCAAAAGTCAGGCAATCACTTTTTGCAACACTAAGATATCATTGCCAGAGTATAATTTGTTAGGGTGGCCTTTCATTTGCATAGTGCAAATGCATTCATTCATTTATTTTTTGCAGTTTTAAACCAGGTAAGAAATGGCTGCAGGCATTTTAGACAGCAGGAACAATACCTGCTGCTGTTTCTTATTTTCTCCTCATGTGGAATAAGACCCTACTTCCTCTGGGCTTGATGGTAGAATAGGAGAGGGGGATTGTAAATACAACTTAATTGATTTAATTATGTGCAATCAAATCAGTATTACTTCTTAGCAACCACAAAACAAGTTTTTTTCTAGGTTGGCTTTTTTTTCAACCCAATCCTTTAGATCTTCCAATTGTGCACCCTCTGCCACTGTAACTGAGTCCACCCACCTCTTCTCTTTTCCCAGCAGTAGAGCCTTCTCCAAAGAGATGGGCCTTCACTTAAGGTGTCCAAAATAGGATCATTTGACTCTGGGCTTATCTATCAGTTTGTTTTCTTGAGTAGCCACTGCATTCTCAGGAGTCTTTTTCTTGTTCTACCCCCTCATTGAGCCACTGATTGTGCCATCGAATTAGAACCTGGGGCAAAGCTGCCCAAACCAAAGATGTACTCTGTGACACCAGCCAAGATGACTGAGTTGAGGAAATACATTGATACCAATTTAGCCAGAGGCTTCATTGAACCGGCAAAATCTAGGTTGAAAGCCCCGGTATTATTTAATGAGAAGAAAGATGGTGGTCTCATATTATGCATGGATTTTCATGGCGTGAATGTGGTATGCATACAAAACACATACCCCCAATGAAGGACTTGCTAAATTACCTGTCCAACGGCAAAATCTTTACCAAGCTAGATCTGAGAGAAGCCTACTGCCAAATCTGCATAAAGGAGGGAGATGAATGGAAAACAGTGTTTAACTACCCTCTGAGGAGTTCTCAGTTCCAAGTCATGCCTTTCGGACTCTAAGGGCCCCCAGTTGTATTTATGCAACAGATCAATGAATGTTACATATGCATTTGTACAAGGGGGGCCTTGTGTACTTGGTTGACATTCTTATATTCAGCGAGACCATCGAAGAACATGTCAAATTAGTCAGGCAAGTACTGAAAAAACTTTTAGCCAGCAAATTATATGCAAAGCTGTCAAAATTCGAATTCCATAAAGAATCTTTGGTCTATCTGGGCTACCGAGTGTCAAATCAGGGGATTGAAATGATCCTGGAAAGGTGAAGGCAGTGCTAGACTGGCAGCCACCAAAAACACACAGACAACTTCAAAGCTTTGTGGGTTTTGCAAATTTTTATAGACAATTTATCCTGAGGTCACCCAGGTTCAACAGAGTTGCTGAAAACTGGGCCTTCCCCAACCAAACCAAAACCTAATCAACTTTTCACTTGTATAATGAATTGTCAAAAAACTTTTGAAACTTTAAAATGCCTTTTTGCACTGGAGCCTATCCTCCAACATCCAGATCCAATGAAGCCTTTTGTAGTCCAAGCCGATGCCAGTAATGTGGCTATTGTGGTAGTACTACTTCAAAAGAACTCTCAAGACCAACGGATGCCTTGTGTTTATGTGTCAAAAAGGTTGACTGACACAGAACATAGGTGGGCAGTTTGGGAAAAAGAGGCTTTTGCTGTGCAATGGGTTTTACTATCTTGGAGGAATTTCCTGGAAGGAGTTACGGAGCCTTTTGAGGTGTGGACTGATCACAAAAACCTCAAGGCTCTGAAGACCCCTCGAAAGCTTTCTCCTAAACAGGTTCACTGGGCTCAATACTTTAAGAAATTCAACTTTAGACTGAAATATATCCCAGAGGGGAAAAAAACTTATTAGCGGATGCCTTGTCAAGAAAACCCCAATTTGGCATTTTCTAGGAAGAGGTAGTCTTGAACTATGAACTATGATATCAGAAGCCCAACCCGCAGGCCAAGTAACCACCTGAGGCCAAGACCATGATTTGGACTGTTATTGACTTATTTCCTAAGAAAGCCCGCTTTACAGTATGTAATGGACAATGGCTAAGAAACTTGTGAAAGTGTTAGTGAAGCATATCTATAGGCTTCATGGAGTACCTCGTAGAGTAATCTCAGACCGAGGTGTACAGTTTACTGCTAAGTTCTGGAGGGAGTTTTTGAAGTCCATTGTGTTGTCCCAAGGTCTTTCCTCAGCATTCCATCCTGCATCCAACGGGGCAGCAGAGAGAGCTAACACCATGGTGGAACAATGCATTAGATGCTATGTAAATTATCAACAGGAAAACTTGGCAGAACTGTTACTGTTGCAGAAGTTGCTTACAATAATGCTTACACAGCAGCACAGGCCTGACTCCATTCCAAATCAACACTGGCATGGATTTTGTCCCTATGCCCGAGTTACCTAGGGAACCCCCAACATCCATGTCTTTAACAGAGTGGATGGACTCATTAAAGAAAGGTTGGGAGGATACAAAAAAAGCTCTAGCAGAAGCAACTGAGGAATATAAAAAACAGGCAGACA
This sequence comes from Pseudonaja textilis, assembly GCF_900518735.1. Next base: position 11,867,582 of record NW_020769344.1, read on the forward strand.
AACATAGCTCTCTCCAACCACCTTTTAAGGTGGGTGACAAAGTGTTTTTGTCCACTAAATATCTTAAGTTGAAGCTTCCTTGGAAGAAGTTGAGGCCAAAGTTTCTGGGTCCCTTTCCTATATCGAAAATAATCAATCCAGTGACTGTCTAACTTAGCCTCCCTCGGTTATTAGGGAAAATACATAGTAGCTTGTTGAAGCCTGCTGTTGGTTCCAATCTATGACCCGTACTGGTAGCTCCCCCCAAATGTTTGGTAGTAAAGGACACAAAACATTATGAAATAAAAAAAATTCCTTGACTCTAGATTACCCCAAGGATGATTACAATATTTAGTGCTGTGGAAAGGCTACCCTTTGTCAGAAGCTACTTGGATGAAAAATTGGGATATACATGCAGATAGATTGATTAAGCAAATCCATGATAAGTTCCCTGACAAGCCAAAGGGTCCGCTTGGAGCAGGGAGAGGGGGTTAAGGTGACAATTTATTTGTTCTTATTTATTTATTTTTGTCAATTGCTTACAAGATAATAGGTATAAGTAAAAACATACTTATGAATACACGGATACATATAAGAAATTTTTTTAAAAAAATAAAAGAAACAATAGGACAGGGATGGTAGGCACATTGGTGCGCTTATGCACGCCCCCTACAGACCTCTTAGGAAAGGGGTGAGGTTAATAGTAGACAGATTAAGGTTAAAGTTTTTGGGGTTTGGGGAAGAAACCATAGAGTCAGGTAGAGTATTCCAGACATTGACCACTCTGTTGCTGAAGTCATATTTCCTGCAAATAAATTTGGTGCAATTAACCTTGAGTTTGTATCTATTGTTAGCTCTTGTGTTGTATTCATTGACAGGTAGGACATTGAAATGTATGATTTTATAAACTATATTTAAAATATATAAATGAGTTAACCCCTTGTTGTGTTTTGTTTATTGTATTTTTCAGGACATGATTTTTTCAAGGGGGGATGGTTGTCAGCTTTGGAAGCCATATTAGCACCAGGTGCTTCCATACTGCCACATTCTTGAGCCTGGGAAAATGGGAGGGGGGAATTTCTTGGAGTGTGTTTAGACATAATAGCATTCTTCTTCTAAGTCATGTTATTTCTGCACCTGGTTGAGAGGAGATCTCATGTTGGGACATCATGTTGGGTGATTGGGGCATGTGATGCAATGATGGATACAGGGGGTGGATTTGTAATTTTTTACTTATGGCAAGGAAACCTGGAACTGTCAGATTCAGGTTTTCCAAATGTGCCACTTTACTACTCTAATAAAAAGAATTTTGGAGTGGATGTCTGCCTCAGAGTTATTTGTTGGAGTGGAGGTTTTGTGGAATGCTGACATTGCCCATAATAAATCTTTATTATGATTTATTACTCTTTATACAGTTGTTCTGTATCCAGTGTGACTAGATAAAATATTACACATTCACTCCTTCACTGGGACTTTTTACAAGTATATTAACCGTAGCCAGTAGAGGTGGTATTCAACTGGTTTGGACTGGTTCTACTGAACTGGTAGTAATGATTCTGCACAGTTCAGAGAACTGGCAAATCACATCACTGGCTGGCCCCACCCACCCCTCCCCACCCCACCCCACCCTATATATCTTGCTTTTGCCATGCAGCTGAACTAATAATCTCCATACCTTGCCTCCGCACCTCGCCCACTCTGCTCACCAAAAGTAAGCATGTTGCCCACTCGCCCTTCGCCTCAGCTGGGTTGGGGAACACGCCATTCCCCCACTCCGGCCTTGTCCCAGGCCTCCAACCACATGCTGCCCCCTCTGGCCTCAAACTATGGCCCCCTGGGCCGAAGCAATTTATTGACCCTGTGGCCTGCTGTGCTAGGCCAAAGGTCTGCCAGGGGCGGGCACAGGAGGCAGAAGCAGTTTGGGAATCAACCAGATGGTTACCTGTAAGAAGTCCCATCCAAAAAGTGCTGCAGCAGAGAACTTTTCCATCCCTTGCTGAGCCTTGGTGACTTGGGGATACATTCCATGTGCTCTCTGGGTTGGCAGCTGCTTCTCTCTTCTGCTGCTCTTGCTGGGAGAGCGTCTTGTGTTGTGAGCCACCGCTTTCCTCTAAGTCCCTCCCAGAAAGTGCTGCAGCTGAGAGAAACAGCATTCAACTTGGCTGCTGCTCCTCTGTGCTGCAGCGTTTTCCGGATGGGTGTTAGAGGAAAGCAGTAGCTCGCAGCTGCTAAATTGCACAAGACGCTCTCCCAGCAATGCAAAGAAAAGCAGCCGTTGCCCCGGAGAGCAGAAATTCAGGGAAGCAGGCCCCGAAAGGCTGCTCAGTTGAGCTTCACCATGTGGCAGAAACTGCACATGTGCGAAGCCATGCACCCATGTGTGGAAGCCATATGTGCGCACATACATGAAAGCTGCATGCACATGCGCAGAAGCTGCACATGCACTCACATTTTCGGTGAACCAATGGTGGAATTATTTGAAATCTACCACTGGTGGCCAGACTGTACCTGTGCCAAAATATCTGATATAAGAAACTACCCATATAGTAGGATGCAGAGGTGGTATTCACGCAGATCTGACAGGTTTTAGAGAACTGGTAGTGGAAATTTTGAGTAGTTCAGAGAACCGGTAAATACCACCTCTGGTTGGCCCTGCCCCCATCTATTTGCTGTCTCCCAAGTCCCAGCTGATTGACTGGGTCATCTTTTGTTGCCCTGCACAGGAGAATGGAGCTGGAAAGCAGGTTAGTGGGCTGGGATGGAAATGGAGATTTTACAGTATCCTTCCTCTGGAATGGGATGAAAATGGGGATTTTATCCTTCCCCTACCATGCTCACCAAGCCACCACACCACACCCACCAAGCCACACCACACCAGGGGTGAAATTCAACCACCTAGCACCACCTCGAGCAAGGTAGTTGGGACAGTTTGAATTGGTTCTGAGAGGTTGTAGGGATGATTTGAATCAGTTGGCCCTGCCCATGCCTTCTTCCTTTTAGAGACTGAGTCCCACCAAGCCATGCCTACAGAACTGGTAGTAAAAAAAAGTTGAATACCACCATTAGTAGGGGGGCTTTATTATAAACTAGTCTGAAGTTTGTTTAAGGTTAAAAGGGCAAAAGGGAACGCTGTATATTGTAGCGTGGTAGTCTCAGGCTCATCTACACAACTTGCTTGTTAAAATGTGAACATGTCTCAACTTAAACCATTTGCTAAGACACAAGAGAGCCCCCATGTAATAAAAACCCACTGCCAAGGCAGGTTGAAACCAATCTTTGATATTCCAATTTAAAAATGGTTTTTCCCTGGAAAAGAAAAGATCTCCCATCTGGACAACCTGTGGCAGAGTGGTGAGAAGGCTTGAGATAATGCAGTTGGAAGTGGTGATCTGCTTGGTTACCATTAACCCAGCACCACAACTGCCAGCTTTATGTCTGATTTCTGGGCTTGCTATCCTTTATGAGAGGAGGAAGACTAAAACCCCAGTATCTTCAGACATTTCCTTTCAATTTTTATGAATTGGTTGTCCAATATCTTTTAGCTTCTACGCATGTCTACCACATATGCTAATATGTTCTGGGTGTCTGATGGCACTTCTAGCATTTGGCTGATTTATCTTTGCCAGTTTTGCTGGTGCAAAGTGCCATCTATAAAACATCTTGTACAAATTTTCTTTATATGCTGTCAATATTAATTTATAATTTCTCTCCCATAACTTCTGCCATTTGTCTAATTCTATGGTATACCCAAATTTTTTTGCCCATGCTATAATCGTTTCCTTTACTTACTTTTCTTCTAATTTAACACCTAATAAATAAGAATACAGTTTTTTAATCAGCTTGTGTTCCATTCCTGTTAGTATTTTATCCAGTTCTGTCAGTTCCTTATGGATACCTTCAGCTTTAACAACTTTTTCATATCTTGATTGTATTGAATACCAATGCATATCATCCCCTTGTTCATTCAGTTCTTGTTTGGTTTTGAGCTTACTCTTTTCATTAAATATATCCTTATATCTAACAATAGTTCCCATTTTACAAATATTTGGGTGTATAAATGCTTCCATTGTCAATAACCAGACTGGAATTTTCAAACAATGTTCTCTAGTTTTTTTCCATATTAACAATAAAGCCTCCCTAACAAAATATCTTTGGAAATAACCATGTATCTTACTTTCTCCCGTAGCATAAAAAGCATGCCAGCCAAACTGCAGATTATGCCCCTCCAATGTCAACAACCTTGTGTTTCTTAACATAATCCATCCTTTCATCCAAGTTAATATCATAGCCTGATAATATAATTCCCAATTAGGTAACCCAAACCCTCCTCTGGTTCTCGCATCCTGTAACATTTTAAAGTTAATTCTTTTTTTAAAAAAACAAATTTTATTGATTTTTTAAAGACAAACAAAACATAGAACATAAAAGCATAAAACCTCCTTTCTAAAAATTACTTATAAGTTTTAAAACATTATTTTTAAGGCATAGTTCCACATTATCACATTTCCATTTAAGCACATATATATCTTTTCCAAATTTCTCATTATTTCTTCCTTCACTTTTATTCAATTATATTTCTTTCTATCAAGGTTTTATTAATTCTCAATCGAACATAAACATTTATACAGCATAGTTCCAAATTATCACATTTCCATTTAAACACCTATATATCTTTTCTGAATTTCTCATTGTTTCTCCCTTCACTTTTATTCAATTATATTTCTTTCTATCAAAGTTTTATTAATTCTCAATCAAACATAAACACACAAAATACAAAACATAAAACAAGACATAAAAAGATGAAACCTCCTTAATTATCATTTGTACATGTCTTTTCCAAATTTCTCTCCCTTTAGTTTTATTCCTCCAAGGTTTTATTAATTCTCAATCAAACATAGCTAACCAAAGCACAAAACATAAAACATAAAACTTCTTTTGAAAAGTGGCTTAGCCCCAGGTTACATCTTTTTTTACAGACCTAAATCAAATTCATGCTCGCCTTATATACCATTCATATCTTATTAACCATTCTATATTTTCTATATAACTTCTCCCTTCTTTTCACTCTCTTAATTATATTTTGTTTATTTCATCTTATTTTAAAATCATTATGCTTGTATCTTTTGTCCGTTCTTTTCCAATTGTCTATTTATCTCTTCTCTTTAACAAAAAAATTCCCCTGTAATCACTTTTAAAGTGTGATGCCTTTCTATCTTTCCCCTAAATTAACACTTAAAATAATACATAATTTCCATCCTGGTTCTGCTTAGTACATTCTACATGTTGCATTTTAAAATAAAAAAATAATAAATTTATAATACAGTTAAGTATATAATTTCCATTCTAGTTCTAATTCTAATTAATACATTATTTTAAAATAAGATAATGAAATAGTAAGTTTATAATAACATTAAGACAATAATGAATTAAACTATAGCTAAACATTAATCATTTTACACATTCTCTTTAATATTTTATTGAATATTGAGATCTATCATTGTTGAACATTTTAATATTTTAATATTTTGTTAAATCTTATAATATTCCAATAGACTATTTCAAATGCAAATACTACAATACTATCTTATGTACTCTTGCAGAATCTTTCTTTAATTATACTCTATCCTTTATCCTTTATCTCTAAAAAAAATCTGCTTTTTGTCATCTTGTTTCAGACCATGGCTTTTTTTCCCTTTTTCCCTCCCTTTCTTCTCCAGTCTGGTCTTTTTGCCCCCCCCCTCCTAACCTCCATCTTTTTAACTTCCCCTCTCTGTTGTATTTCTCTTTTCAATTGCTTTCTAACACTGTACCTTTTTTTCACCTTATTTTTCTTTTTCTTGGTTGTTTTATTGAATCTTAAATTCTCATTTTTCCTTCCTCTCTTTCTATTTTCTTTCTTAATTGAACTTTTTTGTCCATTAAAAATGGCTTCTTCCTTTTCTTCTTCTTCTTCTTCTCCTTCTCCTTCTTCCTCAAGTATTTGCTGGTATGTAGAAACCACCATTTCTAAAAAGTGGAAGACACTCCCAAAGAATCCTTGCCTTTTTGTTCTCTTTCTTTTAATTTTTCATATTCCATTTTTAATTCATCCACAGATAGTGCCATTGTGAATTTTTAAGAACAACCCAGATGTTTTTAATCTTAAAGTAATTTCCAAATGCCAAAGTTATCAAACAATCCAAACAGACAGAAATTATTTCCTCTTCTTCTCCTTGCAGTTTTTCCTCCTGGGGCAAAATCCCAAATATATTTTAAAGCCGTATTACAGTTAGTTGCTGGTTTTATAATCTTCAAGGTGTCTCCTCCAACAAATTTTTAAAGATTTTTTTTTAGTCCTCTCCTTCCCATTTATAACAAAGAGCTTATTTTTACCTTAAAGAAGCAGGTTTTTCTGTGCTCATTTGCTTTCTCCATAAGGAAGAGGAGTGAACTTTCCTTCAGCACTTTCGGCGCTGTAGCAACTTCTTTTGGAAACAAATGTATCAATCCAAAAGTCAGGTTTCCAGGGTGTTTTAAAAGTAACTTAATGTCCCAGTTCAGCCAAGAAAACTTCTCCTTCTGGTTCTTCCTCCTGCACAGTCTTATCCGGTTGAAGATTCCTTTGTGGCTGCCATTTCTGACAGCCGCTCCACCGCCTCAGGAAAAAGGAGTCTAGCCGGCTGGGGAAAGGGGGTGCGATATCCCCAGACCCCTGCCCGGATCTCCTCTATCTTCCGCTGCCCCTCTGGGGTAGCGACAACCCCCAAATCCAGTTGGATCAGGGATACCTCAGCGGCGAGCACAGCAGGGATCCGCAGGGAAGCGGTTTCCTGCCGCCGCTGAAGCCTTGCAACCGGAAGTCCCGTGGAGAGCATTTTAAGGTTAATTCTTACTTTCTTCCCTTCCATATATATATCAATACTATTCTGTTAATATCTTCAAAATATTTTTTCTCCAGTTTTATCAGAATTGTTTGAAACAAATACAACACTTTTGGTAATATATTCATCTTAATCGTTGCAATTCTTCCTGTTTGTGATAGCTGCATATTGCCCCATTTTTCCAAGTCTTTCTTGATTTGTTGTTTTAATTTATAATAGTTATCTTCCTTAATCGTTCCACATCTGGCCATTAACTAGATCCCCAGATATTCTACTTTCTTTGCAATCTGAATATCTAATCTCTCCATTAACTCTTTTTTTTTTGTTTCTCTATCATATTTTTAACCAAAATCTTAGTTTTCCCTTTATTTATTTTCAGTCCTGCCACTTTTCCATATTCCTCTATCTTATTTATCAACTTAGGTCCTGTTCCTAGTGGTTCTTCTAATATAAAAACCAGATAATCTGCAAATGCCTGTAATGTGTATTCCTCCTTTCTTGTTTCTAACCCTTTTCTTTTTTTAAAAAAAAACTTTATTAGTCTTTTGTCTTTTAAAAACAAAAAGATGAGCATTACATTAACAGTTCTGTGACATCAATCTCATACATGTCTATCTTTTGTGCATATTTACAAATATATATAAATTATGCAAATATATACATTTAATCTATAAATTGCTTATCTTAAATTCCTTCATTTTCCATCTGTCTTAATTCAATCCAATTATACCATTTTCCCCAGGTTTTGTAATATTTAAAATCATCTTTCTCTTGTAACATTAAAGTCAGTTTGTCCATTTCAGCACATAATTTTTGAATGACCAGTTCATCTGGGCAATACAGTTATGCTTTCAGCATTGAGTGTAAGCTATTCTGGCAGCCATTAATATATATATATATTTTATATATTTTATGTTTTTTCCATATTTCTTTTTAAATATCCCTAACAAGAATAATTCTGGTTCCAAAGGTTCTGGTTGAACCTTAAGAATTTCTTTCAGCCAATATTTAATTTTAAGCCAGTATTTCTGGGCCTCAGGACAATACCACCACATTTTTCTTTCTACATTTCCAACATACCGGACTCATGTTGGGGTATATCTTCACCAATCTCACTGGGGGTAGATACCATCTATAGAACATCTTATAGATGCCGATTTTGTTAATTTGTAGGTTTGGTTCCAAATACTTTCCCAATCTGTCAAATTTATATTATGCCCTATGTTTTGAGCCCAAGCTATCATACATCCCTTAACAACTTCTTCTAATTCTACCTCTAACAAAAGTTTATAAATTTTTGTAATGTTTTTTTCATCTGGGCCTAATAAAATTTTATCCAATTGTTGTAATTCCGAATACATTCCAAAATCTTTTATATCTTTTTTATATCTATTTTATAACTAGAGATATGTCCACTAATCAATACATATCCCTTGTTTTTGGAGATCTATCCCTTTTATTTCATTATCTTTCCTAATATTTCTATTTAACACTTCTAAAGTTAATACAAATAGTAATAGTGACAAGGGGCACCCTTGCCTTGTTCCATTTTTAATGTTAATTTTTTCAGCCAATTCTCCATTTACCATCACTTTTGCATATTGTTTGTAATACATTGTCTTAATCATTTTAATAAACCTCTTCCATTTGTGCCAGCATCAACTGGCAGTTCATGTTATCAAAAGCCTTCTGTGCATCTAAGAATATCAATGCCATCTGTTTCTCTGGATGCACTTCATAATATTCCAAAGTGTTCAGGATTATTCTCATATTGTCTTGTATTTGTCTCTTGGGTAGAAACCTGGGTCTGGATGCATAAACTGGTTTAAAAATTTGTTTAGTCTTTCTGCCATTATTGAAGCAAATGTTTTATAATCCGAGTTCGGCAATGATCTTGGTCTATAATTTGTAGACCATGTTGTAGATCAGTATCTTCTTTTGGTATAAAACTAATGTAAGCTTACATTCAAGAGTTAGGTATTTTTGTGTCTATCAGTACTTCATTTACCACTTCTAACAGTGTGTTGCTCAGGGAGTCCTGCAAGGTTTTATACAGTTCTGCTGGTAGACCATCCAGGCCTGGTGTTTTCCCATTGCTTTGTCTTTTAATTGCTTCTGTTAATTCCATCATTGTAATTCTTCCCTATAGCATTGTTTTAATTTCTTCTGGTACTTTGTGTAATTCTGCTTTTTTTAAATGTTCTTTGATTTCTCCTCCTCCCCTTGTTCTTGTTCATATAGTTTCCCATAATATGTTTGGACTATTTCTTTTTTCTCTTCATTTCTATAGCAAAGGTTACCTTTATCATCTGTCAGTTGAGAGATCCATTTCTTTTCCATCTCTTTCTTCAGTCTATATGCTAGCCACCTACCTGGTTTATTTGCATTTTCAAAAAAGTTTTGTTTGGAACTTTTTATTTTTTGTGCTAGTTCTTCTTTATCTATTATTTTCATGTTGTGCTTTGTTAAGTTCATTTTGTTTTGTATGTCCTTCCTTTGTGGATTTCTCTGAAGTTCCTTCTCCAGCCTCTTATATGCTTCTTCTAGTATTGTTTGTGCCTGTCTTTTCTTTCTGTTTCTCTTTCTCATATATGTTATAGTTAGTCCCAGGGGTGGGATTCAATTTTTTAAACAACCAGTTCTGTGGGCGTGGCTTAGTTGATGGGTGTGGCTTGGTGGTCATGTGATTGGGTGATCATGGCCAACTCAACATCACTCAAGGGGTGCTTCTCCTTGCCTGGCCTCTCATGACAGTGGGGATGCTGCAATGGTCGTAAGTGTGAAAAATGGTCATAAGTCACTTTTTTCAGTGCCATTGTAACTTTGAATGGTCACTAAATGAACTGTTGTAAGTCAAGAATCACCTGTACAAAAATACAAAAGCTTCTTTGCTTGCAAAAAGCTGCCCTAAATACCAATCATTAGATTAAAATACCTGCAAGCCATTGTTACAAATCAGACAGGGTGCCAGAGCACCTTGAAGAATTAAAATAGTTAAAATGCAATGATAACTATCAGCAGCCAACTCTTGCTCATAGAGTGAAACCCTTTAGTAGAGAGGTCATTTAAGCTCTCCAGAAAAAGCACACCCAGGAAAGCAATCCATAGATCCATTTGCACCACTTAAAGATACCAGCTGGTCTCACTCACCTCACAAGATATCCTAAGGAAGTCATCCAGATTTAAGGAAAGGTCACATGCCCCCCAGAAAGGCAGTAAAAAAAAAAATCAGTGCCAAGCTTGCATCCTGCCTCTTGGAAGTATACCCCAAAAGGACAGTGCCAGACAGTATTAAAGCAGTGAAAGAAGACCCCCTCCCCAAATAGAAAAAGAAACCATGAGGCAAGAAAAAATCCAAACACAATACAAATAATTAAATCACAACAGTAGCTGTTTGCTTGTTGAAGCTGAATAGGGAAAATTATCCCATCAATAAACACATGCTTAAACATTTACCAAAAACCAGTTTTAGACCAAAACTCAGAAAGGGTGTGTAAACTCATGTTTGAATGTCAATCTTTCTAGCTAGCCAAGAAGCCTTGCTGAATGTCACTCATCTTGGTTCTCTGTCATTAAAAGATTCTTTCTGACAGCTCCGCTTCTTTATTCAATTATTTCTTCAAAGTGCTGATTGTCCAGGGAAGTATTTCCTCCCAACAGCAGTGTAAAAAATCTTAAAACAACCCTTCCCCTTTAAGAAAGTCAAGCCGAGGGTGGAGCTGGCGTCACGACGATACGGCATGCAATCTTGGAGGTCTGAGATCGCTGCCGATATCTTTGCTCCTGGACGGTCCAAGTAGATCTAAACCGTCCCGATGAGATGGTGAATGTAAAGAGCGCATCCTGTCAATCCCAGGGATATCACAAAGTCCCTGGTAGATCCAGGAGAAGCTCTTTTTGCCAGCGGCAAAGAGGCAGCCATTTAAGCTGCTGAAGTTGGGACAGCTCCAAAATGAAAGAGAACAGAAAGAGAGAGTGTGCCGGCTTGGTGAGAACTTTTTCTTTATTTTAAGACTTGAAAGGACACTCTAAGGGAAAGAAAGAATCTGTAAAAGTTTTGACAGAAGTGATTAAGTAGCGATTTTAAACAGGAATGTCAAAGTAATATATATATATTTTCTTATTGCTGGATTTTCTACACATGATCTTATATTTTGAAACTGGACTGTTTTTTTTCTCTTCTTTTTATCTATTCTTTTCTCCTTTTTGACTTTATAATATTCTTAAGCCAGAGCCTCCCTTTTAGTTATTTTTTTTAAATATCTTTTTCTTTTTTTAATTAATTCTTATTATATTTTGCTTGGAAAAGGAAGGGGAAAGTGAAAGCTAAAGAAACTTTGTAACACTGCCAACTAGAGGTTTGGAAATATTCTATTTTTCTTTTGACCAGACAAAGCTGAGAAAGAACTGAGACTTTTTTTCAAGGACATTGCCTGTTTGATAAGATAGAGGGAAGAGCATGGAAGAGTATTATTGCAGGTGCTCTTCTGGGTTTCTATCAACAGGTGGAGTCTGGTGTTGAAGCTTAGGAAAAGAAAAGGTGATAAGTCTTTGGAGAAGATAGTTATAACAAGAGCCTTGGATAATTAAACAAAGTGCAGTGTGCTCTTTTTATTCTTTCTAAGCTGTGCTACCCCTCCTCATCAGTTTACTTTTTTTTGTAATAGCTATTTGGATTTTTGGCTCTTTGGAACTTGTCTTTGTTTTTTGTTCTTGTTTTTGGAAGTTAAATTTCTACGCCTGCTTTTTATTTTAAAGGAAAAGCTTTAGTATTAATGTTTCCCTTCCTTTTCTTTTTAAGGGAGTAGCCTTTTTCTTCTCTCTCCCTTCCTGGTATTTTTGTCTTTCCATCTACCTTCCATATTGGGGTTGTTTTTTTTGGGGGGGGGGGTATTTTCATGCATCTTTTTATATTTGAGACCTCTTAATTGGATTAAGGTGTTGAAGAACCTGAAGAATTTTTCCTTTCTTTTTTTAGCCTTTTTCTTCACTTTTTCACCTTTTTAAGGATTTTACAACTTTTTCTTTTGTGTGTGTGTTCATGGTTTGTTTATGGTCTTTTCCTTCATTTTTGAATTTTTACTGTTTTTACTGTCATCTAACCAATTGGATTAAGATATACAAGAACCTGAAGAATTTTTTTCTTCTTTTTTATTATTATTACTATTTGGCTTTTTTCCTACTATTTTTATTTGGAGCTGCAACTGGTTATTTCACAACTGGATTAAGGTCTAGAAGAACCTGAAGATTTTGAATTCCTCAAAATGAGTAGGAAGTTAACAGCTCCTGGTTCTTCAACTTCTACTTCTTCCTCTCCACCATCTGGAGGACAACGTTCAATACAGACAATGTTAAGGCAAGAAAAAGAACAAGAAAAAGTGACCCTGCAGACGATTATGCAAAGAATTCAAAATATTCAAAATAGGTCAGAGAATATTGAAAAGAGAACATTGAACAAAGAATAGGGAAAACCAATTAAAAAATGGAGAACATCCAACAAATGATGATGAAGTATGATGAGAGACTCCAAAAAATTGAAGAAGATAAAGAGACAAGAAGATTGGAGACATCGATAACAGATTAACTGTGTTTGAACAAGATAAAAGTGGTATGCTGAGATGGGAGATGGACAGATCAGAATTTTATCTTAGATTTCAAAACATAGAGGAAGAAAAAGGACAAAATTTAGCTGAGATAATGATAGAAATATTGGCTGAAGCTTTGGAAATAACTGAAGAGAAGATGATGGATGGAATAGATGAGGTCTATCGAGTCTTCACAAGATATGCAATGAGAAATAGCTTACCAAGAGAAGTTCACATCAGATTTACAAAGAAAGCCTTTAAAACGCAAATATTGCAAGTGGCAAGAGAGAAAACATTGAAATATAAAAACATTGAAATACAAGGAGATTGTGGTCTTGAAACAAGTACCCAGAAGAGTGAGAGAGATGAGAAGTGAATACCGATTCTTGACCAAATTGCTACTTAAAAAAGAGGTGAATTATAGATGGCTGATTCCAGAAGGTTTAATGTTCACAAGGCAAGAACAGAGATATAGAATTGATTCAATTGAGAAAGCTGAATCATTTTACACAGAATTTTTCAGAGGGAAAGAGGAAGAAAAAGAAATTTCACTAATTGAATTCCAAGAGGACTCCCAAATGACGACTGAAAAAGAAGAAGTTTCAGTAGGTGGAAAGGAGGGAGCCAAAGAACAACGTGAAGCAAGATCCACGAGAGCTGTCAAACCTAACTACAAAATATAACCATGGAAGAGAAAAAAATGATTACAATTAATATAAATGGACTTAACTCAGCCATTAAAAGAAGGAAAACCTTTCATAAATTAGAGAAATTAAAATTTGATATAATCTGCCTGCAAGAAGTACATATTAAAAAACAATACGAACAATTGTTGATACAGCCAAAACTAGGGAAAATATTTACTTCCTTGACACAATGTAAGAAAAGAGGAGTGGTTTTATATATTAAAGAGACCATCCCAGCAAAATTGATTTATACTGATGACAAGAGAAGAATATTAATGGTGGAAATAATGGATAATAATATGAAAATACTCCTGATTGCAATCTATGCCCCGAATTACAATCAAGAAGAATTCTATAAAAAAATTACATATGAAAATAATTGAACTGGACTATGTTAATATAGTTAAGATGGGAGATTTTAATGGAATTGTAGACAATAAACTGGACTACATAGCACAGAAAACAATAAAGCAAAATAGAAAGACTCTCCCTAAATCTTTTTTTAAAATGGTAGATGAAATAAACTTAAAAAATACATGGAGAGAAAGAAATTCTAAAACTAAACAATACACCTTCTACTCAATAGACACTCATCATGGTCCAGAATAGATATGATATGGATGTCAACAGAATTATTAACTAATATTCAAGAAATAAATATTGAAACAAGTACTTGGGCAGATCACAATCCAATGACAATTAAATGGAAAGGACAAGGAAGATCTTGATGGACGTTAAATAATACTATTTAAAAGGAAAAAGACTTCACACAGTGGATGGAGAAAGAATTGGCCTTTTTCTTTGGAGAGAAAACAAAACAGAAGATACATCAATCCAGAATATATGGGATACAATGAAGGCATATGCCAGAGGCTTGATAATAGACTACACAAGGAAAAGAAATACCATGAAAAGATTAGCCTCTAAGGCATTAGAAGATGAGTATAAAGGACTTAAAAAGAGCTACAGAAAATGCCATAGAAAAAGGACATGAAGTTAAAAATGGATATAACCAAACATAAAATGGGTCTAATAGAAAAAGAAGAATTAGCACAAAAATTTAGAGGTGCTAAACAGAACTACTTTGAAGATGCAAATAAACCAGGTAGATGAGCAGATAAATTGAGAAAGGAGAAAGAATCCAGGAAAATATTGCAATTAATAGATGACCAAGGCCAAGTTTGCTATGGTAGTAAAGAGAAGAAGGAAATCATTCGAGACTATTATGAGAAACTATACACACAAGAGAATATTGATGAGGAAAGAGTATTTACAGTATTTACAGAATGCTAATTTACCCCAGATACCTAAAGAGATTGAAACAATGTTAGAAAGCAATATAACGATGATGGAGTTAACTGAAGCACTTAAGAAGCAAAATAATGGAAAGGCACCAGGCCCAGATGGACTTCCGGCAGAATTTTACAAAACATTACAAGAATCATTGAACTTTCCATTGCAAGAAGTTATGAATGAAGTTATGTTAAAGAAGAGGATACCTAAATCATGGTCAGAAGCTTATATCACACTTGTTCCAAAAGAGGAGGCTGACCCATTACAAATCAAGAACTATAGACCTATTTCTCTACTAAATGCAGCTTATAAAATCTTTGCTTCAATATTGGCAGAAAGACTTAAAAAATAGATCTGGCTTAATGGGAAAATTTACAACTGTCATTAATAGGGAGAATATTAACAATCAAGATGAATATATTACCCAGAATTTTATATTTGTTTCAAACAATTCCAATTAGGCTTGGAAAAGACTACTTTGAAGATTGAAATAAAATTGTGTTGAAATATATATGGCAAGGTAAGAAAGCGAGAATAAAGTTAAAACTTTTGCAAGATGCTAGAATAAGAGGAGGATTTGGTTTGCCTAATTGGGAGTTGTATTACTAAGCTACAAATTTGATGTGGGTTAAGGAATGGATAACATTAGGAAATACTAGATTATTGACATTAGAAGGACATGATCTGTTGTTGGGGTGGCATGCTTTTTTATGGTACAAAGGAACTAAAACACAGGGGTACTTTAGAAGATATCATATATGGGAGTCTCTGTAGTTAAACTGGGAGAAGATTAAAAGACAATGTTATTTGAAAATTCCAGTTTGGCTATCGATTATTGAAGCATTTTCTTATCTATAATATACAAAAAGGAACAAACAGTTAGATATGGTGAAATATCGAATGAAAAGGGTGAACTTAAATCTATACAAAAACTAGAGGAACAAGGTATAAAGATGAATTGGTTTTCAATGTGCAAATGCATTCAAGGTATGATAAAGATTGTAAAACAGAAGGTTTCTATGATAAACTGACTGACTTAGATAAGATTTTGACAGGTACTGATGAAAAGGTGATTAAAAAATAGTATGGATATTTATTAGAAATTAAACTAGAAGAAGAACAAGTTAAAGAAACAATGATTGTTTGGGGGAAGAATTTTGGATATGGGATTGATCTAGAGAAATGGCAAAAATTGTGGTCTCAAAATTATAAAATGACAATGTCAACAGCATATAAAGAAAATTCGTATAAGATGTTTTACAGGTGGCATTTTCCCTCAACAAGAATAGCAAGAATGTTCAAGAATAAATCCAAAAAATGTTGGAAATGTCATCAGACACCTGGCTCATATTACCATATGTGGTGGACTTGTGCGGATGCTAAAAATACTGGACTAAAATCCACACATGGTTGGAAAAAATGACAAAAAAGCATATATAGATTTGAAACCTGAGATATTTTTATTGGGAATTTTACCTGAAATATATAGTGAAGACTTGAAATACCTGATTGTAAATGTATTAACAGCGGCTAGGATTGTATTTGCTAAAAACTGGAAAAATGAGAAAATACCATCATAGGAGGAAATCATTAAGAAAATATTGGAATGTGCTGAAATGAGTAGATTGACATTTGAAATTAGAG
The DNA here is from genome assembly GCF_900518735.1 of Pseudonaja textilis. The sequence goes on from NW_020769344.1 coordinate 11,883,629, forward strand.
AACAAGACAATAAACAATTTTCTAAAATTTGGGATCTATTCTATCAATGGTTAGACAATAAAACATAATAATGAAATATGTAGACTTTCAGAAAATAATAAATATATAAAGAGGTATTCTTTTCTTATTATATCTACAAAATGATTCTAGGATAGATGAATTGTCATAAAACAAATTAAGTAAATTATGATTATCTTGTAAAACATGAATGAATAAAAGTATAGTCAAATGATTGATTAATAATGATATTAATGTATTTAATATCTGATTGAAAATATGACATTATATACAATGTAATTATAATTGAAGACTATGAAATGGAAGCACAAAACAATTTGTAAACCAACCGGCACACTGTATGTACATATATCGAAGATGACCATGTTTTTATGTTTGTTTGTTTATGTTTGTTTTAAAAACCAATATTTTTTAAAAAAAAAGAAAGTCAAGCCCCAGAAGCTCCAGAGACAGGAAGTCTAGGTGTACTGGCAAGAATGTAATAAGGAAAACAAAACAAAAGGAGATTGCTTCTAACTACCGGTTCTCTGAACTGCTTAGAAAGTTGACAAGGGGTTCTATACAACCGGTAGAATCCCACCCCTGTTAAATCCTCTAATATAAGTTTTTGCTGTGTCCCATACGTTTGTAACAAGGTTTCCTCTTTTTAATTTTTAATTTTTTTGTAAATTTTATTTGAGTTTTCACAAAGAGAAAAAAAAATACAAATAAAACATCTTTTTTGAAAGTAGCGTAATCCCGGGTTACATTTCTTTGTACAGACACAAATTCAGGTTCATGCTCATTTTTATATTCTATTCCATATCTTATTACTATTTTACATTTTCTGCATAGCTTCTCCCCTCTTTTAATTTTCTCAATTTTATTTTAATTATCTCATCTCAATTCAAATCATTGTATTTATATTTTTTGTCTGTCCTGTCTCAATTATCTATTATCTTTTCTTATTAAACAAAGTTTCTCCTATAGTTACTGATTGGAGTATGACGCCTTTATATCTTTTAAGTTTATCCATTTAATTCTTATTTAGGCTTCAATATATATCTTAAAGTTTTAACATTCAATATAATACATAACTTCCATTCGGATTCTGCTTGGTACATTCTTAAAATACACACTATATTCTTAAAAAAAGAAAAAATTATAAATGTATGTAATTAAAACAACACATTTCATTCCAATTCAATTCTATCATTAATATTAATATTCATTAAAATCTTAACTTCTTTAACATTTTTTCTTCTTTTTTCTTTGGATGTTTTTTTAAGTCTTAAATTCTCCATTTTCTTTCCCCTGTTTCCTTTTCCTTCCCCACATAAAATTACTTGTTCATTAAAGATGGCTTCTTCTTTGTCCCAGTCTTCTTGTTTCACAGACATTTCTTGTTGTTTCTCATAGTTCCAAATCTCCATTTCTAAGAATTGAAAAACAAAGCCAAAAGAACCCTTCCCTTCTTGTGCATCTTCTTTGTACTTTTTAAGTTTGATTTTCAATTCATCCAGAAATAGTGCCATTGTATAAATTTTTAAACAACCACCCAATTAATTTTAGTTATTCAAATGTAATAACCAAGAATCCAAAGATCACCAAATAATCCAAATACACGCAAGCTGTTTCTTTTTGCTCTTTTTTTTCACTTTCTCTTCCTGGGGTTACTGTTTAGTTACAAAGTTCCAGTTAAAATGTATCTTTTAGATGTCTTGTTGAAATTTTACTGTAGATTCTTTTTAATTCCAGGCAGTCTCCTCCCTCTTCCAGATCCTGCCCTTATTCTTTTTCTCTCCCTTCCTGCTTATGAAAAAAAAAAATAGTGTCCAGAAATCTTTATTATCCCTTTGGCATTTTGTTTTATTTTCAGCTTAATTGCCTATTGATGTCAAAGCGGATTTTTCCAATTTCTTATTTAAGTCTCTTAGTTGTCAGTATAGGGAAGGAGAGAGAAGAAAAAAACCCCAAACCTTTCCCTTTTCACTTTCCTTCGCTGCTTCCAACTCTTCTTTGGGAGCGATGTTATTTTTTGTAAGTTTAAATTCCAGGGTACCTTAGTTGTTGCTTTTACAATTTAACCCAGTCAGCCAAAACTTTCACCTTTTATCTTCCTCCTGCACATTCTTTTCCGGTCGAGTTCTTCTTTGTGGTGGCCATTTCTGACCACTGCTGCAACTGCCTTCGGGAAAGGGAGTAATGGCCAGCTGAGGAGGAGAGATGCGGCTCTCCTCAACCCTGCTGGCAGTCTCCCCCCCTCTTCACCACCTCTACGGGGTGGCTTAGCCCTGAAACCAGCCATCTTGGGGTGCTCTAGCGGTGAGCCCAGACCAAAACAGTGTACGATCTCAGATTTCTGTCTGTCGCCGAAGAGACTTCAAACCGGAAGCCTTTTTTTTATTTTCATCAAAGAAGAATTTCAATTCTTTTTCCATGTATTTAGTAAACTCCTTTTCTCTTAATATTGAATTGCTCATTGTCCATCTTGACCTCTTTTTTTGTCCCTTCCATATTACTTTAATTGGATTGTGGTCTGCCCAGGTGTTTGTTTCAATACTCATTTCTTGTATGTTAAAAATTAAGTCTGTTGACACCCACATCATATCAATCCTGGACCAAGACAGATGTCTATCAAATAGAAGGTATATTGTTGTTTTTCTCTCCATGCATTTTGGATTGCTAACTCTTCCATCATCTTAAGGAAGGATTTTGGTAAAGTTTTCCTGTTCTTTTTGTTTATCTTTTGTGTTTTATAATCCATTTTAGCATCCACTATTGCATTAAAGTCTCGTTGGATGTATATACTTTCTTAGTCTAGTTCCATTATTTTCTTATGTAATTTGTCGTAAAATTCTTCTTGATTCTCATTTGGTGCATATATTGCCACTAATGTCTGTTTGCAATTCATCATTATTTCCACCATTAACATCCTCCAATCATCATCTTGATAAATTTGTTGTATCTTTAATGTATAGTGCTATTCCTCTTTTACTTTGTTGTGCCAGGGAGATGTATAATTTCCCATTTTTAGGGTAGTCCAATACTTTATCATATTGTGTTTTGATGTGTCCCTCTTGTAAACAAATTATATCCAATTTTAATTTCTCTAATTTATTAAAAATCCTTTTCCTTTTTATTGCCAAATTCAGTCCATTTATATTAATTGCCATCAATTTTATGTGCTCTTCCATATCTTTATTTATAATAAGGTTTTGTTGCTCTTGTTGCTCTTATCTCCTTTGCTTCCTTCAGTTTTACTTCTTATCTTATTACTCTCTTTTCTTTTTTCTTTTTTTGAAAGTTTTATTTGCGTTTTCACAAAAACAAAATACAAATAAAACATCTTTTTTGAAAATAGCATGGTCCCAGGTTATCACTTCTTCATACAGACACCAAACTCAATTTCATGCTCATTTTTATATTCTGTTCCATATCTTATTACCGTTTTACATTTTCTACATAGTTTTCCCCTCTTTTAATTTTCTCAACTTTATTTTAATTATCTCATCTCAATCAAATCATTATATTTATACTTTTGTCTGTCCTGTTTCAATTTCATATTATCTTTTCTTATTAAACAAATTTTTACCTGTAGTTACCAATTGGAGTATGACACCTTAATATCTTTTAATTTTATCCATTCAACCTCTTATTTAAGCTTCAGTGTATACCTTTAAGATTATAGCATTCAATATAATACATAACTTCCAATCGAATTCTGCTTGGTACATTCTTAAAATACACACTATATTCTTAAAAAGAAAAAATTATATGTGTGTGTGTGTGTGTGTGTGTGAATAAAGCACACATTCCATTCCAATTCAATTCTATCATTAATATTCATTAAAATCTTAACATCTTTAACATTTCTTTTCAATTAAATATCGTACTTCCTTGGGAACACTTATAAACTTTCCATAGTTAATTCTTTTTTTCCCATATTTCTCACTTATATTTTTATAAATCATTACTAATAATTAAAAATGTTCCCATTTAATTCTCTCAATCATTCATTTATTTATTACCAAACATTCAACTACATTACAGTAAATATTTTATCCATCATTTTAATCATATTTTCTAAAATTATTTCTGTTTATAATATAACAATGCTATCTTATGTACCTTTGCAGAATCCCTTTTGCAATTAAATTTTCACCCATTATCTCTAAACAAGCTTATGGTTACAATCCTTATATCTTTTCCCTGTTTCTCCATTTCTTGTTTCTGTCTTTTACAACTTCTTTTCCTTGCCTTCTTCCCCCTTTTCTTCTCCCTCCCCTTTTTACCCCCTCATCTCTCTACTTCTAACTCTCTCATCTTTAATTCCCTCTTCTGTTGCTTTCTGATATTAAACTTATCTTTCAAATTATTCTTCTTCTTTTTGGTTGTTTTTTTCTAGTCTTAAACCTTTCACTCTCTTTCCCCCCTTTTCTTTTTTCCCCCCACTTAAAATTATTTGATCATTAAAGATGGCTTTTTCTTTGTCACAATCTTCTTGTTCTGCAAGCGTTTCTTGTTGTTTCTCATAGTTCCAAATCTCCATTTCTAAGAATTGAAATACGAAGCCAAAAGAACCTCTTCCTTCTTGTGCATCTTCTTTCCATTTTTTAAGTTCCATTTTCAGTTCTTCTAAGAGTGATACCATTTTAAAGACTTTTAAACAACCACCCAGTTAATTTTAGTCATCCAGATGCAAAAACCAAAAATCACCAAGTAATCCAAATAATCCAAGGCTGTTTCTTTCTGCTTCTTTTTTCCACTTTCTCTTCCTGGGGTTCTATTATTTTGTTACCAAATTTCAATTAAGATGTATCTTTGAGGAATCTTGTTGAAATTTCACTGTAAGTTCCTTTTAGTTACAGTTCCATTCCTTAGTTCCAGGCAGTCTCCTCCATTTTTCCAGATCTTGCCCTTTTATTCTTTTTTCTCTCCTTTCCTGCTTTTAAAAACTTTTAAATATCCAGAAATCTTTGTTATCCCTTTGACTTTTATGTTCAGCTTAGATGCCTATTAATGTCAAAGTGGATTTTTTTTCAATTTCTTGCTTAAGTCTCTTAGCTGTCAGTATAAGGAAGGGAAGAAAAAAAAACTAATCCTTTTCCTTCTCTCTCTCCTTTGCAGCTTCAAAATCTTCTTTGGGAACAATGTTATTAAATTTAAATTCCAGGGTACCTTATTTATTGCTTTTGCTGTTTGACCCAGTCAACCAAAGCTTTCTCTTCTTATCTTCCTCCTGCACATTCTTTTCTGGTTGAGTTTTTCTTTGTGGTGGCCATTTCTGACCACCGCTACAACCGCCTTTGGGAAAAGGAGTAATGGCCAGCTGGGGAGGAGAGATGCGGCTCTCCTCAACCCTGCTGGCAGTCTCCCCCCTCTTCACCACCTCTAGCCCCAAAACCAGCCGGCTCGGGGTGGTCCAGTGGCGAACACGGATTGAAGCCTCGCAAAGACAAGGTTTCGGTCTGTCGCCGAAGAAGCTCAAACCGGAAAGCCATTACTCTCTCTTCTTGTTCTCTTTCCTCTCCTCTTTGTTGTCTGTCCCTCTCTCCTGCAACTTCCTTTCTATGTTTAGTTTCTTCTATTTCCTTCATTCTCTCTCCCTCTTGCTCTCTGAAATAATTGCTCTGCTTTCTCTATTGAGTCTAGCCTATGTCACATTGTTCCCTCTGGTATCAGCCATCTAAATTAATCCCACTTTTAATTAAGCATTTTGTCAAGAATTGATATTCCCTCCTTCAATCTCTAACACTTCTTGGTATTTGCTTCAAAATTATTATCACCTTCCCTTTATATTTCTATGTATGATCTCCTGCTTTCTGTAATATTTCTGTTCTTGCAGCTTTCTTTGTGAATCTAACACAGTGGTTCCCGAACTTTTTCAGTCCACCGGGCCCTTGGTTCTACAAACTCATCCTCAATGCCCCCCACACAGGGGTGGGATTCAAATTTCTGTGGGCGTGGCCTAATTTGAGGGTGTGGTTTGCTGGTAACGTGACTGGGTGGGCATGGCTTGCTGGCCACATGACTGGGTGGGCATAGCTTGCTGGTCATGTGACTGGTGGCATGGCTTGCTGGTCATGTGACTGGGTGGGTGTGGTTTGCTGCCTGGCAAACCAAATACAGGTGGTCCTCACTTAATGGCCAGTTGCTTAGCAAGTGTTCTAATTTATGACTGGCCTTCCCAGAACTACTTGACCTGTTTTTGGAGTTTTGACAGCCATGCACACACATATACACATACTCCTTTCCAACCCTGCTGGAGCAGGTCATTGGACTAGAATCGGCAAAGCATCTCTGATTAGATTCTAGTAGTGAATAAAATCTAATCAGAGATGCTTTGCTGATTCTTGTTGATTTGTTTTATTTTATTTCTTTATTTTATGTTGCTGAATTGCATTGGCATGTGTGTCCCTTCTTGTGCACAACCCAGAAGCTTTTGTGATTCTTTGCAGCAAAAATTACCGACCTCTGGCTTTGCTCTACTTTTCAAACATGTCAGCACTGCCACGTTCTAGGTGCCAGCCCTGCAGGTCCACTCCATTGAGCCCACTGCACTGGAAGGACCTGCCCAAGTAAGTCTGAGTGGAGCGGTGCACCAAAATCAATGGGGTGAGCCTGGGAGAGGGAAAGAGAGAGAGAGAAAAAAAATAGTGAAAAAGAGAAAGAAGAAAAGAAAGAGAAAAGGGAAAGTGATCGGACTAGAATAGATATCTCATTATCTTTCTCCTCTTTATTTCTTTTTCTTCTTGTCCCTTCCATCCCATTTTTCTTTGTCCCTTTTTCTTTCTTTCTCTTTTCTCTTTGTCTTCTTCCTCCTCTCTTTCCCTCTCTCAGGTTCACCCCATTGACTCTGTGCACCGCTCCATTTGGACTTGCTTGGGCAGGTGCCTCCGGTGCAAGGGGCTCAATGGTGTGGACCTGCAGGGCCTCGCCCCAAACACGGCGATGGCGGGATATTTGAAAAGGAGAGCAAAGCCACTCTGGCTTTGCTCTCCCTTTCCAACACTGCATTCAGGGTGAGGCCCCACCGCCCCGAACGTGGCGGCAGTGGGATGTTTGAAAAGGAGAACAAAGCCAGAGTGCCTTTGCTCTCCTTTCCCGATGCTGCGTTCGGAGCGAAGCCTGCAGGATCACCCCATTGAGCCTTTTGCACCAGAGCATGCAAGTCAATGGGGTGATCCTGCAGGGCTTCGCCCCAAACACGGTGGTGGCGGGATGTTTGAAAAGGACAGCAAAGACACTCAGGCTTTGCTCTCCTTTCCCTACGCTGGGTTCGGGGCGAGGTCCTGCAGGATCACCCCATTGAGCTCCTTGCACCAGAGTGTGCAAGTCAGTGGGGTGATCCTGCGGAGCCTCACCTCGAATGCGACGGTGGCAGGATTTTTTTCTCACCCCTGAATTGTGCCCTGCCACTCACCTCCAGCACCCCCTGCCACCTCTTAGCACCCCCCTGCTGGCCCCCTTGCCTCTCAGTGCCCCCCTAAGGCATCCCACCACCCCCAGGGGGTGGTACTGTCCACTTTGGGAACCACTGATCTAACATGTACCTCTCTTGGTAACTTATTCCTCAGTGCATATCTGGTCTGAACTCTAAATATTTCATCTATATCAGCCATCACTTTTTTTGTTGTTTCCAGGGCCCCTGCTAACAGGTCTGCCATTATTTCAGCTAAGTTTTCCTAATTTTTTTCCTCAACATTTTGAAATCTTAAATAATTATCAGCACAGTCCATCTCCAAAAAGATAATTTTTTTCTCCTTACTTTGATCTGCTAATGTCAGTCCAGCTCTATTCTTTTTTCTGTTATTTCTGCTCTCTCCTCTATTTTTCCCATATGTTCCTCATTTTTCAACATCAATTGCTTAATGTTCTCTACCTTTTCTTCTACATTCCCTACCTTTCCTTCTAATCTTCCTATTTGTTCTTGTAAGGCTTGTAGAATCATTTTAATCTCCACTTGCATTGTGACCACCTACTCTTGCTATAACATAAAGTCCAGAGATTTTTGTCCTGCAGGGCTAGAAGTAGCCAAGGAAGAAGCAGAAGATGGGGCAGATGTTGTTGCATTCTTCATTTTAAGATATTGTATTTGTTGTCTCTTTATAATCTCTTTGTAATCCATCTTATAATAATCAGAGCAGATCAAAAACAATTTATAGTCCTCAGCAAGGTCTTCTCCCAAATTCCTTTCTTCAGAGTCTTCTACACCCTAATCCAATTCATGTTTATTGTACATTTCAAAAAGTAGTAAAAATGGTAAAACAGCATTATAGCAAAAGAAAAAGAAAAGAATTATGGAAAAATAAGTTTGAATAGAAGAAAAAAGAAATAGGAATCCTCTTAAAAAATTAAAAGGTTTAAAAATTAAAAAAGGAAAGAAAAAATTTGTAAAAAGGAAATATAAAATAATATCCAAAAAGTTAATATAGTAGTATTGTAGTAAGGAAGAAGTAAAATTAATTATCCAATTATAATCCCGGTTAGATCACCAGCTTTCAAAATCCAGCCATCTTGCAAGTGTTCTTCAATATGAATAGTCAAAACAGTCCAGGAGAAAGAGATTTAATCTTCTATTTCTTTGTATCTCATTTGTTTCTTTTAGTTTCCAAGAGGTACACTGTTTTAATGAAAGTTCTCAGTGTTCCACTCTCTGTGGAATAATGTGTCATTATCTTTCTGTTCCCATACTGTCAAGGTCATATAGTCTCTTTTTCTCCCTCTATTTCCTCTTTCACTTTTAGATGGCACTATTGTACTGATTTCTCTTTTCTCTTTACTATAATAATGCTTTGTTATTTAAAATGCTTCAAATTTATATTCAAATACAAGAAATTAAAAGTTTAAAAAGTCAGGAAAGAAAAAGAAAAAAAATAGGGAAAGTCCAATCATCTCTTCTTATTTTCCCTTAGTTTAACCCAGTAGATTCAATAAATCCAGGCCAGTTTTAAAGTTCACAAATACCTGATTAATGACTTTCTTTCTCTATTTGCACTGGAAGCCGTTTTCTTCTGGGGGGGGGAGGTTTAATCCACCTCCACCTTTATCTTTGACTTTTCCCTTCCCCCTGTTCTTCACAGGGAGCTCTTCCTTTGGTAATTAAAAAAAACCTCTTTCTTACCCAGCTTGATCACACTCTTTCTGTTTCTTCTTTCCGTCAGCTGCTGCCCCAGCCTCATAATGGCTCACAATGGCCACTTTTTTTTCCAGTTGGCTAGAGAAGCTATCTGTGGATCAACCAGGGATATTGTGGTATCCCAGGGATCATCAGAGTGTCCCCTCCTTGATGATCACCCCTCTGAGGCGATTTACATCTTAATGGACCACTGGCTGTTGAGATTTTGACAGGTCCCCCAGGAGCTCCAAGGAAGTCTGTCATGTCACCGCAGTATCAGCTCCACCCTCAGGCTCAAGTCATTTCTGAGAAGGAAGCCCATCAAGGCAGAAGCACGACATTTTTAAATTGCAAAGATCCCAATGCAAAGCCTTCAGTTTTACTGCAAGACTGCCATGCAGAGTCCTTCAAAATTTACATTCAGATACAAGAAATTAATTTTTTTTTTAAAGTCAGGAAAGAAAAAGAAAGAAATAGGGAAAGTCCAAGCATCTCTTCTGACATGCTGTGATGTGCTGATGATCACATTCATTACAGGCAAGGTGGATATCTCTTAGGCCTCCTGGTAACCTGCCTTTGTCCCGACTCCTTGGCTTCCTTCCAAAACTGCAAGACTTTAGATCAACAGTTACACTTGCATGACATCCCTGGCATGGCTCTTTCCAGAGCCATGAGGCCACAAAGAGGGAGGAACAGAAAACTTTAGAAAGTGGGCACTAGAGCATAGAGAATTTTCCCCCCTCACTTCCTCACTTTAGAACCCAGGTTCAGTGGTGCAATGACAGTGTTGAGGTGAGAGAGTTTCTTATGGTTGTATGCAAATGCCAACAAGTATTATGTATAGTATGTACTGGTACAGAAGTGTCATTGTTAAGATAATCTTTATCTAAGGGGACCCACTGTCAGCTTTGGAATCCTTATTCATCACTGATGAAATAGCCTCCCTCCAGTGATTTGGAAGGCCTTCTGAAAAGTCTTAAATATTTGGCTTTTCCCTCAAGCATGAGAATTGAGTTATTAGCTGTATTCTTCTGTGGGCTTTATGATGTCTAGTGGACAAATTTGTTGAAACTTTGGTTTCATTGTACTGCAACAGTATAACACTGTTTGTTCAAAACCCATGTGAAGTATTTTTCAAAACTTATTACTATTCTTTCCAATCCTCTTTCTTCTGCCTTTGCTTTATTCTTTTTTTTTTAAAGCATAGTTTCACTGTTTCTGTCTTGGTCATCTGAGACACAAGGATTCCAGCTTTCCACTAGCTGATTGGTTACCTCAGTATGGAGAACATTAATTCTTTTTGGTCACTTCATGGTTAATAATATTCAGATGAAACTGATTTGTCACCATTTTCTTAAGAGATGTTTTTTGACTCCACGGTGTGGTCTACTATTCTAGTATTCCCTGGAAACTCTTATCCAAATAACCCATTTAGCTTTGGAACCACCTCAGCCAATCAAATGTTGCTATCTATGGCATTCTAACTACATCTATTATGGAAATGCCCATCTTCAAATACCCAGGAAACCCAGAAGATAATGAACAAACCACTTTAGTTCTTGGTACTAAAAACAAAACAAAAGGGGTGTATCCTACCCACAAGTTATCCAATAAGATCACTTACCACTGCTTTGACTGATTATACTAGAAAGTTGGATTAGACTCTTAATGACTCACTGTTGCTTTAAGGATCTAAAATTAGTCTAACTTTCTCTCCAGTATCCTAACAGGGCTACTAGAATTAAAATCCTGCCTGATAAATTGTGCTTTTCTCTCTGAGTTGGCAAATCTGAGTTACCTTCCTAATGCAAGTAGGACTCTGTTTACTATCTTCAAGAGGTGGAGGAAGATGGAGAGGATGGTGGGAGAGGGATTTGTGGCATAAGGCTCATGAACCACATCTGCCTTTTAACAGTATAACAGAGTTGGAATGGACCTTGGAGGATTTTTTTTTTCCACTGGAGCCATCTGCTCTTACAAAAAGGAGGCACAAAGGATTGTATTGTGATTTTGTGAGTTTAATAGAAAGAAAACTCTAAATAAAAGAACACTACCCTTACATTAGATTGGGCCTGTGGAAAGACAGATAAATGTACTGTCAGATCTCAAAAGTAGGAATCAACAACTAGAAGAGAAGAGAAGAGAAGAGAAGAGAAGAGAAGAGAAGAGAAGAG
>NW_020769344.1:11894930-11961375 GCF_900518735.1 Pseudonaja textilis
GAGAAGAGAAGAGAAGAGAAGAGAAGAGAAGAGAAGAGAAGAGAAGAAAAGGGATGGAAGAGACCTTGGAGGTCTTCTAGTCCAATCCCCTGTTCAGGCAGGAAACCCTACAGGTGAAACTTAAAAAATTAGAGTATCGTGCAAAAGTTCATTTATTTCAGTAATGCAACTTAAAAGGTGAACCTAATATATGAGATAGACTCATTACATGCAAAGCAAAATAGTTCAAGCTGTGATTTTTCATAATAGAGATGATTATGGCTTACAGCTCATGAAAACCCCAAATCCACAATCTCAGAAAATTAGAATATTGTGAAAAGGTTCAATATTCTAGGCTCAAAGTGTCCCACTCTAATCAGCTAATTAAGCCAGAACACCTGCAAAGGGTTCCTGAGCCTTTAAATGGTCTCTCAGTCTGGTTCAGTAGGAAGCACAATCATGGGAAAGACTGCTGACCTGACAGTTGTGCAGAAAACCATCATTGACACCCTCCATAAGGAGGGAAAGCCTCAAAAGGTAATTGCAAAAGAAGTTGGATTTTCCCAAAGTCCTGTATCAAAGCACATTAATAGAAAATTATGTGGAAGGGAAAAGTGTGGAAGAAAAAGGTGCACAAGCAGCAGGGATGACCACAGCCTGGAAAGGATTGTCAGGAAAAGGCCATTCAAAGGTGTTGGGGACTTTCACAAGGAGTAGACTGAGGCTGGAGTCAGTGCATCATGAGCCACCACACACAGACGGATCCTGGACATGGGCTTCAAATGTCATATTCCTCTTGTCAAGCCGCTCCTGAACAACAAACAACATCAGAAGCGTCTTAGCTGGGCTAAAGAAAAACAGACCTGGTCTGTTGCTCTGTGGTCCAAAGTCCTCTTTTCTGATGAGAGCAACTTTTGCATCTCATTTGGAAACCAAGGACTCAGAGTCTGGAGGAAGAATGGAGAGGCACACACTGCAGTGTGAAGTTTCCACAGTCTGTGTTGATTCGGGGAGTCATGTCATCTGCTGGTGTTGGTCCACTGTGCTTCATTAAGTCCAGGGTCAATGCAGCCATCTACCAAGAGATCTTGGAGTACTTCATGCTTCCTTCCGCAGATGAGCTTTATGGGGATGCTGACTTCATTTTCCAGCAGGACTTGGCACCTGCCCAAGTCCTGCTGCCAAAAGCACCAAAATGACCATGGGATTACTGTGCTTGATTGGCCAGCAAACTCACCTGACCTGAACCCCATAGAGAATCTATGTGCATTGCCAAGAGAAAGATGAGAGACATGAGAGCGAACAATGCAAAAGAGCTGAAGGCCGCTATTGAAGCATCCTGGTCTTCCATAACACCTCAGCAGTGCCACAGGCTGATAGCTTCCATGCCACGCCACATTGAGGCAGTAATTGCTGCAAAAGGGGCCCAAACCAAGTATTGAGTACATATGCATGCTTATACTTCTCAGAGGTCTGATATTGTTCTATGTACAATCCTTGTTTTATTGATTGCATGTAATATTCTAATTTTCTGAGATTGTGGATTTGGGGTTTTCATGAGCTATAAGCCATAATCATCTCAATTATGACAAATCACGGCTTGAACTATCTTGCTTTGCATGTAATGAGTCTATCTCATATATTAGTTTCACCTTTTAAGTTGCATTACTGAAATAAATGAACTTTTGCACGATACTCTAATTTTTCGAGTTTCGCCTGTATGTCTCCTGATGTACACTTTATGAGTAAAATATAATGCTTACATTTTGAAATCAATTTTCAATAATGACATCAATGTACATATATGCACAAATACAAATGTATATACAGACACATATGTTTGCATGTAATGAATCAATCAAGCTGATAATTATAATAATTTACAATTATGATCATTATTAATATTAAAATTGTATAATTATTAAAATTATTATCAGCATGAAGGATATTCATTGCAGGTTGTGGACCATAATATACTATGCTGCTCCAGTGTAGGTTGCAAAATAATTTTTTTTTAAATTCTCATTTTAGTGTTGAAAGAGGGTGACTGGCCCAAATTCACCCAGCTGGCTTTTGTATATAAATATATATAAACACAAAAGTAGAACTATTGTTGAATGTATTTGGTATTGCAGTGGCTCAACACAGCGTTTAGAAATGTGGATCTTCTGAAGCATTTTAGAGGTTTGGATTATGCTTTATGTGGAAAGAGCATAATTTGCAAACTTGCATTGAAATATGAACCAGATGAATCCCCTCCCACCTCTTTCTTTTTTTTTTTTTAAATAAATTTTATTGAATTTACAATTAAAAAAAAACATAACAACATTACATATGCAACAGAGAGAGAAAAAGAAGAAAGAAAGAAGGGAAAGAGGAGAAAAAAAAACAAAAACGCTCGGTCTTCTGACCGAAAAAGGAGAAAAAGAAGTATAAAAGAAAAAAAAAAACAAAGAGACGGAAGAAAAAAGAAAATACATTAAAAACAGACAGATATCCTTTATGACAGTCTGCAAGATCCAATTCTCCTACCTTACTTTAAATATACACATCTTATCACTTTTTATGCTTAAATTACCCATTATTCATTGAACAGTTTATCTCTGATATAACCAATTATACCACACATTCCAATTATTATCAAATGCTGAAGACTCTTTATTTTTAAGAGCTATGGTTAAATTGTCCATTTCTGCACAGTCACATATTTTCTGAATGACCATTTGATCTGTAGGTAAATAGGATGATTTCCAGCACTGGGCAAATGCTAATCTGGCCGCAGTTAGGATATGAATTATTATATATTTCGTCTTTTTAGGAAAATGTTTATCAGAGATCCCTAGTAGGAAGAACTCTGGTTTGTATTCGATTTGTTCTTTGGTTATTTCCTCCAGCCATTTTCTAATTTTTTGCCAGTATTTCTGGGCTTCTTTACAGGTCCACCACATATGAAAGTAGGTTCCCTCTATGTTTTTACATTTCCAACATTTTGGACTAGAGTTTGGGTTCATTTTCGCTAACCTCGAAGGGGGTAAGTGCCATCTATATAACATTTTATACATATTTTCTTTGTACGCCACGGATTTCATAATCTTAATGATTCTATTCCAAATCTTTTCCCATTCTGTTAATGTGATGCTTCTACCAATATTCCTACTCCACATTATCATGTTCCCTTTCACTATCTCTTGCTCTAATTCTACCTCCAATAAATATTTATAAAATTTGGAGATATTCTTTTTATTTGATCCTAATAAGATTTTATCTAAGTGTTGTAATTTGCTATAGATTCCAAACTCTTTGATATCTTGTTTGTATCTGCTATGGATTTGCATATATAACCACTGATCAATTTTAAATCCCTGTTCCTGTAAGTCCTGTCGAGTTCTCAATTTTCCTAAAGGGTCTAATAAATCTTTATATTTAGTCGTTTTTGTTATATCCAAATTGTTGGGATGAACCATTGCCTCCATTGTTGAAAGCCAAATCGGAATTTTTAAATAATGTTTTTTACATATTTTTTTCCAATTAGTTAATAGTGAATCTCTAATAAGATGTCTATGAAAGTACGCCTGTTTAGTTTTCCCCACATCCCATAGAAATGCGTGCCATCCTCTCTGAAGGTCGTGCCCTTCCAAGACTAGAGTTCTTTTGTTCCGTAAATTGACCCAGTCTTTTAACCATAATAAGTTGGCTGCCCAATAATATAATTCCCAGTTTGGAAGCGCTAGTCCACCTCTACTTTTTGCATCTTGTAAGGCCTTAATACTGATTCTAGCTTTTTTCCCTTGCCAAATAAATTTAAGAGTTACCTTATTTATATCATCAAAAAAAATTTTTGGTAATTTTATTGGGATTGTCTGGAATAAGTAAAGGAGTTTTGGTAAGATGTTCATTTTGATCGTGGCAATCCTGCCCAGTAGAGAAAGCTGCAACTTATTCCAAGATTCTAGATCTTTCTTAATTTGCTGTAACAGTTTATCATAATTATTCTCTTTGAGCGATTTACTATGTGGTGTTAACCATATGCCTAAATATTTGACCTTTTTTGTTGCCTGTATCCCCATGGTTTTTTCTAATTCTTTCCTCTGGTTCTCTGTTAGATTTTTAGTCAGTAATTTCGTCTTATTTCTGTTAATCCTGCTGCTGAGCCATATTGTTCTAGTTCTTTTATTAGATTATGTCCTTTTTCCATGGGATCCTCTAGGAAGAAAACCATATCGTCTGCAAACGCCTGTAATTTATATTCCTCTGCTTTGACCCTAACTCCTTGGATTTCAGAGTTTTGTCTTATCCGCGTTAACAATGATTCTAAAGCAAATATAAATAAGAGGGGTGAGAGAGGGCAACCCTGTCTAACGCCCTTTTCAATGCTTAGTGGGCCTGTTTGTTCACCATTAATTAGTATATTGGCTTGTTGGGTATTGTAAATTGTTGTGATAATATTCTCAAATTTAGTGCCCAGATTCACGTTATAGATTTTTTGTATTAAAAAGTGCCAATGTAAGTTATCGAATGCTTTCTCCGCATCTAAAAACATGAGTGTAAATTGTTTCTCTGGATGAGCTTCATAATATTCTAAGACGTCAATAACGGTTCTTAAATTGTTTTTAATTTGGCGGAATGGAAGGAAACCATTTTGGTCTTCATGAATGTATAAATTTAAAACTTGTTTTACTCTATTCGCTATAATTGAGGTAAATAATTTATAATCGGCGTTTAAAAGTGAGATTGGTCTATAATTGTTGATATATCTGGCATCTACATCCTCCTTCAGAATTAACGCAATCAACGCCCCCCTCCATGAGTCTGGCATTTTGGCAGCCAAAAGTACTTCGTTAAACACTTCCAGCATCAGAGGCCCTACTAAATCTATTGTGGCTTTATACAATTCTACTGGAATCCCATCTGGACCAGGGGATTTATTATTACATTGATTTTCCATTGTGGATTTTAACTCAGACCATGTAATATCCTTATTTAGTAATTCTTTGTCTCCTTCCCCTATTGTTTTATCATTCGTATTCTCCAGATAAGTTCTTATTTTATCCTCATTGATTTCTTCTTTTTTATATAATCTTTGAAAATAGTTTAATATAATATCCTTTTTCTTCTCAATCTCATGTTGTGGGATGCCTTTCTCATCTATTAATTGGTGTATCAATCTCTTTTCTTTTTCTTTTTTAAGTTTATAAGATAGCCATCTTCCTGGTTTATTGGTGTGTTCAAAATAATTTTGTTTGGACCTTCTCAAGCTAACTTCTATTTTATCTTGTTCAATTAAATTCAACTTATGTGTGGCTAGTATTAACTGATTTTGTAGTCCTTGGATCTTAGGGGTTTTTTGTAATTGTATTTCTAAGTCTTGGATTTGTTGTTGTAACACGTTTTGTCGGGCATAAATTCTCTTGTTTCTCATAGCATTATAGGAAATTGTTGTGCCTCTTATAATTGCTTTCATAGTATCCCAAATGTTCTGTTTTGAAGTTGTTTCATTATTATTATCTTTTAGAAAATAGTTTAGCTCCTCTTTCAGTTTATTAATATACTCTTCTTCGTTTACAATTTGGTTGTTTAGTGTCTATCTTTTTTTTATTCGTCTTCTATCTCTCCAAATTAGCTGTATTGGGTTATGGTCAGCCCATTCATTCGGTAGGATTTTGATTTCTTTTATTTCATTAGCCAAGTCCAAATCCATCCAAGCCATATCTATTCTGGTCCAAGTCTTATGTGGGTTAGAATAGTATGTAAATTGTTTTCCTTCAAGATTCCGTTCCCTCCATAGATCTTTTAAATTTAGCTCTTTCAACATTTCCTTACATGCCGCAGAAAGTTCCCTTTTCCCCTTCTTGTTTTTCCCCATATTACTATGGTCTTTCTGGTAGTCTGCAATGGAGTTAAAATCGCCAATCAAGCAAATGTTTCTTTTTTCAAAGCCTACTATTTTTTGGTGAAGGTGTTTAAAAAATTTCCCCTGGTCATCATTTGGGGCATAGATTGCTACAAGTAAAAATGTGATGTGGTTTATCCAAACTTGTATAACCAGAATTCTTCCTTCGGGATCCGACCAGGTTAATTCTGCCTTTACATCTTGTTTTACGTAAATTGCAATTCCTTTTTTCTTGTGTTTGTCGGCCGGTGCTGTAAAAAGTTTACCTAATTTTGGACAAATTAGGTGTCTTTCGTCATTTTTCGAAATATGTGTCTCTTGAAGACATATTATATCTGCGTTATGTTGAACAAGTTTTGAGAATATCCTTTTTCTTTTTGATAATGAATTTAATCCGTTTATATTGATGGAGAGCAACTTCTTCCCCTCCACCATTTATCTACTTCTGCTTAGTTTTTTGCCTAGTAATGATTCGGTTCTCTTGTTGTTGTTGTTGTGGGATTTGCTCTTCTCTCCCATGTTGTGGATTATCACTTCCTGAAATTGGAGAAAGTCGTTCCTTTTGGGTTCTGTGATGATATCAGACCTCCTGTGGTCTTGTTTTAGGTTCTTCTTTGTGGGTTGACTATTCTTATCTGTGAGCTGTTGATGAAAAACTTGGGCCTGTTCTATCGATTCTATTTTGATTTTCCTCTCTTTCCACGTAATTAACATCCCTTCCGGGATTAACCATTTGAAATGGATTCCTTTTTTTATTTAAATCATTAGCTAAAAATTTATAATCTTGTCTTATCATCCTCACTCTCTTTGGAATTTGTTTTAAAATCCTAATTTCTCTGCCTTTATATGATATTGTTTCCTCTCTAGACATTTTCAAAATTAAATCCCTCAGACATCTCCTAGAGAAGCGGATATGAATTTCTCTTGGACAGTTGTTACGCCTGGCGTAGCTTGTGCTAACCCTATATACCTCATCAAACTCTTTAATTAGATCATCTTTTTCCTTTCCTAGCCATTCAGCCAATATTTCTGCCATCAAATGTTCCAATTCTTCATTTTTTGCTTCTGCCACATTCTGGAATCTTAAATACACCATTGCTTTGTCCATCTCGAGGTGGACCAGAGAGTCTTCCGTTTCTCTAAGTACATTTTTAAATTCCTCATCCATCCTTTCAAAGTTAGTCTCCATGTGTGTTGTTCTACTCTCTATATCTTTTATTTTCACTTCATTTCTCTCCATGGCCTGCTGTAGAGACCCTATCTTATCCTCCACCTTCGATATATCCGCTTTCATTTCAGCCTTCAGTTTCCCCATCTCATCTTTCAATTCGCTTATATCTACTCTAGTTTCCTTGTGATTTTTAATCATCATTTCTTGCATTTTAGATATAGCTTCCTGCAAGGCTAATATGGAAGTTTGTATATTAATATTGGGGACATTAGGCTGCTTTTCCCCTATTAAAGACTCCTCGATAGTTTTTTGAGATGTTGGTGGGGTGGCTGTCAACGTAGTTGATAGGGTCGGGATAGCCTTCTTTCCTGTTTTTAAGGCCATAGTTGTTGTGGATGTCATCTCTCTAAGTATTTGGTTTTGTTGATGCACAATTTTAAATATATTATCCCAAATCACCATTCAGTATTTGGGTCCTATACTTGAAAGACTATTCACGTATTTCAATTTAATATCTCACTCCACAGTCTTTTCCCCTATATCATAAATAGATATCTGCAACAATATTCTAGTCTATGTAATAAGAAAATTGGTCAGCAATAGTACATCAATTAACACTTTAAGGGATTAATCTTAAATGTCATAAGTAGTCTAAATAATTTATAAATAAATTATATCAACAAAGTTTATCCCTTTTTGCTATTAATACTTACAACAGTAAACTCTTAACTCTTTGATAATAGTGTATCCTCCTCTTCCCCCCCCCCCAAGTAAGTAGAATTATGTAAAGTATTTAGGAGATACAATAGGGAGGCAGGGGGCAAGATAATAAGAGAAGAGGTAGAAGAGAGATTACCACAGCTTCAGAAAATCAACAAACAAACAGCAAGGAAGTCATCTTAAAGAGAAAATAGTGCCAACTTAATAAACTTAAGTAGTACCACGTAATAAAGAAAGCAAATTGGGTGAGCTAAAGGTCCATCTTCCAGCTAGAGGTTTCTTTTCAGCCTTCCAATCAGCAAATGGTGAAATGTGCTGACTAATCTGCAGTCCCAAAACCGTCTTTCCCAGCCTTCTGTTCGCCTCTGCCTTCTTCCTCTTGCTGCTTCTTCTTTCTTTGCTTTCCAACTTTTAAACCCACATACAAATCTTCCAAAGTCCAATATAATGCTCAATTTGTCTTCTCCCCAATATTAAGTAGATGTAATAGTCATGTTGTGCTCAGATCTGAGGATTCATAAGACTCAATCAATGTCAATATTCTTTCACCTCCATCGCCTCCCTCTTCTCAAATAGAGTCAAAAAGAAAGGTCCAAGAGTCAAATAAAGCCCCTCACCAGTTCCGGACCTCCGATCTCCAGGTTTTAGCAATCTCCCTCTTTCCCCAGAGCTTCCCCTTCACAGGGTAAAACTGTGTTTTCCTTTTGTGCTTAATCTTTTCCGCTCTCCATTATAATCTTTCCATTTTCCCAACTGCTTTTCTGGCCGGTCTCCGCCCGACTTCCGAGAGGTGCTTATCACAACCAGGAGAGAAGAATTTATGCTATCATTCTTCTGTCATTCTGCTCCCTTCAGACTTCAAAGAATCCAAGATATAAACCGTTTCTCTGTTCCTGTTACTCGATCTCGCAGGCTGTCACTGCTTTGCTTATTCACTCAAGTGGCAGACCGGATTGGAAGCCGCCATAAAATGACAGCTTACTCTTTAGCGCCGGGCTTGGGAGCTTCCCTCTTCACTGTCGGGGAGTTGCCTTCCCCCCTCTGCAGCTCGAGGATCTCCACGTTGACACGAACCTCTCCGGGGTTCGTGTATCCCCCACCTCTTCTTTAAGAGAGAGTTTTTGTCAGAATATGTACTTCAATGCCTCAAATTCTGTATTTGTTTACAGTATACAGAAAAAGAGAATTCGAGGTATTCTATTTTGGAGGTATTCTAATTGGAGGTATTCTAGGAGGTAGTCAGCCTCCTATGCCATTCCAAATAAATGGCTGACTTCAATCTCTTTTTAAAAACCTCCAGTGTTGGAGCACCTATGACTTCTGGAAACAAGCCGTTCCACTGATTAATTATTCTTATTGTCAGTCAATTTCTCCTTAGTTCTAGGTTGGATCTCTCTTTGATAAGTTTACATCTTGTTCTGTTTTCAGGTGCTTTGGAGAATAGGTTTCCCCACTTCTTTGCGGCAGCTTGTCAAACATTGGAATCTTGCTGTCATGTCATCCCTACTCCTTTTCTTCATTAGACTAGACATACCCAATTCCTGCAGCTGGTCATCATGTTTTAGCCTCCAGCCCCCTAATCATCTTAGTTGCTCTTCTCTGCACTTTTTCCAGAATCTCAAAATTGTTTATGTATTGTGGTGACCAGAACTGGTTGCAGTATTCAAAGTGTGGTCTTACCAAGGCAGTATATAGCAGTACTGGATATCATTACTCTGTTGATCCAGCCTAGGACTACATTTACTTTGTTGGCAACTATAGACCACTGTCGGCTCATACTTATGTGTCAGGGTTCCAGTGATTGCCCTAATTAAATCATGAGCCTCAAGCCAAGCTTCAAAAGAATCCAAAAGATTTATTAGGAGCAACATGTTGGCATTGACCCATATGAAGCCAACTCTGCCACATGTAATTTACAGTCACCTGTGACCCTGTTTCACAGGTGACTGTAACCTAGGTAGCGTAGGTTACAATCTTTGTAAGATAATGTGGAATGTACTTCTGGTTTTAATTGCCATACTGCTCCTTCAGGTTCCCCCCGCCCGTGTTTATGGCAACTCGAAAACAAGCAAGGAATGCTTTACGAGTTGACATTCGGTTCCCCTCACTTCTTAAAGGTGACCTGTACAAAGCAAAAACAAATTGAGGACAGGTATATAATGTAAGGTTGCGACCTCCCCCCCCCCCAGCTTGGTTGGATTTTCTGCATGGAATCTTGCTATAAGGCAATCGGCCTGGACATTCCTACTCTTTACCCAAGATGCTTCTGATAAGGGGTAGCCCTTCCACTTGATTAAGTATTGGAGTTGTCTGCTATGCCACCTCAAATCGAGGAGTTGCTGCACCTTATAATGGGTTTGGCCTTCTGTGACCACAAAGTCTGGGGACTCACGAGGTAGGGGCCTCAGGGTCAATCTGACCACTGGTTCTAAGAGGCTACTATGGAATACTGGGTGTATCTTCCCTAGCAACTGGGACAATTTCAATTGCACTGTGACTGGGTTGATTATCTTTACTATGAGGAATGGTCTCATAAACTTTGGCCCCAGTTTCTTGCTAGGGAGTTTTAGCCTTAGATATTTTGTGGAAAGGTAGACCTTCTCCCCCAACTGGAATGACCATTGTGGGGCTCAGCATTTGTCTGCCTGTTTATTATAAATCTGTGTCACTTTAGCTAGTGCTTTTAAAACATTCTCCCAAGTTGCTTTCAGCATTGACATCCAATCGGTCAAGATGACTGATGAGGTGGGATCCCTTCAATATTCAGGCATTGGGACAAAGTCCATACTGCTCACTACTCTGAAAGTGGTTAGTCCCATGCTACTGTGAACAGCATGAAAGGCAGGAGGTCCACCCAATTGGACTGCTGATAATTCACATAGCACCTCAGATACTGCTCAACCATGGCGTTGAGCCTCTCTGCCCCCATCATTGCTACTCTGATGAAAAGCTGAGCTAAGGCCCTAGGACAACCCAATAGACTGCAGGAACTCCCTCCAGAATTTAGCTGTGAACTGGACCCCTCTGTCAGATAATTCTTCATGGTAATTCTCCATATAGGTGATAGATATGCTTCAGGAATAACTTGGCTAACTGGTGGGCTGAGGATAGTCTGCTGCAGGGTATGAAGTGTGCCTTTTTGGAAAATAAGTCTATTACAGTCCAGATCACTGTTTCCCCCCACTTTTTGGCAACTCCACTATAAAGTCCATTGCGATCTCTTCCCATGGCCTTGTTGGCTCTGCTACAGTTTGCAATCCGGGGGTTTTTCCTGGTCATTTTTTCATTGTGGCACAAATGGTGCAACTCTTCAAATAACTATCCACATCTTTCTTTATGCCGGGCCACCAGAATTGCCTCTGTGCTAAATGTAAAGTCTTTAAGAACCCAAAATGGCCTGCCAGTTTGGTGTTGTGGCTTCTCTGGAGGACTAGGGTGCATAGGGATTCTGGGACATAGAGTCCCTTTCCATGCTAGGCCATCATTTTTTGTCAAGATGTGTTGATTGTCCCAGAACCAGGGGTCTGCTAGCAGTTTGCTTTTGAGTTTCATGGTTAGATCACTAGTAATTTGGTCTTGCTGGTCATGGAACTCTCATCTGGTGGTCACTTGGGTAGAGAGGACAATGGCATCTACAACCTCCTCCTGTTCACATTTGTACTGGGGCATGCAGGAGAAGGTGTCAGCCAGAAAGTTCTTTCCCTACAGGATATGTTTTAGCATGAAGTCGAATTGGTTGAAGTATTGAGCCCAGTGGACTTGTTTGGGTGATAGTTTTCGCAGAGTCCTAAGGCCTCTAGATTTTTATGGTCAGTCCAGACTTCGAACAGCCTCTGTCCCCCTTCCAGCAAGTGGAACCAGATTAGGAGTGCCCATCTCACCGCTCCCTGTCTTTAGGAGGACCATCATGTGTTTGGCAATCTTCGCGAAGGAGGGGATGAATTGGTAGAAGTTGTGAACCCTAAGTAGCTATCTGTGGGTGTGAGGGGGCTGCCAGCCTTAGATGGCTTGTACTTTGGCTGGGTCCATCTCTATGCCCTTATTTGATACTTGATAGCCCAGATATTCTAACCATGTGTGGTGAAATTTGCATTTTTACAGTTTTACATACAGGTTTGCCACTAGAAGTTTTTCCAGTATCTGGCGGACTAGTGGTATGTGGTCTCAGTGTAGATGAGTATATCATTCAAGTAGACAGGGACTCCCTTATAGAGGTGCTTGTGTAGCACCTCATTTATTAATTGCATGAACACCGCTGGCGGCCCCTGGAGTCCAAAAGGCATAACTTTGAATTGGAAGCTCCCTAGGGGGAAGTTGAATGCTGTTTTCCATTCATTTCCCTCCCTGATGCAGACTCAGTAGTATGCTTCTCTGAGATCTAATTTGGTAAAGACCTTTCCCTTGGCCAAGTGAGGTAGCATGTCCTTCATGAGCGGGAGGGGGTATAGGTTGTATACACACAGCCCATTTATAGCCCTAAAGTCAATGCATAATCTCATAGTCCCATCTTTTTTTCTCTTTGAACGGGATTGGTGCTGTTGGCTTGGCTGGCTTGATGAATCCTCTTGCTAGGTTTTTTTTATATATATTTGCGCATTTCTTGCATTTCCCAGGGCATCATGGCGCACAGTTTGGGCTTGGTAGTTTTCCCCTGGGGATGATTTCTATAATGCAGTCTGTCTCACAGTGGGGAGGTAGGACATCTCACTCAGTCTCGCTGAATACCTCCGCAAGATCCTGATATTCTCTTAGGATCTGTCCAGCCTCTGGGGTTTTGTCGGAGGTAGTTGCCAGTTGTTCAGGTGAACTCTCTGGGAGGATTCTCTGTGTGGGCAGTGCTTCTATTTGCTGGTGAGGAGGGGGTTGAGGTGCCCTTGCTATCCTCAGTCTGTGGATGCCTCCCTGCCACCTCATGGTTGGGCCCCACTTGTCTAGCCAGGAGAGTCCCAGTATGACTGCATCTGTCATTTTGGGGACCATTACAAATTGAATTGTTTCTCAGTGATCCACTAGCTCTAGCTTCACTGATTTGGTTAAGTGAGTGACATGGGCCCCTCCCAATAGGAGAGGGGCCAGATAAATTGTGCTTTTCTCATCGACCTGCTTGAACCAGATTGGGTGGGCCAGCTTTTTCGCTCTGATCTCTAGTTTCAGGACCTTGGTTCGGTTGATCAGGCATTTAGTGCAGCCTGAATCTATTAAGGCTTGGAAAGTCCCCCGAGTCCCTGTTTTTGGGGCTGTGAGCCCTATTGGGAAGACAAAGAGGGGACCGGTCCACTCACCATTGATGCTTTTTTTTTTAAGCAAATTTTACAAAACAATATACAGACAAACAAAGCATAGGATATAATAACATAAAAGATCTTTTTCTGAAAAAACCAATACGACATCTTATTTAAAGACAGAATAATTCCAAATTATCACATTTCCATATAAACACAATTTAATATATATATTTACCTTATCTGTTCAACTTCATATCTTATCCCAACTTCTCTTTATTACTCCCTTTCCTTCTATTTATTCAAATTATATCTCTTTTACTTTAGATTGTATACATTTTTTATATCCATCTGTCTTATTTACAATTTCATTGTTCTCTTCCAATACACAAACAAACAAAACATAAAACATAAAAACATAAAACATCTTTTCTGAAAGTTGCTTGATCCCAGGCTAAAACTCATCGTACAGACACAACTTCAAAAATCATGTTCATTTTATATACCATTCCATATCTTATCACCATTTTCAATTTTCTATATAGCTTCTTCCCTCTTTTAACTCTCTTAGTTTTATTCTACTTATCTCATCTCAGTTCAAATCATAATACTTGTCATTCTTTGTCTGTTCTATTTCCAGCTATCCATTCATCTTTTCTCTTTAAACAAAACTTCTCCTGTACACAGATTGGAGTATGATGCCTTTAACTCTTCCCCCTAACTTAATAATACTTAATATCACACATAACTTGTATTGGGATTCTGTTTAGTACATTCTAAAATTACACAATGTATTATATATAGAGGAGAAAAAAAAGAACAACAACAAAAGAACAGATTTGTAGATATATAATGTGGCTAGTACCACTGTCAATACCATTAAGAAATTAATCATACATATTAATACTCATTTATATCTTAAGCATTTTATTCTAAAAACACATATAAAAACACAATCTTATGTACCTTACAGAATCCCTTTTTCAATTAAGTTTACCCATTATCTCTAAATGAATTTTGTTTCTTTAAATCTTGCTTCCCGTCATTAAGGCTTCTCATCCCTTCCTTTCTCCCTAGCTTATTCTTCTCCTTACCCTTTTTACCACTTTGTCTCTCCACCTCCCTTTTCTTCTTCTGCTTTCCCCCTTTCTGTTGTTTTCTAACCTTGTATCCACCTTTCAACTCATTTTTATCTTTTTTGGTTGTTTTTTAAAGTCTTAAAATCCCCTTTTTCTTTTCCTCTGTCTTCTCCTCCCCAAATAGAATCACTTGTTCATCAAAGATGGCTTCTTCTTTATCCCAGTCGTCCTGCTGCGCAATCGATTCTCCATAAGTACGTACCGCCATTTCTAGAAATTGAAAAAGAGTGCCCAAAGTATCTTTCCATTCTTGTTCTTCCTTTTTATATTTTTGATATTCAGTTTTTGATTCATCCACAGATAATGCCATTATAAAGAGAAAAAGATTTTCCCAAAACAACCACCCAAGTGCTTTTGAGCAAAAATAATTCCCAAAAGATCCAAAGTCACCAAACAGTCCAAATAAACTATTTCTTTTAGCACTTTTTTCTTTCTTCCATTTCTTTTTCTGGGGTTGCTGTTAAATCACAAAGTTCCAATTAAAATATGTCTTTTTGAAGTCTTATTAATGTTCAAATAGCTCTTTAAAATTCTAGGCAGTCTCCTCCTTGTTTTCAAATTCTACTCCAATTTTTTCCCTCTCCCTTCCCACTTACAGCAAAAAAAGATTTTTCTTTAAATATTCAGAAATCCATCAGTACCCATCAAAATCTTATCTAAATCAGTCTGTTTATCATAAAATCCCTCTGTTTTGGAATCCTCATCATACCTTGAGTGTATTTGCAAATATGAAAACCAATTCATCTGTATACCTTGTTCCTCTAATTTTTGTATCGATTTAAGTTCACCCTTTTCATCTAGTAATTCCCCATAGCTAACTGTTTGTTCCTTTTTTAAATTATAGGGTAAGAAAACGCTTCTATCGTCGATAACCAAACTGGAATTTTCAAATAACATTGTTTTTTGTCTTCTCCCAGTTTAACCACAAAGACTCCCGTATATAATGTCTTCTAAAATAACCCTGTGTTTTGGTTCCCTTATACCATAAAAAAGCATGCCAACCCAACAACAAATCATGACCTTCTAGTGTCAACAATCTAGTCTTCCTTAATGTTATCCATTCTTTAACCCACATCAAATTTGCAGCTTGATAGTACAACTCCCAATTAGGCAGGCCAAACCCTCCTCTAGTTCTAGCATCCTGTAAGAGCTTTAGCTTTATCCTTGCTTTCTTGCCTTGCCATATATACTTCAAGACAATTTTATTTAAGTCCTCAAAATAATCTTTTCCAAGCCTAATTGGTATTGTTTGAAACAAAAATAAAATTCTGGGTAGAATATTCATCTTAATTGTTGAAATCCTCCCTATTAATGACAATTGTAGGTTTTCCCATTTCTTCAGGTCTTGGGCTATCTGTTGTTTAAGTTTAATGTAATTGTTCTCTTTTAATGTACTACATCTTGGCGTCAAATATATCCCCAAATACTTAACCTTGTTTGTAACTTGGATTTTTAACAATTCTGCCAATTCTTCTCTTTGTCTTAGTAACATATTCTTTGACAAGATCTTTGTTTTATCTTTATTTATTTTCAGACCGGCCACCTCCCCATATGCCTCTATCTTTTCCAACAGCTTCAAGGCTGTTTCTATAGGATCTTCCAAGATAAAGACTAGGTCATCTGCAAAAGCTTGTAGTTTAAATTCTTCCTTTTTAATTTTCATTCCTTTTATAGTTTTATCTTCTCTGATATTTCTGTTCAACACTTCCAAAGTCAATACAAATAGCAAGGGAGAAAGAGGACAACCTTGTCTTGTGCCTTTTCTTATATTAATAGGATCTGTAAATTCTCCCTCCATCATTACCTTAGCTGTTTGTTCATTGTAAATTGCTTCTATTGCCTGGATAAATCTTCTAGCAAAACCCATCTGTTCCATTAAAAGTAACATAAATCTCCAATTCACGTTATCAAATGCCTTTTGTGCGTCTAAAAATATCAAAGCCATTTGCTTTTCAGGATGCGCCTCATAATATTCCAAAGTATCCAGAATTACTCTCATGTTATCTCTAATTTGCCGCTTTGGCAAGAACCCATTTTGGTCTGGATGGATAAAATTATTCAAGTATTTTTTAAGTCTTTCTGCTAGTATTGAAGCAAAGATTTTATAATCTGCATTTAATAAAGAGATCGGTCTGTAATTCTTAATTTGAAGTGGATCCGCCTCCTCTTTTGGAATAAGTGTAATATAAGCCTCTGACCATGTTTTAGGTATCCTCTTTTTTGACATAGCTTCATTCATAACTTCTAACAATGGAATACACAGTGATTCTTGAAAAGTTTTATAAAATTCTACAGGAAACCCGTCTGGACCTGGTGCTTTTCCGTTATTTTGTTTCTTAAGTGCTTGACTTAATTCCATCATTGTTATATTACTTTCCAACATTTCTTCAATCTCTTTAGGTATCTTAGGTAAATTTGCATTCTGCAGGTACTGTTTAACTTTCTCCTCATCAATATCTTCTTTCTTATATAAATGTTTATAAAAATCATGAATAATTTCTTTTTTCTCTTTGCTGCCATGACAAATTTGACCTTGGTCATCTATTAACTGCAATATTTTCCTCGACTCTTTCTCCTTTCTCAACTTATATGCTAGCCATCTACCTGGCTTATTTGCATCTTCAAAATAATTCTGTTTAGCATTCCTAATTTTCTGTGCCAGCTCTTCTTTCTCTATTAAGTCCATTTTATGTTTAGTTATATCCAGTTTCAGTTTAACGTCTTTTTTCTGTGGCATTTTCTGCAGTTCTTTTTCAAGTCTTTTATAGTCATCCTCCAAGGCTTTGAAAGCTTGCCTTTTCCTAGTATTCTTTTTTCTTGTATAGTCTATTATCAAGCCTCTGGCATAAGCCTTCATTGTATCCCAAACATTCTGAATTGAAGTGTCTTCTTTTCTATTTTCTTTAAAAAAAAAAGGCCAATTCTTTCTCCATCCATTGTATAAATTCTTTCTCCTTTAAAATAGTATTATTTAACGTCCATCTTGATCTTTTTTTTTGTCCCTTCCATTTAATTGTCAATGGGTTATGATCAACCCAAGTACTTGTTTCAATATTTACTTCTTGAACGCTAGATATTAAGTCTGTTGAGATCCAGATCATATCAAGTCTGGACCATATCCCCTTAGCATTAGCATAGCCTTTAGCATTTAGCATACCTCCAATGTGGGTTTTCCGATTTCTCATAAAGTTCTATCACTGTTACATTTGGAAGGAGAGTGAAAAGAAAAAAAAAATTCCCTTTAGTTTCCATTCGCCGCTTAGTACAATCTGGGAACAATGTATCTTTAGTAAATTTTAAATATCAGGGTACTTTCACTGTTGCTTTGTCCCGGTCAGCAAAAATCACTTTCACTTCTTCACAGCTCTTTCTGCACTTTCTTTTTCCGGCTGAGCTCTTCTATGTGGTGGCCATTACTGACCGCCGCTCAGCTGCCTTCGGAAAAGGGGATTTAGCCAGCTAGGGAAGAGAGATGCAATGTCTCTCATCCCTGCCAGAGCCCCCCTATCTTCACCATTGATGTTTTCACCCTTGTCCTCACTATCATAGGAATCTGGCAACTGGTCATCATTGCCTGGGGTTCTTCCCCCTTTGGCTGGGTGGGGAGGGACCTCTGCAGCCTAAAGGGCTTTCTGAGACACATTGGTGGCACCTCTGAGGCCTTGTTCTGGTTGTGTCCTGGGCAGTGTCTCTGGCCTTGGTTTCCGGGCTGGGATTGCTCATACTGCTGCCATGTGGCCCATCCTCCCATATCTGTAACATTTAATTGGGCTTCATGGGAGGGCTGGTTTTGGTGCTGTGGTTCCCCATCAGCTGGGTGGTCTCTGGTCTTGCTGATCTCTCTATTTTCTCATGTCATTGGCATGTAATCCCCGTCGACTTTTATGGCCACTTGGAACCACTCAGAGAGTTGGTTAGGGATGTCTTGATAGGCAGTTACTTGGGCAATTTGCTTGTCCAGGCTTGTTCTGAAAAAATGAACTAACATCCACTCAGGCAAAAGGGGTAGCTTCCCACTGATTTTCCTGAATTCATGGATGTGTTCCTTGATGGGTCGCCCTCTCTGCTTTACGTTGCTGGGCTCATCTTCCACATACGCTCCTCTGCATCCTCAAATCTGGCCTCTAGCAGTTGTAGGAAGTCATCTTCGTCCTGCAGTTGGAGGGGCTTCTCTTGTGGAGGCCATCCTCTTGCTTCTCCCCCTAGCCCTCAGAAATGGTATTCACTATGGCTCTGGGGGATGGGTAGAGGTGTCTATAGCAATCTAGGTGGATCTCAGCTGAGACAAGGAATAGAGCTAGCTGGTCTGGGTCCCCATCAAATTTTTCCCCTGAACTGGGGCAGTTTGTTGAGTACTGCTCCTCCCTCCTCCTGTCACCTTCTGTAAACCTGCATTTGAGGTGGCTGGCCTTCCTCCCCGGCTCTAATTTGCAGGGAGTGAAGTGGCTGCCTGCTGCATGGGGAAGGCATTGGTTGCAGCTTTGGACTCCTTTTCCTTCTGGTGGATGGAGAAGTGGGGGCTGTGGTCTTGCCTGCTTTTCTTCAGTTCAAAGGGCTCTGTAAAAACTCCCATCTGTTTTGGGTGGCATGATGAGTCGTCATCCCAAATGGTGGCCCGGTCAAATTCCTCCCTCAGCTGCTCTATGGATCTCCCCAGGGGTTCCGTTAGGGGCTTTGGGATCCTGGCCTGTGTCCAGTCCCACATCCAATCCACTCTTCCCAGCTTGCTCAGGGGCCTTTCCCCCTTTTGGGCCTGTGGGTGGGGAAATTCCACCTCAGCTGCTTTAGGGATTTTCTTCCACCAATACTCATCTGTTTTCCTTTTGGTCACTGAAGCAGGTTTCTCTGCTTTGGAATTCAAGGGCCGGGGGGGTTGCACTCCGGCTGTAATTATGCTGTTAGCTTCTGGCTGGAGACCAGATCTGCTTTTCCCTGGGTCACCTGGAGCTGTCTGTCTTCTGATAGCCCACCCTCTGCCATGGTTGCCTGAGTTTTTCTCCATGCACCCCAGATGTTGGGGAGCTATTGGAAAGGCCGGGACCCAGGAACCCCAGTTGTCGTATCTCTCATACGAACAAAGGACGCGAGGCAGTGACTTGGTTCAGCTCTTTATTCGGGGTAAAACACAAGTGGGGAGAGTGGGGAAGAAGCGCGGCTTAAAAGCACTTTCCGCCGAGTGCTGCGGCCAATCGGGTCGTTTGAATCGCCCGCGATCGGCTCAGCCAATCGCGGTCGATTCCGAACGACCAATCAGTGCCGCGCACTCAGCCAATCCGGTGGCCATGCGCTTTAGCCAATCCGGGCTGCCGGATTTCGAGTATGCAAATGTCTGTACAGAACACCCCTCCCCTCTTGGTTTGGTCCTACGTGACATAGTCCCGTAAGTAGGCGGGGCTCTGTATTTTCCGACTGGACCTGCGCTGGTCAGTTGTTTCCTGGCTGTCGGCCGGTTCGGGTGGGACTCCTGTCGCTCTCCGCCTCGTTGATGGAACCGCCTGAAAGGGTGAGTCAGGCCTCTCGCCGCAGCTCCCTCCTGGTTTCCCCGGGTTGGTCGAGCTGCTGGCTTCGCTGCTCCCGCTCGGACTTCCCGGGCTGGTTGAGCTGTCTAGGCTGCTCCCGCTCGGGCTTCCCGGGCCGGTTGAGCTGGCTTGGCTGCTCCTTCCAGGTGAGGCTTCGAGTGGGTCGCTCTCCGGTTCTTCAGGTGGTGAGTACTGCTGGTTTCTTTTTGGGTGGGTTTGTCCTTCTTGTTCTTTGGGGCCTTCCCTCCCCTCTTGGTTGGTGTCTTGCCGGTTCTCCTCTGTGTCTGCTGTTTGCGTGTCGTTTGTATTTCCCGCGGTGGTTCTTGATCTCAGTTGGTCGATGTGACGTTTCCACGCTCGTCCGTCAATTGTTTGAAGGCGGTACGAGTGTGGGCCCGTTGCTTGGGTTATTGTTGCTGGCACCCAGAGGGGGTCCCCGGTAAGGTTTTTTGCGTAGACCCTGTCTCCTGGTGCGAATGTTCTGCGTTTGCTGGTGGAGTCAGGGGGTTTTTCTGGGTTGTATGTGGGGTGCAGGCGGTCGAGCGGTGATCGCAGTTTCCTCCCCATCAGTAGCTCCGCTGGGCTCCTGTTTGTTGTCGTGTTCGGGGTTATGTGCTGGATCAGTAGCATCCGGTTTATCTTGTCTTGTATGTCCCCGGCTTCGATCTTTTGAATGGTCTTCTTCGTGAATTGGACCATTTTCTCCGCCCTTCCGTTCGCCGCCGGGTGCACTGGCGCCGTTAACGCGTGCCGGATCCCTCGTTCTGCCAAGAATTTTTCGAATGGCAGCGCGGTGAACTGGGGCCCGTTGTCTGAGACGATGACATCGGGAAGGCCGTGGGTTGCGAAGAGCTTGCTGAGTTCTCTGATGACGGCATCTGTGGTGGTTGTCTTCATGTTGCTTACCTCCAGCCAGTTGGAGTAAGCGTCTATGGTTACCAGGAAAGTGTGTCCTCTGGTTGGTCCCGCGAAATCTATGTGGATCCGGGACCATGGTCCCCTGGGGGTTTCCCATTCTAGGACCGGGGCGGCGGGGGGGGTTGGTCTTGATTCTTGGCACTGCCTGCAGGAGGCCACCCAGGCTTCGATCTCTTTGTCCATCCCTGGCCATCAGGCGTGACTTCTGGCCAGGGCTTTTGTCCTAACGATGCCAGGGTGCCCTTCGTGCAGCATGCTCAGGACTTTTTTCTGCAGTCTCTCTGGGATTATGACTCTGTCCCCCCACAGTAAACAGCCTTTTTGTGTGGATAGTTCTGTTTGTCAGCTCCGGAAGGCTCTGAATTCGTCCTCCACGTCCTTTTCCGGCCACCCTTTTCCCACCCACCTTAGAACCTGCGCCAGACGTCTGTCTTTATTGGTTGCTAGGGCAATGTCTGACGCGGTTAGGGTAGGTTGGGTAAGGTCTCGATGCTAAGGGTGGATGTGGTGGGTGCTGGGTCGGCGTCCAGGGCCGGTAATGGCGTGTGGCTGAGGGCGTCCGCGTGTGGAATTGACTTACCGGGCCAGTGGATTAGCCGGTAATTGTAGGCGGCGAGGAATTCGGACCACCTTGTCATCCTTGGGGAGAGGATGATTGGGGTGGCCCGGTCCCCCACCAGTATTCCCAGCAACGGTTTGTGATCCGTGATTATGGAGAAGACCCTGCCGTAAAGGTATTCGTGGAATTTCTTTACGGCCGCGACAATTGCTAGAGCCTCTTTGTCCAATTGGCTGTAGTTTCTTTCGGGTTTTGAGAGAGTCCTTGAGAAAAAGGCGATGGGGGCTTCTTTTCCGTCGGCGAGGGTGTGGCTGAGGACGGCTCCTACGCCAAAAGGTGATGCGTCGCAAGTTACCGCGATGGGGAGTGTCTCGCTGTACTGGATGAGGACAGCGTCTGATGTGAGAAGGTCCTTGGTTTTGTTGAACGCATCCTCTTCTCGTCTTCCCCACGTCCAGGTGGCTGCCTTGTCGAGCAGCCTATGCAACGGTTCCGCCACGGTTGCCTTTTGGGGCAGGAAAACATTATAGAAATTAATCAACCCCAGGAACGCTTGTAACTCAGTTTTGTTTCTGGGTCTCGGGGCTTCCTTGACGGCTTTGATTTTGCTCTCGGTGGGGTGGATTCTGTGCTGGTCTAGGAGGTATCCTAGGAATTCAACTCTTGCCGTGTGCAGTTGGCATTTCTCCCTCTTAACTTTTAACCCTGCACTTTGGAATCTTTGCAGTACCTCCCTTAGGCGGCCTTCCAATTGTTTCTGGTCGGTCGCGGCTACCAGCACGTCGTCAAAATAGGGTACTACCCCCCTTATGCCCCGGAGTAGCCTCTCCATTAGGCTTTGAAACACCCCCGGGGCTACGCTGACTCCGAATTGGAGTCTCTTGCAACGGAATGCCCCTTGGTGTGTGACTATGGTCTGTGCTTCCACGGTTTCCTCGTCGACCGGCAGTTGCTGGTAGGCTTGGGCCAGGTCGAGTTTGGCGAAAACCCTGCCCCCCACCCCAGTGAGTGTAGGAGGTGCTGCACTACTGGGACGGGGTAGGCGCTTTGTTGGAGCGCGCGGTTCAGGGTGGCCTTATAGTCCCCGCAGATTCTCACCAACCCATCTGGTTTTATCGGGGTGACTATAGGGGTCTCCCACCGGGCATGGTCCGTTGGCTCGAGGACTCCCTGCTCGATGAGCTTATTTAATTGCTCATCGATTTTGGGACGGAGGGCAAAAGGCACTCGCCGGGGTATGAGGCGGATGGGAGCAATGGTGGGGTCAAGGCTGAAGGTTATTGGGGGCCCTCGGTACTTGCCTAGGTTTCCGTCGAAGACCTCTTGGAATTCGCGCACGAGCTGTTCCTCCCAGTCTGCCTCGGCGACGTGGTTGGTGCCGGTCACTTCTATTCCCAGCAGCGCGAACCATTGGAGTCCCAGGAGGCTGGGGCGGTCTCGTTCGACGATGGTCAGGGGGAGTATTTCGGTGCGTCCCTTAAATGCGACCTTGAAATGCCCAGTTCCTACCACGGGGATGCGGTTCCCTTGGTAGTCCTTGAGGATGAGCTTCTGGCTCTCCAGCTCGCGCCGTTTCATGGAGGGTACCAGCCGCTTGATCTCCCGCCACGCGACCATGGATAGGTAGGACCCGGAGTCCACTTCCATCTTGCATGGGCGGTCTTCGATGGCGACCTCCACGTGGACCTTCCGGCCATCCCAGTTGGAGGAATGGCCGACGATGATCGTCTGAGCATTACTTTGCATGCTGTAATATTTATTGCTGAAATTCTCTCAAGTCATTTTTAGCTGCCTACAGACAATGACTTTTGGTGGCCTGACAATGCTAAAATAGTTGTAGACTCCAGTGATTATATTGTCACTACTTGGAAGACTCTAAATAATCTGAGCACATATTTTTTTCAGCTGATTGATCACTAGCAATGATATAATTTGTTCTAGCTGCAGTTAGATTACTAATAAACTGTCTCATCTGTTATATGATTAATGAATATTGGGAGTGTTTGTAAATAGGCTTACTCCTTCATTTCAGAAGGAGTAAAAAAATGATTACATTGTTATTCTAAGAGAATGTCCCTGAGAGGGCAATAGGGCAGAAAGTAATTTTTCCCCCTTTCCCCCTTTGGGATTGTGTTTGAATTGGATTGACTGTGGAAATACAGGAGTCTGGAGATCTTTTTCCAATAGTTTCTGAAAGCCTTACTTATTTTCCTTTCATTCAAATGTAACTTTCATCAGAACTCAATTCATCTCTCCTCCCTTTTCACAATCCAAATGATTGTGGACAGAACATAGTTGAGCCATAGTCAGGTCACTGTGAATTCATTTCTGTTCTCAATAAGGATTGTGCTATAGGCTTCTGGGATGTTTTCCCCATTGGGGGTCTTCTATTAAAGCTCCAGCTTTAAGACAATCTGGAATCCTTGGATTCCAAGGAAAAGGCTTAGAAAAGTTCTGGGAAATCCTTGCTGACATTCCAAGATATCCTGTTGGTCCTCAGCCTTCAGGGCATATGAAGTTAATAGTGGAGTTCAAGTTCTCAGGAAGCCTGTCTTCTTACTGTTCAGTTCATTATGGGGAGGGTCTCGTGGTGTGTTTTCTTGGGTCTTGGCAACCTCCTACAGCAATTGGCAATCACTTGCCTTATAGCAACAAGAAGCATGCAAAATGCCATATAATTGCCCTACTGAGAATATTGGCTAAAATGTTTGCAAGCCATGAGTGTCAGAATGACAACAGCAGAAAGCAAGGCTGAGAATAGTGGGGAGCAGGTGTCTGGCGATCTCGCATGGCCTTGGAGCTCATTCCCTGACATTTAGGAAACATGTAGCTGTCCCTTTCCATGCCAAAAACTGGGCTGATATCATATGTGCCCAACTACTTTCTTCATCTGGACATTTGTTTGCACACCCAGATGAGCAGGAAAATGGGGACAGAGCACATTCAAGGAGTGGATTTATTATTGTGTTGTGACTGCAAAAGAAGAGGTTTGTTTTGCTGCAGAATGAGAGAATTGTGCCCCCCAAAAGCAGTACAGATGTTCCATGTTTAAAAAACTTCAGTGGCATCAGATACATAGATGTAATACAAGCACAGGCTTGGAAGGAAGCCACCATATTACCGGCAAAGGATGGGAGTTTTTAGAAGAGACTGCTGTGCTCCTGGGTTAATGTAGAATTTAACACAAACATGGTGGTTTGGGTTTTAATGAGTCTCTAGGGGGGGAAATAGACTTTTAAAAAGTGCTAATGACCTATGGGATAATATCTAGGTGATTTATTGGTACTCCCAAATGATGGACCATTAACTGTTACAAACCGTCCTTTTCACCAGTGAGATCATAATGTACACAAACATCTTCAAGCTTCATGTATCCAATCAGGAGAAGGGGCTTGAAGAGAAGCTGCAATCATGTTTGCTTGAATGTGGGTATAGTACAATTATTTGCATCCTGGAACTCAAGGAGTGCAAGGCTGGAATTGTGCTGTGTTGTGCTCATGTTCAATCAATCAGGAGCAACACTTCCATTTAGATTCTGTTCTGCATAAAGAAAGGCTACAGAGAGGCAAAGGAGCTGCAGGAGTGAATGGATGCTATAATGACTGGCCTGAATTCACGCAGGGACCTCATGGCTAAGATTGGGTTTGAACTGAGTTTCCTCAAATCTAGACTATAAAAAGAGAGTGAACACTGACACTATTGGTAGAAAGCTGATCCAATGAATATCTATTGCCAATCAAATTACGAAAAGGGGACAACAAGAAAGTATTGTTCATGTGTTTAATTCATGTATTGATCATGTGCTATTCAATTGCAAATGACAATATCCTCAATCCCATTAATATTCTTAATAATCCACAAATAGCTATCTTTTTCTCATGTTCCTAACATTCAAAATAACAGATTAACAGCATTGGAAGGGACCTTTGAGGTTTTCTAGTCCAAACCCTTGCTCAAGCAGGAGACCTTCTATCATTTCAAATGGTTGTCCAATCTATTTTTGTAAAATTTCCAGTGATGGAGCACCCACAATTTTCGAAAGCAAGCTGATTAGGAATTTCATGTATGTAAGACAATAATGCCTACCAAATATAAAAAAAAACTGTAAAGAACTTCTTTATTAACATTTTCATACTTTTTTTCACTTGTTTACAAGAAAAGAGTTTAAAAATATTGAAAAATAATAGCAGAATTTAAACCAAATGCATATTCTAAAACAGGTCATCACAGCTACACCATGAACTATACTATTCATAAAAGTTGACTGACAAAGTTCTTGAAGATAAAAACTGATTGTCTACTCAGTGACAGATAAAGTCAGCTTTTAAAAAGCTTCTGAATTGGGAGTTTAACTAGGAAGGACAAATAGAAACTATTCATGAAATTCTTGTGAGAAACAAAATATACCCTGGTTTCTCTTCAAATCACATAAAGTTTTCTTTACTGTAAATTAGTTTTTGTGCTTTGTGTCTTTAATTTGCCCCATTTTATGATCTTACTAGTCACAGTGGTTAAGTGAATCAATTTAACTGAATCAATTAAGTAATCAAGGAGGGAAGCAACCTGGAATGAAGGAGAATGATTCTAACAAATGAGGACAATTAACCAGCTTGTATCCAGAAACTGGCTACTTTATTCTTGGAGCTTTTAAGAAGAGACTGGACAGTCACTTGTCTGAAATGGTATACTATAGGGTCTCCCTCTTGAGCAGGGGGTTAGACTAGAAGACCTCCAAGACCCCTTCCAGCCCTATTCTGATTGATTGATTTCATTTAAACAGGGATTTTAAAAAATGAGCAAAACTGAATAAAATTTATTGGCATGTTTGATACTTCTCAGAGGGTCAATCCTGTTATGTTTCAGCTTAAAAGGTTCAGGGACTCTTTACAATTAGGTGATTTACAAAAAATAAACTTATTCCCTCACATTTGTTTGGGGCAATTATTATAGTTATTTGTATAAAACTTAGAGATGGTCTAGTTAAGAATACTGAACACTTTATCCTGAACTGATGAAATGGTGTGGGGGGAAAAAAGGGGCAATTATTTCATAGATAAGTAAATGAAATGCTTAGTTAGAAGGAAGTTGAACATGTCAGATCAGGAAGCTTTGAGGTTGCTCAGAACCACTTCAATTAAAAGTCAAATAAATTATAAAAATTACATGAAGTCACTTTAATTGTGGATCCAATAACACTGGATATTTTTCCTCTAATGTGTGACATATAAACTATCCAAGATGCCATGCTATGTGAGATGACAAGCCTGTTTTGATTGCATCTGCATTCTTTTACCTTCAGTATTTTTTAAAAAATAATGTCATGTACAATTGTTTTTAGCTGTTTATGATTTTAATTCTGTGGGTTTTTACTAAAGGTTGTAAATTTTTATTGTAAATTATTTATTAATTGCTCACTGCTTTGGGATTATTTTAATAAGAAGTATACAAGTTAGAAATTGTATGCCTGAATGAATGACAGTGTGATTAAACAGCAGTGTGAAGTAAACTAAGAGGACTATTCTTCTTTTGAGAGTAGTTCTAGTCTAAAAGAAGGTGAAATAAAATATAAATTAACAGCTTGTGAAATCAGCCAGTGAACTGAAAGAGTAGGTTGCTAAAGACATAACCTGGGATATCTGAAATCCTCTGGGACAGCAGAGTAGCTAATTGATAATCCAAACCACTGGACTTGTGGTTATGGCAGTATATAAACATGCAAATATATAGATAAGTGAAGGGAGATGAAGAAAACAGCACATGGTCCTGTTGATAACATATTATACTTTGAAATTGTCCATGCAGCAAGCCCTCCACCATATCACCCTTCTAAAATGCACATATGTCTTTCTTTCCTTTATATAAAATATCTTCAATAAAGGTGTAGCTTTAGCATTAGACAGATTCAGGGTGGGATTCTATCAGTTCTGACCAGTTCTATAGAACCCCTTGTTAACTTTCTAAGAATTCTGAGAGCCAGTAGTTAGAAGCAATCTCTTTTGTTTGTTTTTTCCACCCTCATTACATCCTTGCCAGTATGCCTAGACTTTCTGTCTCTGGAGCTTCTGGGGCTTGACTTTCTTAAAGGGGAAGGGTTGTATTAAGATTTTTACACTGCTGTTGGGGGGAAATACTTCCCTGGACAATCAGCAATTTGAAGAAATAATTGAATAATGAAGTAGAGCTGTCAGAAAGAAGCTTTTAATGACAGAGAACCAAGATGAGTGACATTCAGCAAGGCTTCTTGGCTAGCTAGAAACATTGACATTCAAACATGAGTTTACATACCCTTTCTGAGTTTTG
This sequence comes from Pseudonaja textilis, assembly GCF_900518735.1. The sequence goes on from NW_020769344.1 coordinate 11,922,348, forward strand.
GTCTAAAACTGGTTTTTGATGAAGGTTTAAAAAAATAAGGTGCTTATTGATAGGATAATTTTTCCTATTCAACTTCAATAAGCAACAGCTACTGTTGTGATTTAATTATTTGTATTGTGTTTGAATTTTTTCCTGCCTTGTAGTTTCTTTTTCTATCAGGGAAGGGGGTCTTCCTTCACTGCTTTAGTGGTAACTGGCATTGTCCTTTGGAGTATACTTCCAAGAGGCAGGATGCAAGCTTGGCACTGATTTCTTTTTACTGCCTTGGGGGGGGGGGGGGGGTGACCTTTCCTTAAATCTAGATGATTTCCTTATGATATCTTGTGAGATGAGTGAGACCAGCTGGTATCTCTAAGGATTGCTTTTCCTGGGTGTGCTTTTTCTGGAGAGCTTAAATGACCTCTCTGCTAAAGGGTTTCACACTATGAGCAAGAGTTGGCTGCTGATAGTTATCATTGCATTTTAACTATTTTAACTCCTCAAGGTGTTCTGGCACCCTGCCTGAGTTGTAACTCTGGCTTGCAGGTATTTTTAATTTAATGATTGGTAGTTAGGGCAGCTTTTTGCAAGCAAAGAAGCTTTTGTATTTTTGTACAGGTGATTCTTGACTTACAACAGTTCATTTAGTGACCATTCAAAGTTACAATGGCACTGAAAAAGTGACTTATGATCATTTTTCACACTTATGACCATTGTAGCATCCCCACTGTCATGAGAGGTCAGGCGAGGAGAAGTGCCCCTTGACATGAGTGATGTCGAGTTGGCCATGCCCACCCAGTCACATGTCCACCAAGCTACACCCACCAACTAAGTCATGCCCACAGAACCATTTGTTAAAAAAATTGAATCTCACCCCTGGGCAGATCTTTAATACTTCCGACTTGAAATCAGCTGAATAAGCTGGATGTCAGATTCAGGTAATTGGCAATCTAGCCACCTGTCACTTTTTGCCTCGCCCTAGAACCAAAAGCCCAAATTGCCTCTACCTGGGGTTTGCTTCTACTCAGGGAGACAATGGGGCTCTGTTAATTAAATGAAGCAGAATCCCTTTTGTTTTTTAAAGGGATGATCACCACAGCTTTTTTAAAAAAAGAGATGGTGGAATTTTTAGTTGGGATTTACAGACACAATAACCACAACATGTCATGCTACTATACACAATGATTAATGATGAATTTGTGTGGCCTGAGAGATTTTTTTTTTTTTGCATCCAGAGTTTAACCTTACTTTGGCTAAAGGTTTCTCTTCGTAAATGAGTGTGTTAATTGTCCCCACAGACTATTTAGTGGCATGGCCTTCATTTGGCATTATAAAAGGTAATAAAGTACACCTTGTTTTGTTCCTCCCCTTGGGGGCTTTATAGGAGGACTTGCAAATAATAAAGGTTGTGGTTAAAAAAAGAGATTAAATGGGCTTAATCTTCCTGGAGAACTGTCCCAGTATCTTTTTTTTAAATGTACATATGCTTCAGAGGTTTTGTCTATATATTTTCTTAGGGTTTTGGGGGGATGGGGATACCTGTTCAGCTGTCCTAATCCCAGGTTTTCAGTTGTTGCTGGAGTTCAGGAACCACAATCTTCTGCTGGGGGAGTGGGAGCTGTTATCTAATAACAGCACAAGAAATAATCTGGCAACTATTGCACTGTCTATAGAATATTTTTAGTGGGGGAACTGCAGGATAAATTTGGTGTATTAGACCGGAATGCATCCCCTAACAGTTCTTTGTGTAGTAAGTAGACAGGGAAGGCATAGTTGGATTAGGTGAGCAACAAGAGACAAATTATGCTTCTGTATAAAGACCACATAGAAAAAAGAACAACAGAAAGTGAACCAAGGTGGAATGAAGAGGTTTCCCAATAAAATGATAAGATGAAATAAAGAGAGAAGCATTCTCCTCCCCACACTCTCAAAAGACAGAACAAATCTAATCACTACTTCTGCTGCTCACTGGAACTTAGTAGAAATCTTTTCATGCTTTCCCTGGTGTCTTCAGTGACAGCTGACAGATACAAAAATAAAAAAAGCTCCCACCTCCCACTTCCTGAACAGTTGACTTACAAAGCTGGTAGAGATAAGCAACAAGTATTGCAACTTGTGGGAGAGTAACTATCTTGTGCTGCCACATGGTGGCAGAAATCCTATAAGACGATCCAACTTCTTTTTTTTAAAGTTTTTATTGGTTTTTAAAAACAAACATAAACAAACAAACAAACATAAAAACATCAAGCCATCTTCCATATGTATACATACAGTGTGCCGGTTGGTTTATGAATTGTTTTGTGCTTCCATTTCATAGTCTTCAATTACAATTACATTGCATATAATCTCATATTTTCAATCAAAAATTAAATAACTTAGCATCATTATTAATCAATCATTTGACTATACTTTTATTCATTCATGTTTTACAAGATAATCATAATTTACTTAGTTTGTTTTATAACAGTTAATAGCAAATCTATCCTAAAATCATTTTGTAGATATAATAAGAAAGAAGTACATCTTTATATATTTATTATTTTCTAAAAGTCTACATATTTCATTACTGTATTTTATTGTCTAACCATTGATAGAATAAGATCCCAAATTTTATAAAATTGTTTATCCTCTTGTTCTCTAATTTCAAATGTCAATCTACTCATTTCAGCACATTCCAAGATTTTCTTAATGATTTCCTCCTGTGATGGTGTTTTCTCATTTTTCCAGTTTTTGGCAAATAAAACCCTAGCCGCTGTTAATACACTTACAATCAGGTATTTCAAGTCTTTACTATATATTTCAGGTAAAATTCCCAATAAAAATATCTCTGGTTTCGAGTCTATATATTTTTTTGTCATTTTTTCCAACCACATGTGGATTTTAGTCCAGTATTTTTTAGCACCCGCACAAGTCCACCACATATGGTAATATGAACCAGGTGTCTGATGACATTTCCAACATTTTTCGGATTTATTCTTGAACATTCTTGCTATTCTTGTTGGGGGAAAACGCCACCTGTAAAACATCTTATACAAATTTTCTTTATATGCTGTTGACATTGTCATTTTATAATTTTGAGACCACAATTTTTGCCATTTCTCTAAATCAATCCCATATCCAAAATTCTTCCCCCAAGCAACCATAGTTTCTTTAACTTGTTCTTCTTCTAGTTTAATTTCTAATAAATATCCATGCAGTTTTTTAATCACCTTTTCATCAGTACCTGTCAAAATCTTATCTAAGTCAGTCAGTTTATCATAGAAACCTTCTGTTTTACAATCTTTATCATACCTTGAATGCATTTGCACATATGAAAACCAATTCATCTTTATACCTTGTTCCTCTAGTTTTTGTATAGATTTGAGTTCACCCTTTTTATTCAATATTTCACCATATCTAACTGTTTGTTCCTTTTTGTATATTATAGGATAAGAAAATGCTTCAATAGCCGATAGCCAGACTGGAATTTTCAAATAAAATTGTCTTTTAATCTTCTCCCACTTTAACCACAGAGACTCCCATATATGATATCTTCTAAAATATCCCTGTGTTTTAGTTTCTTTATACCAGGGGTCCCCAACCACTGGTCCCCAGACCGGTACAGGTCTGTGGATTATTTTTTACTGGGCCACAAAGCTTGGGCGCCGCGAGGGAGAGAGAGGGAGAAAAGAGCGCTACAGTATGCCCAGCACTAGTCTCCCTTTTCCTCTCCTTCTCCTTCTCCCTCATCAACCATGCACACGCACGCACGCAGATAAAGCTGTTGCTGTTGCTGATGCTGCTGCCCCACGACCTGGAGGAACAGATTGAGCACAGGCGCTGAAGGAGCGCCACAACATCCGTCGCCACAGCGCAAGGAAGCAGCTGCGCCTCCAACTTTCCCGGGGAAGGTCATTCCCACTGCTTTATACCATAAAAAAGCATGCCACCCCAACAACATATCATGTCCTTCTAATGTCAACAATCTAGTACTTCTTAGTGTTATCCATTCCTTAGCCCACATCAGATTTGTAGCTTGATAGTACAACTCCCAATTAGGCAAACCAAATCCTCTAATTCTAGAATCTTGCAAAAGTTTTAACTTTATTCTCGCTTTCTTACCTTGCCATATATATTTCAACACAATTTTATTTAAATCTTCAAAGTAATCTTTTCCAAGCCTAATTGGAATTGTTTGAAACAAATATAAAATTCTGGGTAATGTATTCATCTTGATTGTTGAAATTCTCCCTATTAGTGACAGTTGTAAATTTTCCCATTTCACCAGATCTAGTGCTATCTGCTGTTTAAGTTTGATATCATTATTCTCTTTTACTGTGCTACATCTTGCTGTCAAATATATCCCCAAGTACTTGATCTTATTTGTGACCTGAATTTTCAATAGGTCTGCCAGTTCTTCCTTTTGTCTTAATAGCATATTCTTTGTCAAAATCTTTGTCCTATCTTTATTTATTTTCAAACCAGCCACCTTTCCATATGTCTCTATCTTTTCTATCAATTTTGGTGCTGTTTCTAGAGGATCTTCTAAGATGAAAACCAGATCATCTGCAAATGCTTGCAGCTTAAATTCTTCCTTTTTGATTTTCATTCCTTTTATATTCTTTTCATCTGTAATATTTCTGTTTAGCACTTCCAAAGTTAACACAAACAACAAAGGTGATAGTGGGCACCCTTGTCTTGTTCCTTTTCTTATATTGATAGAGTCTGTCAGTTCTCCCTCTATCATTACCTTTGCTGTTTGCTTATAGTATATAGCTTCTATTGCTTGAATAAATTTTGTAGCAAAGCCCATCTGTTCCAACAGTAATAACATGAATCGCCAATTCACATTATCAAATGCCTTCTGTGCTTCTAGAAATATCAGAGCCATTTGTTTTTCAGGATGTGCCTCGTAGTATTCCAAAGTGTCCAAGATTACTCTCATATTATCTTTAATTTGTCTCTTTGGCAGAAATCCATTTTGATCAGGATGAATAAAGTTATTTAGATATTTTTTAAGTCTTTCTGCAAATATTGAAGCAAAGATTTTATAATCTGCATTTAGTAGAGAAATAGGTCTATAGTTCTTGATTTGTAATGGATCAGCCTCTTCTTTTGGAATAAGTGTAATATAGGCTTCTGACCATGATTTAGGTATCTTCATCTTTAACATAACTTCATTCATAACTTCTAGCAATGGAAGATTCAACGATTCTTGTAATGTTTTGTAAAATTCTGCCGGAAATCCATCTGGGCCTGGTGCCTTTCCATTATTTTGCTTCTTGAGTGCTTCAGTTAACTCCATCATCGTTATATTGCTTTCTAACATTGTTTCAATCTCTTTAGGTATCTGAGGTAAATTAGCATTCTGTAAGTACTGTTTAACTCTTTCCTCATCAATATTCTCTTGCATATATAGTTTCCCATAGAAGTCTCGAATGATTTCCTTCTTCTCTTTACTACCATAGCAAACTTGGTCTTGGTCATCTGTTAATTGCAATATTTTCCTGGATTCTTTCTCCTTTCTCAATTTGTATGCTAACCATCTACCTAGTTTGTTTGCGTCTTCAAAGTAGTTCTGTTTAGCACCTCTAATTTTCTGTGCTAATTCTTCTTTTTCTATTTGACCCATTTTATGTTTAATTATATCCATTTTTAGCTTGATGTCCTTTTTCGGTGGCATTTTTTGTAGCTCTTTTTCAAGTCTTTTATACTCATCCTCTAAGGCCTTAGAGGCTAATCTTTTCATAGTATTTCTTTTCCTTGTATAGTCTATTACCAAGCTTCTGGCATATGCCTTCATTGTATCCCATACATTCTGAATTGATGTATCTTCTTTTTTGTTTTCTCTAAAGAAAAAAGCCAATTCTTTCTCCATCCACTGTGTGAAGTCTTTTTCCTTTAAAATAGTATTATTTAACGTCCATCTCGAACTTCTTTTTTGTCCTTTCCATTTAATTGTCATTGGATTGTGATCTGCCCAAGTACTTGTTTCAATATTTATTTCTTGAATATTAGTTAATAATTCTGTTGACATCCATATCATATCTATTCTGCACCATGATAAGTGTCTATTTGAATAGAAGGTATATTGTTTAGTTTTAGCATTTCTTTCTCTCCATGTATCTTTTAAGTTTATTTCATCTACCATTTTAAAAAAAGATTTGGGGAGAGTCTTTCTGTTTTGCGTTATTGTTTTCTGTGCTGTATAATCCAATTTATTGTCTACAATTTCATTAAAATCTCCCATCATAACTATATTGGCATAGTCCAGTTCAATTATTTTCATATGTAATTTTTTGTAGAATTCTTGTTTGTCATTCGGAGCATAGATTGCAATCAGGATTGTTTTTGTATTATTGTCCATTATTTCCACCATTAGTATTCTTCCGTCATCATCGGTATAAATCAATTTTGCTGGGATGGTCTCTTTAATATATAAAATCACTCCTCTTTTCTTACATTGTGTCAAGGAAGTAAATATTTTCCCTAGTTTTGGCTCTATCAACAATTGTTCATGTTGTTTTTAAATATGTACTTCTTGTAGACAAATTATATCAAATTTTAATTTCTCTAATTTATGAAAGGTTTTCCTTCTTTTAACAGCTGAGTTAAGTCCATTTATATTCATTTTAATCAGCTGGAAAAAATGAGAAAATACCATTGCAGGAAGAAAATATTAAGAAAATATTGGAATGTGCTGAAATGAGTAGATTGACATTTGAAATTAGAGAACAAGAGGATAAACAATTTTATAAAATTTGGGATCTTATTCTATCAATGGTTAGAAGATACTTCAATTCAGAATGTCTGGGACACAATGAAGGCATATGCTAGAGGCTTGATAATAGACTATATAAGAAAAAAAAACACCTCAGCTCTTGTGGTGTGCCGGTTGAACATTGAAAGCGGGAGTGTGTAACTGAAAGTATTCTCTCAGTCAGGACTCCTGGAGAAAATGAGTGGGGGGATCAGTATTTTCAATATGATGGTTTGGGACCCAATTAGTGTGTCAGTGTGATGCTGCTGCTTTATGAAGTTTAACTGGGGAAGCTGGATGTGGGGTGGGGGAGAACTTAAAGTTTCTTTATTCAAATTCCCTTGGTATTGTATTATATTTCCTCTCTTTGATATGGCTATTGGCTTAAATATTTTGACTGGCATTTTTTAAAGGTCATTAATTTCTATTTCAAAAAGACATTTTTCTCTTCTGCATATAGGTGCATCATTTAAAAAAACATGACATTTGAGTTGTAGGCTTATGTAATTTGGGACAACATCCCAAGGGCTACAAATGTATTTATGTATTAAATTTATATGCCACCCATCTGGCTATCAAGTAACACATGCAGAAGAAGCCTTCATCCTGCAGTGGATGGACAATGGCTAAGATGATGATGATGATATATATATCAATGTCACTTGATAGCAAGATGGGTGCCATATAATTTTAATGAATTAATACATTTGTGTCTCAACTTACATAAGCCTGCAGCTTAAATGTAATTATATATGTATATAAACATGTGTCTATGTGTTCATTCATTCGAATGCATCTCTTTCTAAGAGTTTGCACAATCCTTAGAAATGCCTCCAAATCTTGTCATTCTCCAGGAAGTTATTTTATATTTGATTTTGTTTTTTTATTTTATCACTCATCTTACAAAGAGATTCTGCTCAAAGTATACAGTTAAAAACATGAAATCCCATTTGTCCCAATATTAGGGAAAAGTGATCTTAGAAGTAGTATAAGTGGTGGGATATGAGCAGTTAGAATACAGTTAGAAGGCTGTGAATCAGAAGAATTGAAAATTCTCCCCAAACAATGTACATGGAATACATGGAAAGGAGGCAGAAAAGATCCAGAAGAATGGAATTGTGATAAAACTTGTTTATTATATATGCATGAAAAATCTTGCACAGTGCTGTTTTACCAATAAATATTTCTGAAGAAAATTCAAAATTGCTTTGTTATCATGTCTCCCAAGCAGGCAGTGTATATTGCTATTATTACATATTACATATTACATATTGCTATTAATAAGCCCTTGTTCTAAAATGTATAGTAAATAATGCTTGATGAGCTGGGAAAACACAAAACAAATGGAAGGGGAACCATTTATGAGCAATTTTAGATTCCCAAGTGATAAACTTTTATTATTGTTATGATTATGAGAATTCTGTTTTTTTAAATAGTTTTTATTAAAAGTTTTTGCATATATACATTCAAAGAAAAACTACAGTAAATGTGAAAGAGAAATAAAAGATAGAAAAAAGAACAGAAAACCTGAAAAGAAATATAAAGAAATGGTTTCCAGTCTTCCTCTTGGCTGTAATGTAATTCCAATCAAACCTCTCTCTCGAAGGTTACAGCATAAGTCATTTTCTTTTTTATGCAAAAACTGTATAAGCAGGGGTGGGATTTTACCAGTTCAGCCTGGTTCTATAGAACTGGTTGTTACGGTTCTCAGTAGTTCGGAGAACCGGTAAAATGGCCCCCTGGCTGGCCCCACTCCTCTCCGCCTGCTTCTCTGCTCCCTGCCCAGTCAGTCCCTATTGCACATGCACAACATCATGTGCATGTGCAACATGCCTGCAGCCTGCTTTTGCCTGACAGGCCAGTCATTGCTGCCTGCCTTTCACTGTGGCAGAGTGAAAAGCTTACAACTCTTCGGGAAACAGCTCCTGGGCAGCAAAGAAGCAGCCTGATTGAATCTTTATTTATTTATTTTTATTTGTCAATTGCTTACAAGATAATAGGTATAAGTAAAAATATACTTATGAATACACAGATACATATAAGAAAAATAAAAGAAACAATAGGACAGGGACGGTAGGCACGTTGGTGCACTTATGCACGCCCCCACAGACCCCTTAGGAAAGGGGTGAGGTCAATAGTAGACAGTCTAAGGCTAAGTTTTTGGGGTTGGGGGAAAAAAACCACAGAGTCAAATGGAGTATTCCAGACATTGACCACTCTGTTGCTGAAGTCGTATTTCCTGCAATCAAGTTTGGTGCGATTAACCTTGAGTTTGTATCTATTGTTTGCTCTAGTGTTGTTATGGTTGCAGCTGAAGTATTCATTGACAGGTAGGACATTGCAATGTATGATTTTATATACTATACTTAGATCGGACCGAAGGCATCATAGTTCTAGGTTTTCTAGGTGTAGAATTTCTAGTCTGGTGGCATAAGGTATTCTGCAACACGTAGAGGAGTAGAGAACTCTTCTTGTGAAATATTTCTGGACGTTCTCAACTGTGTTAATATCAGATATGTAATGTGGGTTCCAGACTGATGAGCTGTATTCAAGTATTGGTCTAGCAAATGTTTTGTATGTTCTAGTTAGTAGTGTGATATTACCAGATAAAAAGCTACGTAGGATTAGGTTAACAACTCTTAATGCCTTTTTGGCTATGTAGTTACAGTGGGCTCTAGCACTTAGGTCATTTGAGATGAATACTCCAAGATCCTTGACAGAGTTTGGATCATCAACAAGGTCTTGACATTGAGATGAAATGAATAAAATAGAATTAAGAGAGTGAATAGAAGAGAGAAAATATATAGAAAATATAGAATGTTAAATAAGATATGAAATAGTATATTGGGTGAGCATGAATCTGATTTATGTCTGTATAAAAAGATGTAACCCACTGCTTTAAGCTGCTTTCCAAAAAGAAGTTTTATGTATTTATGTTTTGTGTCTTGTTTGTCTATGTTTGAATTAATAAAACTCTAGAAGAATGTTGGAAGAGAATAATGAAATTGCAAATAAGACAGATGGTTACAGTGAATATATACATATCAAGGTAAAAGAAATATAATTGAATAGAAGGAAAGGAAGAAATAGAGAGAAGTTGGGAAAAGATATGAAGTTGAATATATAAGATAAATATGCATATTAAACTGTGCTTGTATGGAAATGTGATAGTTTGGAATTATGCTGTCTTTAAACAAGATGTTTTATTTGTTTTTCAGAAAAGATGTCTTATGTTTTTATATCTTACATTTTGTTTGTCTGTGTATTGTTTTTAAAAATCAATAAAATTTGTTTAAAAAACAACAAGGTCTTGACGATGCAGCCTGTATTTTGTTTTCTGATTTTTTTTTGCCAATACGTAGGACAGAGCACTTATTTGTTGAGATTTGAAGTTGCCATTTGTTTGACCATTCTGACACATAGTCAAGGTCTTTTTGAAGGGTAGCAGTATTGTCGGTGGTATTGAATAGCTTTACATCATCAGCGAAGAGAATGCAGTTGCTCTTGATATGATCTCAGAGGTAGAGTATGAAAAGAGTTGATCCTAGAACATTGCCTTGGGGGACACCACTGTTGACAGGTACAGAATTTGATAGGATGCTCCCAATTTTGACCATTTGTTGTCTGTTTGACAGGAATGCTTCTATCCAGTAATGCAGGTTTCCAGAGATACCGTAAGATTTTAGTTTTAGGAGTAGTTTGTTGTGTACCACTGAATCAAAGGCTTTATAGAAGTCTATGTAGATTGCATCTATTGCTTTGCCCTGATAGAGTTGTGTACTCTATATGTTTTTGCAGTGTAAGAGTTGCAGATTACAGGATAGTTTTTTTCTGAAACCAAATTGTTTATTGGAGAGTAGGTTGTTTATCTCTAAGTTGAGGATGATGGATTGATTAATAATTGATTCCATGACTTTACAGGTGACGCAGCATAAGGAGATTGGTCTGTAATTTTCAACTAGTCTGGGGTCTCCCTTTTTGAAGATGGGGATGACCATGGCTTGTGACCACAGTTTTGGCAAGGAGCTGGTTCTGAAAGATTTTTCAAAGATTATGCTTAGAGGTTCTGCTACGGCAGTGGGTAGCTTTTTTTAGAAGTAGGCACATATTCCATCCAGTCCAATAGATAGAGATGGTTTTAGATTGCGCAGTGCTTTTTCAACAACGTCTTCTGTAAAATTGATATGTATTAGATCATTGTAGTTGTCTGTGGTTCGACTAGGAAATACAGGGCATGATCCATTGGTGTTTACAAATACTGAGCCAAAGAATGTGTTAAAGAGCAACCTTTAATAGTGTCGTCGTTGCAGTCTTTACCATTAAGTCCCACTCCTTTACCCTTAGGTCCCACTCCTTTCAGGGGTGGGATGGACCTTGAGTCTTTTATTTTGTTGTTTATAAAATTGTAGAAAGCATGGGTGGAATTGGTGCGTAGAGGTTTTCTTCTTGTTTAATGTGATAATTGGTGCATTCAGTTTTTATCTGGTGGCATAAGTTTTTGTATCGGCTTTTGAAGTTGGCAACATGACCAGATTTATTTTTCCACCAAAGTGATTTCTTTTTGGATGGAAGCTTTCTTATTGTTTTGGGTAATTTGTTTTTTCTGGTTTTGGGAGTTGTTAATGGTACATATAGTTTGATGACTCTTTTGACTTCAAGTAAAAATTTGTTGTAATAGTGTTCTACAGTATTGCATCCAGAGTGTCATGCCCCTGGTGGAGACTGACTCCGAGAAAGAGGAGGAACAGCCAACAGGGAGTGGGAGTGTGGCTCCAGAGGTGGTGGAGGAGGCTGGGGAAGGGCAGAGGCTGGCTGAGCAATCAGAGGAAGATCCAGGCCCATCCCCTATCCATCCTAGGTCACACAGGGAGGAGAGGATCAAGGAAAAGTGAGGTCTACTCAGGAGGAGATTACCATGATCCTCCTCATGGCTTGCAGATGGGAGCTATGTATATAAGTTTGTAACTGTGTTGTCAGAATGGCTGGAGTCAAAGTTGGTTGTTTTTTGAAAGAGGTTTATATTTGTTGGCGTTCTTCCCATGGACTCTCCTCGGTTATCTTCCTGGAGTGTATAATTAATTATCTTGGCTTGCTTCAGAACTCTTGTGAATGCAGTTTGTTTTGGTTTTCTTTTTGCCTCATTATTTACTTTTGTGACTTTAAACTGTGCCTAATAAAACAGTGAAGTTAAATTGAAGGCATTATTGGACTTTAATGTATGTTTTGGGTTTTGGGTTATTTTGAGAGACTATGGGTCATCACACAGAGAATAGAAATTGCCAATCATGGGATGAAAGATCATTGTTTATAAGATAATAGTTGCCTTTTTTGAAGTTATAATTGGGGATTACATTGTTGTGATGATTTTTGTGTGGACGTATGTTGAGACATCAAATCAATCACTGTTGGGAAAGGGTTCTTTAATTTGTATTCCTTAAATTGAATTGAAACTGTTGCAGAAGATGAGATTGAGGCAGTTAAGTCTAGTGTTGTTGGTTACTAGTTGTTCTAGTCCCAGATTTGTTACTGCATTGTAGAAGGTTGCATGTGTGGGTTCAGTTGTACATTCGTTAAGGGTTCAGTTAATATGAGGTAGATTGAAGTCACCAAGAAAGATAAAAGCATGTGGGCAGGATGCTGCCCATGTTAGTAATGTGTTTAGCTTGTTTACATGTTCGGTGTCATAACCAGGGGCTCTGTAACATACTAAGAACTGAAATGTGATATTTAAGGACAGTTCATAGACAATGGTCTCAGGAATAGCAAGCTCCTGGGTAACGGATGTTTTTTAGATATAGGGACTTTTTATAGAAGATAGCAACACCACCTCCTCTACGGATTTCACAATCTGATCGGTAATCATGACTGTGGTAATGGAGTCAGGGAGAGATGCGTTGAGCCATGTTACACAGACAAATATGTCGAATTTAGCCATATTTAGTAAGAGGAGAAATTCAGGTATTTTATTTACAAGGCTTCTTGCATTGAGTAGCTTGCATTTAAGGCCAGTTGTGGTTGGAATAGAGATAGTTAGGGGTGTGTATGCCTAGTTTTGAGTGATGATGGATTTGATGGGGTGGGGTTGGATGCGGAGTTGTGGATTGTGTGACTTTCTTTTGATGCAATCAGCTCTGTAGTCAATGTATAGGTCCTTTTCTCCATTGTCTAGATGGTTTTTGAGTTCTTCACAGAGTTCACGGGAGCGGATTCTTCGCAGTATGGATAAATCTGGTCTTGAGCAAAGTTTTTTGTGCTTGGGATTGGTTTTTGCAATGGCATTTATTGTATGAATGAATATGCGTTTGCTGGACTCATTTTTGCATACAACTCTACAAAATCTTGGGACCACAGAGCCATCATTGTATTTGTACCCATGGCCATCTCTGGTTATTTCAGTGATATCTTCAGGAGAGATGTTTGTTGTATTAGAGTTGCTTATGATATCACAAACTTTGGTGGTGTCATCTGATTCGTTGGTGTCTTCGAGTCCAAATAAGATCGCATTTGGACGTTTCTGTTCACGTTCCATGGTGTCTCTGATGAGTAAGGAGATATTATTTGTGGAATTATTTGAAGGGATAGTACTTGTTTGTGGCTGTGGTTTGGTGATTATTTTTGGTTGTAGTTGTGATTGTAGTTGAGGTAGTGGTTGTGGTTGTTGTGGGATTTGATTTTGAGCTGATAGGTACTCACTTATCTGTGCTGTATTTTTTTTTCAAGAGAAATTATGCTTGCTTGTATAGTTGTTTTAAAATGTGTTGTTAAGCATTCTTCTATTGAGTGAATGAGTGATTCTATGCTTTCAACTCTGTCAAGTAGGGTACTCAGTTTGTTTAGCTTAGGAGAACATGATGGACATAGAAAAAAGAATGTATCTGAATTTTTAACCATCAGCTAGGTTTTTGTTTGCATTTAAGCAGACAGGGTGGACTAGATTATCGCATAGGCGGCATTTGATGTAAATTTCGCTTTTATTGATGGTTTCAAGACATTTGAAATGTGCAGGAGTCTGGATGGTCATTGGTAGAGATTTTTTCTTTTGTTTTGGTTCGGAGTTTTTGGCTGGCATGGTCAATGGCAATAGTACAGTAATCAATTACAATAGCTAGTTAATGTGATAGGTAGACAGTTACTTAATGAATGTTGGTAATTAATAAATGTTAATTGATACGGTAGAGAACAAATCAAAAGTAAGGTTGCTTATTACTAAAAATCAATCAATCAATTGGTTATTCAAATCACTCTAATCAAATTTTGCTAAGCAACAAACAGCCTACTTTATTACAGTAATTACTAAACACACTGGTCAATTAAATTCACTAAATCACTGATTTTACTAATCAGATATTCAGTAATTACACTATATGCACTAAACATTCAATCATACTAAGCAAAAAACAATAAATCAATTGATCATTTGATAAAAATTAATTATTTTAAAGAAATTGATTTTTTGAGATAATGAAAGTAAGTAGTATGAAGTAGTATTGAAAGTTGGTAAGCAAAGGGTTAATGCTTTGCTTTGTTTTGCTTAGCTGTTGTTGATATCTGAGAATAGGTTTATAACCCTTTATAAACTGGCAGGAGGTCTCTTTTCCTGGGCTGTTTGAAAACAATCAAAAAGCAAGGGTTTACACTCTCTTTCTTGTTTTGTAGATTGAGTTTTTGAGATAGTAAAGATGCAAAGATGTTGAAGGGGGGAAGCTCCATGCTCACTGACTGGGTTCCCCACTGGCGCAGCCCCATCCCACCTGCTGGCTGGGGCCTACCTAGCTGCTCCCCCAACATCCCTGGGCTTGTCTAGCTGGCTAAGCTGCCACACGGCACTCTTCCAACTTTCCCTACCATGTGGCAGTGCTCCAACTGGTTGGGCAGCAGACCTGGCTGCCACCCATAAGCAGCACCATTCTCCCGGGGCTAAAACAGGAGACAGGTCTGCCACCTCTGCCACCCTGGGAGGTACTTTGGGAGGGCTGGGGTGGGGGGTGCTCAAGGCCCCACTGCAGCCACACACCACCCCCTCCTCGCCTCTTTCTTCCTTTTCCCTCTACCTGCTGCTGACTGGAGCTTGCTGGATCACAGTTCACCCCAGATCAGGTATGTGTGTGCGTGTTTGTTTGTTTGTGTGTGTGTGTGTGAGTGAGAGAGAGAGGGAAAGAGAGAGGGAAAAAGAGAGAGGGGGAAAGAGAGAGGGGGAGAGAGAAAGGGAAAGAGAGAGAGAGAGAGAAAGAGAGGGAGGAGAAAGAGACAAAAAGAGAGTGGGGAGAGAGAGGGAAAGAGAAAGAGAGTGCAGGGAGAGAGAAGGAAAGAGAAAGAGAGGGAAAGAGAGGGAGAGGGAAAGAGGGGGGCAAGAGAGAGAAAGAAGGAAGAGACAAGAAAGAAAAAGAAAAGGGAAAGAAAGAAAAAGGGAGACAGAAAGGAAGTGAAAGGAAGAAGTGGGGATGGAAGGAAGGGACAGAAAGAAAGAAAGAAAAAAAGAGAGAGAGAGAGAAAGAGAGAAAGAGAAAGAGAAAGAGAAAGAAAGAAAGAAAGAAAGAAAGAAAGAAAGAAAGAGAGAGAGAGAGAAAGAGAGAGAGAAAGAAAGAAAGGGAGAGGACAAAGTGAATGAGATATATAGATAGATAAATACATGGAAGGACGGAGGGAGATAGAAAAAAAGGAGAGGAAGAAAGGACACAACTTCAGAAGACTCTTTGAAGCAGCACAGTAATCTAGGGCTGGCCTGCAAGGTATCTTGGAGCTCATCTAGTCCAACTGCCTGCTCCAGCAGGAGTTCTTTACATAATCAAAGAATAGCAGGGTTAGAAGGGTGTGTGTGTGTGTGTGTGTGTGTTTGTATGTGTGCATGGCTGTCAAAACTCAAAAACAGGTCAAGTAGCTCTGGGGAGATCAGTCATAAATTAGAACACTTGCTAAGCAACTGGCCATTAAGCGAGGGTCACTTTGTATTTGGTTTGCCAGTCACATGGCCACCAAGCCACGCCCATCCAGTTACATAACCACAAGCCCTGCCCACCCAGTCACATGACCACCTAGCCACACCCACAAATTAAGCCATGCCCACAGAACTGGTTGTTACAAAATTTGAATCCCACCCGTCTATAAGGAGTCAATCTAATCAAATAAGTCCGTTTGGCCATCTAGTAAGTTCTGTCAATTTCACCAGCCATTCTCCCATGGTAGATAGTGCCGAAATTTTCCATTTTTGTGCATATAATATATCACTGCAGTTATCATAATCAAAATAATCTTCCATGACTCTTTTCTAACTATGTACATATCAGTCCTAAAAGAAATTATTCTGGCTTCAATGGAAAATAACCAGGGGTGGGATCCAACCGGTGTAACTACTGGTTCGTTGATTTACATTTTGCGCGTGTGAAACAACATCAGCTTGATGTCTGGACAGCTAAGGAGCGCTGTGTGTGGATGCAGTGTTTCAAAAAGCATTTTTTTCCTGCTTTTTCAACTGCAGCTGTGCAGTGCAAAACAGTTGAGGTTGAAAAAGCAGGTAATAAAGGTCAGGTAAGAGCCCAGGTGGGTAGGCGGGTGAAAACAGCAGCAGACATAGAATCGGTTCTATGTCTGCTGCTCTTCAGAGCTACCAGTTCTACAGAGCCAGACAGAACCGGTAGAATCCCACCCCTGAAAATAACCTTCAAAATCAATGTGTGTATTTGAATCCAGACTTTTAAAGCTTTTTTACATGTCCACCATGTGTGATAGAATGTCCCTTCATGTTATACAAATTTCCCCTTGTACATTCCAGAAAATTTCCTTGGCATCAAGTACCAACAAAACATCATTTTGTAAAAATCCTCTTTAAGATCATACTATAATGTAAATTTCAACTCTTTTGGCCTAACATACCAGAGTCCTTTAAATGTTTCTATTCCCTCTAACAGATCCTCTAACTAACACCACATCACTAGCAAAGTCTTTTAACTTACAAGTTTCTTTTTAAATATTTACTCCCACAGTTTTCTTATCTTGTTTATGTCTCTTTTCAGTACCTCAAGTACTAAAGTGAACAAGAGTGTGGGCATCCTTGTCTTATCCCTTTTTGAATCTCACAAGATTTCATTAATTCTCATTTAAGAATTATTTGTTTTTTCTTTGAGGTATTAATCGGGCTTACCCATCTAATAAAATTATCTGCAACGTTCATATCTTCCAGAACTCTAACCAAGAAAATCCAATTCAAATTATCAAAGGTCTTCTCTAAATCTAAGAAGATCAATGCTTGCTTTTCATTGTGCTGCTCCAAATACTGTAGAATATCTAACACATTTCTAGTACTATCTAGTAATTATCTTTTAAGTATGACGTGTGGGATCCAGAATTGTGTCTTCCTTTTTGATTATGATTTAAAATTAAATCACATTGCTAGTTTACAAAAAATATGAGCAATTATCTTAACATAAAAGAAAATGATGGCAATAATAATACTGATGAGGATGACAAAGGATATCAGTGAAGTAGATGAAACTTGCCTCCTAAAAGAGTAAAGAAAAACTCTGATTTAGGCATATGTGTTATGATTTGAAGAATACCTGTGAAGAAGCATTCTGCATTCACATTTTGAGAGTACAGTTCATTGAGCCTTAGCTGATGAATATGGATGCAAGAGCAATGTTTAGGAACAACAGCAAATGGAATGATTGGAAATTCCTTGCTCAAAGGGAAGATGGAGCACAAGGCTGATTTCACCCTTTTTAAAATTGTACTGAACTTTTTCCACTTGATCTTTCTCACATTTTCATCCCTCTCAAATGCATTGTATAGAAGCTGAAGGATTGCTTGCTAGTTGGCACACACAACAATCTCTGTTACTGCTAGCTCAGAAGTGGAAGTCAGGCTACGTAGTCTTCAGTTCTACCCACAAATGTGGAAAAAAGTCCAAAGTTATGTGTAGAACACTGCTGAGTCAGGCAGCTGGAGTCCAGAACCCACCTCCTTTTAACTCTGGCCACAGTGATGAATGTCAGTATTTGCCAGGACTTTGCAGTGGTTTCTCCTGCCCAACCAGTTACTCCGGCGGCAGCAACTCGAATACCAGGATTCAAGTCCCACCAAGAATACTGCAATCCTTCCAGTGGTGGATGTCGCAGACCACAACCAAGGGATATGTTTTCAAGGAGCCCAACCACCTGGCCATCACCACAGATCCAACTGAGACCACTGCCCTTGTGCCATCTTTGGTTGGGATGCCCACTGTCAATCCCAGATGGTGCAAGGGCAGTGGCCTCAATTGGACCTGAGGAACAACATCAATTGGCTGGAGCTCAGGGCAATCCATTTAGTCCTCAGACAGTTCCATTAGAAAATCCTTGTTCACAGGATGCTTCTTTCTGATCAGAAAAAAGAGTTGATGGAACTAGAAAGTATGGCTTTTGGGACTTCCGGTGGCAGGACAGGGACGTGCAGAGGTGGAGAAGACCAGCTGCGATCTTTGAATACCTCTTCTTGTGTCTGGAGTGATCCCCAGAGGGTACACGAACCCCGGAGAGGTTCGTGTCAGCGTAGGGAACTCTCGGGTTGCAGTGTGGGGGAAGGCAACCTCCTGGCAACGAAGGGAAGAGCCCCTGAGCCCAGCGTGAAAGAGTCATCTGCCAGTCTATGGCGGCTCCAAAGTCTGGTCTGCCACTGACGTGACTAAGCGAGAAAGTGACAGACGGTAAGATCGGAGTAGAAAGAGGTGCAGAAAGACTATAGTATTGAAGAGTGAGATTGGCGTGAGATTTCTTTTCCTGGATGTGAGCAGCATTTTTTTGGAAGCTGGTGAGAAAAGTGGCCAGAAAAGCGGCTTGAAAAGCGAAAGTGTGACAAGTGTGGGCAGAAAGGCTTGATCATTAAAGCGAAAGTGTGGATTACAGCATCTGAAAGGAGAAACTTGTGGAGAGAAGAAGAATACTGGAAAACTAAGAGATCGGAGGACTTGAACTTGTGAGTGGTTTGCTATTTGGGATTAGTTTCTTGATAAAATTTGAAGAGGAAAGAGGTGACAGAGGAGAAAGAAACGTGGCGCTGAAAGCGATTTATTGACTCTTTGAACTGAGCGTAACAGAATTATAGACCCTATTTAACACTGTTTGTAGGACAGATTGCTAAGTGATTAGAGATTTGGACATTGGACTTAAAAGTGGACTTAAAAGTGGACTTAAAAGTGTGGGGAAAAAGAAAAAAGGAAAAAGAGGAAGAAGAAAGAGATTAACTGAAGGCTGGGAAAGATTGACTGCAGACAGCGATTAGTCAGCACTTCTCACCATTTTCCTTCCGGTGTGCCGGGAAAGAAATACAAAACCCCCCAAATCTTTAGCATTGAGTTTGATTGCAAAATTCTATCTCTTTACCACACTACTCTATCTTCTTGAATCCCACCTGGGCATTATTTCTATACTATTATTTCTGCAGTATTTCTACAAACATAATTTCTTGTCTTCTGCTTATTGATTTTCTGAAGTTAAGGTAAATTTCTCTTTCTTTCTACTCTTTTTCTTCTTTTCTTTTCTTTTCTTTCTTTTTCTCCTAATAACATTTATAAATTCATTTATGTAAGGGTATACTGATTTTACAGATCTCAGTGCCAATTGTTTTGAATAATTAACAACAAAGACTATAAAATACTACTGATTTAGAATATTTAGAATATTTAATATTAATATTAAGCTATAGCATAAGATAAAGGTTTATAGGTATTTAGAAATCTTAGAAATGTTTTAAAGTGGTAACTGGGTTTGATTTGATATATTATTTGTTATGAATATTTATATTTGGCATACAATCCTATCTTAAAGAATATTATATAATATCGGATAGCGCTCTATAATACGGGAATATAGACTGCCCATCTACATATCTGACTGAAGTAATAGAACAGAATCCTTAATTCAGGAGCAATAACACTTAATGGTGATTTGGGACAATATAATTAGCATAGTTCAACAGCAAAAACAAATCCTAAAAGAGATGACCTCCATGACAACTATGGCCCTGAAAACAGGAAGGAAGACTACCCCGACCCTAATGACTACTTTGACATCAGCCTCACCAACAATCCAAAAAACTATTGAAGAATCTCTAACAGGAGAAAAACAACCTAACATCTCCAATGCCAACATACAAGCTACCCTACTATCTTTGCAAGAATCAATGTTCAAAATGCAAGAAATAATGATTAAGAACCATAATGAAACTAGAGCGGACATTAGTGAATTAAAGGAAGAGATGGGTAAGCTCAAAGCGGAAATGAAAGCAGATATACTTAAGGTGGAGGATAAGATAGGGACATTGCAACAGGCGATGGAAAAAAATGAAATAAAGATAAAAAAATAGAGATAAGGACAGAACAAATGGAGAAGAAATTAGAAAGTGCAGACGAAGAATTCAAAAACGTAACCAGAGAAATGGAAGACTCCTTGGTCCATCTTGAAATGGATAAAGCAGCAGCATATTTGAGATTTCAGAACGTGGAGGAATCAAAGAATGAAGAATTAGAGCAGTTAATGGCAGGTTTACTGGCCGAACTGTTAGAGAAAGAAAAAGATGATCTACTTAAGGAATTCGACGAGGTGTATAGGGTCAGCACCAGTTACGCAAGATGCCACAATTCTCCGAGAGAGATTCATATCCATTTAACAAGAAGATGTGTGAAAGATTTAATACTCAGATTGTCTAGAGATGAAACAATAACATATAAGGGCAAAGAGATCATGATCCTTAAGCAAATCCCAAGAAAAGTGAGGGTCATAAGACAAGATTACAAATTTCTAGCTAATCATTTAAATAAAAAAAGGAATTCTATTTAAATGGCTAATCCCGGAAGGGATGCTAATAACATGGAAAGAAAGAAAAATTAAAATAGACTCTATAGAACAGGCACAAGACTTCCACGAACAGTTAACAGCCACGGACGATCAATTCACTAAGGAGGAAACCAAAAGGAATCTGCAGGAAGACCACAACCGCCATAGAAATAAAAAAGAAGGACCCCTCCAAAACCAAAGAAACGATAACCCAAAACCAGAGAGAGAAGAACCAATCCCACAACAACCGCAAGAAGAGAGCCGAATTAAGCTAAACAGAAAGCAAAACAAAACAAAAAGCTAAACAGATCTAGGTAAATGGAAGAAGGAAAGAAACTCCTTTCCATTAATATAAATGGTTTAAACCTAACATCTAAAAGGAAAAGGATATTAACCAAACTAACTAGACAAAATGCCGATATAATATGCCTACAAGAAACACATATCAGGAAAAATGATGAAAGATATTTAATTTGCCCGAAACTTGGGAAGCTATTCACAGCTCCAGCAGATAAACATAAAAAGAAAGGAATTGCAATATATGTGAAAGATGATTTAAAAGCAGATCTAATTTGGTCAGACCTGGAAGGAAGAACTCTGGTTGTACAAATCTCGATTAATTTTATTACATTTTTATTGGTAGCAATTTATGCTCCAAATGAAGAATAAGGAAAAATTTTTAAAGATCTCCACCAAAAAATAATAGGTTTTGAAAAAAGGAACATTTGCTTGATAGGCGACTTTAACTCTATTGCTGACCATCAAAAAGACCATAGTAATGCGAGTAAGAACAAAAAAGGGAAAAGAGAATTCTCTAAACCCTGTAAGGATATGATGAAAGAACTAAATTTAGTAGATTTATGGAGAAAATTAAACCCAGAAGATAAACAATTTACATATTATTCTAATCCACATAAAATATGGACAAAAATAGATATGGACTGGATGAATGGGGAATTGGCAAATGAAATAAAAGAAATCAAAATTTTACCAAATGAATGGGCCGACCACAACCCAATTCAAATAATTTGGAGAGGCAGGAGAAAAACAAAGTAAAGATGGACATTAAATACTCATTTAATAAGCGAAGAAGAGTACATTAATAAGCTGAGAGAGGAATTAAATTATTTCCTAAAAGAAAATAACAATGTAACAACCTTGAAACAAAATATCTGGGATACAATGAAGGCAATTATAAGAGGAACAACAATCTCTTATAATGCCATGAGAAACAAAAGAAAACATGCCCCCCCCCCAAATTACAACAACAAATTAAGGAATTAGAAATTCAATTACAAAAAACTCCTAAAAACCAAAGAATACAAAATCAGTTAATAACAATTAAACATAAATTGAATCTACTCGAACAAGAAAAAATGGAAATTAACCTGAAAATGACCAAACAAACTTATTTTGAGTATGCAAATAAACCAGGAAGATGGTTATCCCACAAAATTAAAAAAGGGAAAGAAAAGAGATTGATACATCAACTAATGGACGAGAAGGGCGATTTACAACATGAGATAGAGAAGAAAAAAGTTATCACAATTACTTCCAAAGATTATACAAAAAGGAAGAAGTCAACAAAGATAAAATAAGGAACTATCTAGAGGAAACAAACGACAAAGTAATTGGAGAGAAATGGATAGAATTACTAAATAAAGATATTACATGGTCCGAACTGAAGTCAGCAATAGAGAATCAAAGTAATAACAAATCTCCAGGACCAGATGGGATTCCGGCAGAATTATACAAAGCAACAATGGAATTAGTTGGACCACTGATGTTGGAAGTGTTTAACGAGGTACTTCTAGCAGCTAAGATGCCAGACTCGTGGAGGGGAGCATTGATTTCGCTAATCCCAAAGGAGGATGTAGATCACAGATATATTAATAATTACAGACCAATCTCTCTTCTAAACACTGATTACAAATTATTCACCTCTATTATAGCCAATAGATTAAAACAAGTTTTAAACCTACACATTCACGAAGATCAAAATGGATTCCTCCCGTCTCGACAAATAAAGAACAATTTAAGAACAGTTATTGATGTCTTAGAATTCTATGAAGCCCATCTGGAGAAACAATTCGCACTTATGTTCTTAGACAGAGAAAAAGCATTTGACAACCTAAATTGGCATTTTCTAATTCAAAAAATGTATAATATGAGTCTTGGAACGAAATTTGAAAATATTATAACAACAATTTACGACATGCAACAGGCCAATATATTAATAAATGGGGAACAACAGGTCCTATAAATATAGAAAAAGGTGTTAGATAGGGCTGCCCTCTCTCACCTCTTCATATTCGCACTAGAAACACTTTTAACACACATTAGGCAAAATTCTGAAATTAAAGGATCGAGGATCAAATCAGAAGAATATAAACTACAAGCATTTGCTGACGACATGGTCTTCTTTCTGGAGGAACCTATAGAGAAAGGATACAACCTAATAAAAGAATTAGAACTATTTGGCGCAGTTGCAGGACTAAAAATTAATAGAAAAAAGACAAAATTAATGGCCAAAAACTTAACAGAAAATCAGAAGAAAGAATTAGAGGTAACGATGGGGATACAGGTAACGAAAAGAGTCAAATATCTAGGAATATGGTTAACACCACAAGGTAAATCACTTAAAGAGAATAATTATGATAAATTACTCCAACAAGTAAAGAAAGATTTAGAAGCCTGGAGCAAGTTGTAGCTTTCTTTATTGGGCAGGATTGCTTCGATTAAAATGAACATACTACCAAAATTTCTATACCTATTTCAGACAATCCCAATCAAATTACATAAAAAATTCTTTGAAGAACTAAATAAGATAACACTCAAATTTATTTGGCAGGGAAAGAAAGCTAGGATTAATGTAAAGGCATTACAAGATTCAAAGAGTAGAGGGGGACTAGCTCTTCCAAATTGGGAATTATATTACATGGCAGCCACCTTACTATGTCTAAAAGATTGGGTGAACCTACTTAATAAAAGAACACTATTATTAGAAGGGCACGATCTCCAAACAGGGTGGCACGCCTTTTTATGGGAAGTGGGGAAACCTAAGCAGTCATACTTCCATAGACATCTTATTAGGGACTCACTACTAACTAACTGGAAAAAAGTACGCAAAAAACACTATCTAAAAATACTGATTTGGCTATCAACAATGGAGGCAATGGTACACCCTAATAATCTGGACATAACAAAAATTATTAAATACAAAGATTTATTAGACCCACAAGGAAAACTGAAAACACGACAAGAACTACAAGAGCGAGGATTTAAAATTGATCAGTGGTTATATATTCAAATCCACAGTAGATATAAACAAGACATCAAAGATTTTGGAATTTATAACAAACCGCAGTACTTAGATAAAATTTTATTAGGACCCAATAAAAAGAATATATCTAAACTTTACAAATACTTACTGGAAGTAGAACTAGAACAGGAGATAGTCAAAGGAAATATGATAGCCTGGAGCAGGAATGTGGGACGAAGTATTACACTACCAGAATGGAAAAGGATTTGGAATAGAAATATTAAGATCACAAAATCAGCAGCTTATAAAGAAAATACATACAAAATGTTTTATAGATGGCATCTACCCCCTTCGAGGCTGACGAAAATGCACCCCAACACGAGTCCTAAATGCTAGAAATGCAAAAGCATGGATGGAACCTTTTTCCACATGTGGTGGTCATGCAAGGAATCCCAGAAATACTGGCAAAAAAATAGAAAATGGTTGGAGGAGATAACCAAAGAACAAATCAAATACAAACCAGAGTCCTTCCTATTAGGGATTTTCGACAAACAATTATCAAAAAAGATGAAGTATATAACAATTCACATTCTAACTGCTGCCAGGCTAGCATTTGTGCAGTGCTGGAAATTACCTTACACTCCCACAGAACAGATGGTTATCCAGAAAATATTAGAGTGCGCAGAAATGGACAAATTAACTCTAGCCTTAAAAAGCAAAGAGTCCTCAATATATTACAATAATTGGAACCCTTGGTATGATTGGTTAATTCAAAGATAGATTGTTTATAAGAGAAATCTAGTTGAGGGTAATTTAAGTATAGATACCGATAAGATACACGTATATGATACAACTTAAGAAAAATAGATCTTACAGACTGCCAAAAAGCATATTGTTTATTTTTAAATGTTTCTTTTTCATTCTTTTTCTCCCCGTTTTCTTTCCTTTTACACCTCTCTCTTTCTTTCTCTTCTTGGCCTTTGTCAAGGCCTTGTTTTTTTGTGTATGTGTTGTAGATCTGTTTTTAATTGTAAAATCAATAAAATTTATTTATTTATTTATTTGAAAAAAAGAAAGTATGGCTTTAATCTGTAAGCCATTTACTGTGCGCAGAAGAGACAAATTCCTGTCTATGATATTTCTTATGGATTCTGCCTCATTAGCTGACAACATCTGCTTCTTATCATAATTAGTTCAGCAGGTAGTGTCAGCTCCTTACACCTGTACTTACAATCAACAGAAAAATGTTAGCATGTAACAGTTCCTTCCTTAATTTTTGCCTGCTATGAAGCCTGCTTCACGTGAATAGGTTGAGAAAACTTGTCTGCATCCTCTGAAAGCATATGCAAACATTTTTTATATTTCTCACAAGAAGAAAAAATCCTGGATTCTGTTATTTGGGCTGAGCAGACAGCAAGTAGAAGCAAATATTGCCTGCTGGTGAAGAGATAATTGAACAGGAATCCTTAAGATTTCCAACTGGAGCCAGCCTGGGTTAGGCCAAAACATTATGTTATTTGCCACCTGCACAATGGTGTTGAGAGAAGTAGGAAGGTAGCAGAAGGCAGGAAGAGAGAAGACCAGCTGGCCCTGCTGGGGAGGCATTTTTACTGGTTTCTTTGGAGTGGAAGGGTGTGAGGGCTGGGGTCATTTCCTGCCAGGGCTGTTCTAAGCAGGAGGGAATACATAATTACACTGTCTCATTCAGCCATTAGTGTCAAGACTCATTAGGAACTCTATCCACTCGGCAGGAGCGGTAATACACACACACACACACACACACAAACACACACACACAGAGAAAGCCAGCCAAAGTCTATAGATGGCAGAGCAGTTTTTAGATGGGAGTTAGTGGAGGGAGCAATTGTGAAACTCCCATCTGGATAATTAGAGCCAGCAGGGAATCAGATTGGCTAAGGCAGGCCTTGCATTTCTCTTCTTGTTGTTTTAGCAGGATTGGCACGTGCTGTTGTATTCCGGGGGTGAGGTGATGTGCCTGTGTCATCATTCACAATGAGAAATGATTACCAATTTGCAGTGATGTTCCTGGGATGAGCTGAGCAAGCTGAGTCTGATTACTGTGTTTATTAGGGCCTTGTTAGACAGACAAGCTTGTTTGTTGGAGGCAGTTGGCTTGTGTGAGAGGGTGGGTTTTCTAGATCAGATTGCAAACCAGGAAGACAGAGAAGATTACATGCTTCCTAGATAGGTGTCCATTTCTTACTTGCAGAACACAGCAAACGTACTAGGAGGATTATCCAGTGTGTAAAATATGATAGACAATTAGTTTCCCTCAAAGAAAATTGGTATTGTTTATTCTATTGGAGTCCAATTTTCAGTAAACAGAAGCAAAATATTTTAGTCTGGCACAATGTTTATTGTTTATTATGTTAGTTTATTTTTCTTTTGGTAAATTTTATTGGTTTTTAAAAACAAACATAAACAAACAAAACATAAAAACATCAAACTTTCTTCCATAGGTATACAAACAGTGTGCCGGTTGGTTTATAAATCATTTTGTGCATCTATTTCGTAGTCTTCAATTACAGTTACATTACATAAAAACTCATATTATCAATCAAAAATTAGATACCCTAATATTATTATTAATCAATCATTTGACTATAATTTTATTCATTCATATTTTACGAGGTAAACTTAGTTTATTTTATACCAATTCATATTATCCTCCCAAATCTATCCTAAAAACATTTTGTAGATATAATAAAAAAGAAATACATCTTTATATATTTATTATTTTCTAAAAACCTACATATTTCATTACTATATTTTATTATCTAAAGAAAAGGTCCCAAATTTTATAAAATTGTTTATCCTCTTGTTCTCTGATTTCAAATGTCAATCTACTCATTTCAGCACATTCCAATATTTTCTTAATGATTTCCTCCTGCGATGGTATTTTCTCATTTTTCCAATTTTTAGCAAATAGGATCCTAGCCGCTGTTAATACATTTACAATCAGGTATTTCAAATCTTTGCTATATGTTTCAGGTAAAATTCCCAATAAAAATATCTCTGGTATCAAGTCTATATGTTTTTTTGTCATTTTTTCCAACCACATGTGGATTTTAGTCCAGTATTTTTTAGCATCCGCACAAGTCCACCACATATGGTAATATGAACCAGGTGTCTGATGACATTTCCAACATTTTTCGGATTTATTCTTGAACATTCTTGCTATTCTTGTCGGGGGAAATGCCACCTGTAAAACATCTTATACAAATTTTCTTTATAAGCTGTTGACATTGTCATTTTATAATTTTGAGCCCACAATTTTTGCCATTTCTTTAAATCAATCCCATATCCAAAATTCTTCCCCCAAGCAATCATAGTTTCTTTAACTTGTTCTTCTTCTAATTTAATTTCTAATAAATATCCATACAGTTTTTTAATCACCTTTTCATCAGTACCTGTCAAAATCTTATCTAGATCAGTCAGTTTATCATAGAAACCTTCTGTTTTACAATCTTTATCATACCTTGAATGCATTTGCACATTGAAAACCAATTCATCTTTATACCTTGTTCCTCTAGTTTTTGCATAGATTTAAGTTCACCCTTTTCATTCAATATTTCACCATATCTAACTGTTTGTTCCTTCTTGTATATTATAGGATAAGAAAATGCTTCAATAGTCGATAACCAGACTGGAATTTTCAAATAACATTGTCTTTTAATCTTCTCCCAATTTAACCACAAAGACTCCCGTATATGATGTCTTCTAAAATACCCCTGTATTTTAGTTCCCTTGTACCATAAAAAAGCATGCCACCCCAACAACATTAGCTTTGCCGTTTGCTTATAGTATATAGCTTCAATTGCTTGAATATATTTTCTAGCAAAACCGATCTGTTCCAACAATAATAACATGAATCTCCAATTCACATTATCAAATGCCTTTTGTGCATCTAGAAATATCAAGGCCATTTGTTTTTCAGGATGTGCCTCATAGTATTCCAAGGTATCCAAAATTACTCTCATATTATCTTTAATTTGTCTCTTTGGCAGAAATCCATTTTGATCAGAATGAATAAAGTTGCTTAAATATCTTTTAAGTCTTTCTGCCAATATTGAAGCAAAAATTTTATAATCTGCATTTAGTAGAGAAATAGATCTATAGTTCTTGATTTGCAATGGATCAGCCTCCTCTTTTGGAATAAGTGTGATATAGGCTTCTGACCATGATTGGAGTATCTTCTTTAGCATAACTTCATTCATAACTTCTAACAGTGGGAGATTCAACGATTCTTGTAATGTTTTATAAAATTCTGCCGGAAGTGCATCTGGGCCTGGTGCCTTTCCATTATTTTGCTTCTTAAGTGCTTCAGTTAGCACAGTTTTTCAGTCTCTTTGGGTATCTTGGGTAAATTAGCATTCTGTAAATACTGCTTAACTCTTTCCTCATCAATATTCTCTTGCTTATATAATTTCCCATAAAAGTCTCGAATGATCTCCTTCTTCTCTTTACTGCCATGGCAAACTTGGCCTTGGTCATCTATTAACTGCAATATTTTCTTTGATTCTTTCTCCTTTCTCAGTTTATATGCTAACCATCTACCTGGTTTATTTGCATCTTCAACCATTTTAAAAAAGGATTTTGGGAGAGTCTTTATATTTTGCTTTGTTGTTGCTGCTGTATAGTCCAATTTATTGTCTACAATTCCATTAAAATCTCCCATCATAACTATATTAACATAGTCCAGTTCAATTATTTTCATATGCAATTTTTTGTAAAATTCTTCTCGTTTATCATTCGGAGCATAGATTGCAATCAGGAGTGTTTTCATATTATTGTCCATTATTCCACCATTAGTCCTCTTCCATCTTCATCAGTATAGATCAATTTTGCTGGGGTGGTCTCTTTAATATATAAAACCACTCTTCTTTTGTTACATTGGGTCAAGGAAGTAAATATTTTCCCTAATTTTGGCTGTATCAACAATTGTTCATATTGTTTTTTAATATGTACTTCTTGTAGACAAATTATATCAAATTTTAATTTCTCTAATTTATGAAAAGTTTTCCTTGTTTTAGCAGCTGAGTTAAGTCCATTTATATTAATTGTAATCAGTTTTTTCTCTTCCATGGTTATATTTTATAGTTGAGTTGAGCAGCTCTCATAGATCTTGGTTCACGTTGTTCTTTAGCTCCCACCTTTCCACCTACTGCGCCTTCTTCTTTTTCAGTCTCCATTTGAAAGTCCTCTTGGAATTCAATTAGTGAGAACACTTTTTCTGCCTCTTCCTCTTTCCTTCCAAAAAATTCTGTATAAAATAATTCAGCTTTCTCAACTGAATCTATTCTATGTCTCTGTTCTTGCCATATGAACATTAGCCCTTCTGGAATCAGCCATCTATAATTCACCTCTTTTTTTAAGTAGCATTTTAATCAGAAATCGGTATTCTCTTCTCATCTCTATCACTCTTCTGGGTATTTGTTTTAAAACCACAATCTCCTTGCCTTTGTATTTCAATGTTTTCTCTCTTGCCACTTGAAATATTTGCATTTTAATGGCTTTCTTTGTAAATCTAATATGAACTTCTCTTGGTGAGCTGTTTCTCATCGCATATCTTGTAAAGACTCGATATACCTCATCTATTCCATCCATCATCTTCTCTGCAGTTATTTCCAAAGCTTCAGCCAATATTTCTGTCATTATCTCAGCTAGGTTTTGTCCTTTTTCTTCCTCTATGTTTTGAAATCTAAGATAAAATTCTGATCTGTCCATTTCCCATCTCAGCATACCACTTTTATCTTGTTCAACCACAGTTAATCTATTATCAATGTCTCCAATCTTCTTGTCTCTTTGTTTATCTTCTTCTTCAATTTTTTGGAATCTCTCATCATACTTCAACACCATTTGTTGAATGTTCTCCACTTTTTCATCAGTTTTCCCTGTTTTTTGTTCAATGTTCTCTGTTCTTTGTTCGATGTTCTCTATTCTCTTTTCAATAGTCTCTGATTTTGCTTTGATATCTTGAATTCCTTGCATAATCATCTGTAAAGTCACTTTTTCTTGTTCTTTTTCTTGCTTTAACATTGTCTGTATTCAACGTTGTCCTCCAGATGGTAGAGAAGCAGAAGTAGAAGTTGAGGAACCAGGAGCTGTAAATTTCCTACTCATTTTAAACAATTCAAAATCTTCAGGTTCTTCTAAACCTTAATCCAATGGTGAAGTAGCCAATTATAATTCAAAGTAAAAAATAAAAATGGTAGAGAGGAAAAAGAAAAGCCCAGTGGAAAAAAAAAGGGGGGGGGAACAAAGTTTCTTCAGGTTCTCCAATCAGTAATTAAATAAAGAAAAAGACTTTAAAAAAAAACAAGAGAAGGGGAAAAATTCTTCAGGTTCTTCAACACCTTAATTCAATTGAAAGGCCTCAAATAGAAAAAAAATGCATAAAAATGAACCAAAAAGGTAGATAAAAATAAAAAACAAAAATGCCAGGAAAGAAAAGAGAAAAGGCTTTTAAGGCTTTCCCTTTAAAATAAAAAGCAAACGTGGAGATTGGACTTCCAAAAAAGAAAAAAAAGAAAAAAACAAGCTCCAACCAGGCCAAAAACCCAGATAGTTGTTGCAAGATTAAAGGTTTGAAAAAAAAATACAGTAAAACTGGTAAGGAGGGGTAGCACAACTTAGAAAATTTTTTTAAAAAAGCACACTGCACTTTGTTTAGTTATCCAAGGCTCTTATTATAACTCTCTTCTCCAAAGACTTATCACCTTTTCTTTTTGTAAGCTTCAACACCAAGCTCCAGCTGTTGATAGAAATCCAGAAGAACACCTGCAATAACACTCTCCCATGTTCTTCCCTCTATCTTATCATGTAGCAATGTCCTTGAAAAGGAGTCTCAGTTCTTTCTTTCACAGCTTTCACAGCTTCGTCTGATCACAAGAAATAAAGCATTTTCAAGCCTCTAGTTGGCAGTGTTACAAAGTTACTTTGCTCTCACTTTCCCCCTCCTTTCCCAAGCAAAACGCAATAAAAATCACCAAAAAAGAGGAAAGAAATATTTTAAAAAGGAGATAACTAAATAACTAAAGGGAGCCTCTAGCCTAAAATATTCCAAAATCAAAAAGGAGAAGAAAAGATAAGTATAAATGAAAAAAAAAAACCAGTCCAGTTTCAAAATACAGAATCGCGTATAAGAATCCAGCAATAAAAAAAGCGCAAAACCTTACTTTGACACTTCCATTTAAAATTGCCACTTAATCACTTCTGTCAAAACTTTTACAGATTTTTTCTTTTCTTTAGGGTGTCCTTTCAAATCTTAGAATAAAAAAGTTCTCACCAAGCCGGCACACTTTCTCTTTCTGCTCTCTTCCGTTTCGGAACTGTCCCAACTTTAGCAGCTTTAATGGCTGCCTCTTTGCCGCTGGCAAGAAGAGCTTCTCCTGGATCTACCAGGAACTTTGCGGTATCCCTGGGATCTACAGGATGCTCTCTTCACTTTCGCCATCTCTTCGGGATGGTTTAGATCCATTTGGACCATCCAGGGGCAAAGATATCGGCAGTGATCTCAGACCTCCAAGATCGCATGCCTTATTGTCGCAACGCCAGCTCCGCCCTCCATTCAAAAGCTATTCTAGTCTCTACTAGGCCTTTGATACCGGGCTGCAAAAATCCAGGGAGTTGCTCCATGAAAGCAATCAGATCTTTCATGTATGTCTTTGCTGCCCCCTAATATTTGTGCAGATTTTTGTAGCCAAGTCAAACCATCTCTTGTTTTTGTTTGTCTTTGTCATTCTTAGCTTTTATTGTGAGCATCCATGATCAGAAGTAAATCAAAGGCAGAAGAGTTTGTTCTAATATTCTTAGAATCTTCTAAATGTTATATAGGCATAGTTACTGTGGTTTTATAGGATGCACTGCTTCCTATCTTCCTCTTGGTTATGACTGCTTGTTGTACTATTCTCCTATTTTATCATACTATAATTATTTCAATTTTCAGTATTTACATTCCATCCTATATGCTTGCCAAAACATTCGTATTCTATAACACATGATCTATTTGAGTTGATTTCTAAAATAAATTAACTTCTTTGGTTAATTATTTTTGATCAGTTAAAGAGGTGCTAGCAAATTAATTGGGTGCCAGATTTTAATTTGTTTTAAAAATTATATGTAATATGCAAGTAGTTATAAAAAGTGGCAAATATGGTCTTAAAAGAGATAGATCCTCCAGTGTAAGAGAAAAGAGGAAGACACCATCCATTCTGTGAGAAGAAAAAATGGCGTACATAAAAGTGTGCTTTTCTCTACAATGGCATGAACAACCTCTGCCCCTCCTGATGTTATTGGATTGCAATTCAATCTTGTCAGGGAATAGCTATTGACCTAGAATGAGTTCCAGTCACCAACACATACAGATTCGATCCTAGAGTACCATACTCACAGATGATCTATCTGAATTTCTGTCAATTCTTTGTGGAATCTTGGAAATGACTAGGAGAAGACAAAAGTTGAATTCATCTTCAAAAAAGAATGGGAAAAAGAAAGAAGGACCCAGGGAATTATGAACAAATAAATTACACTTCAATTCCTGATAAGTTTTAGAGCAAATCATAAAACAATAGATCAGCAAGTGAGGCACCCTAAAGTAATGCAAAGATTGTTAGAAATCTGGATGGATTTGTCAAAACATTTTTTTCTC
The DNA here is from genome assembly GCF_900518735.1 of Pseudonaja textilis. The sequence goes on from NW_020769344.1 coordinate 11,954,804, forward strand.
AGGTTAAGTTTATTTCCTTGTGTGCTCAGGTAACTCTTAATACATTGTATTATGGAATGTTAAACCAGAGTTCCCCAACCTTTCCAGATTGGTGGGCCGGAGCAGGGGGAGGGAGGAAAGAGGGGATAATTTTGTGAGAGGGGCAGGCACATGTGAGGGTGTATGTGAATGCCTGCAATGTTCATGACAACATTTGTGTGAATGGGGCTTGCAAGCACCTGCAATGAGGCTCACATGAGTGGGACTGCAAGCTTCTGTGATGATGCTTATGTGAGTGGGGCCATGAGCTCCCACACTTGCATGAATGGCCATGACCACCTGTGAAGATGCTTGCAAAAGTGGGGCTATGTGTGCGTGGAGACGTGCACGTTCGGGTCAGACCTTCATGCGTCCCAGTGGCAATTATGCCATAGCCCGGTAGTGGGACACAGCCCACAGATTGGGACCTTGTACTAGCAAAGCTTTTGTCAAAGTACTTCATGCAATCTGATGAGTTAGTTGCTTAAATATGAGCCGAAAGCCACACAGATTGGTGAATCCACAGTTTACTTAGAACCATATAATTAATAGTTCTTCACTAAACTGGAGGGAGGTACCTGCAGTAGTGGGATTCACCGGTTTGGGCCGGTCACTCCTCATCTTACCCGCCATTGCTAACCTGCTTTTGGTGCCATTGCTGACTGCTTTCTGCCACAGTCCTGATCTCCCTGGGTGAGTGAGCCTGCAAGCAAGCCCCAGTCAAGTTGATGCCCAGCTCAGCCTTGGCTGCCACCACAAGCCCTGGTCGAGTCGACTCCCGGCCCAGTCTAGGCCACTGCGCTGCCCCCCCAATTCCTGATCTTGCCTGAGTTGCTTCACCTTTGGTGCCAAGGCTCCATCATGAGCAGCGCTCAAGGCCTAGCTAGCTAGCCCCCCCCCCCCCATTCCTGGCCTTCAACGCCGATTCCCGGTGCTTCCTGCTGCTTCCTGCCCCTTCCCTGAGCTTCCCACTGTTCCCAGTGTTTCCCAGTGTTTCCAGTACTTCCCAGAGCTTCCAGTGTTTCCTGCTTGCCTCTGAATGCCAGCTGAGAAGCTGTGTGGTCATGCTGGCCAGAAGAGAGCATTCTCCCCCTGGCCAGGAAGTTGCATTGCCATGCTTCCCCGGGAGAACAAATTCCCCAAGGATTTCTTTGCCTACTTGATTTCCAGCTCTTTCACAGTTTTTGCCATCATGTGCAGGGAAAGAAAAGTTTGCGTAGTGCTAAAATAAATTCACTTAATCAATTCCAACTTTGTGCGAAAGAAAAAAATCGTGCAGAATTGGAAATGATTGAAGGAATATTTTTTAGCACCACACAAACTTTTCTTTCCCTGCACATGATGGCCAGGAACATGAAGGAGCTGGAAATCAGGTAGGCAAAGAAATCCTTGGGAGAAGCAAAGGCATCTGGGGGTGGGTGGGTGGGGAAAGCTCCATGGCACGGTACTGCAATGGTGAAACAGGCAATGGAGCGGCCAGCATGAGGTAAGAAGGAGCTCATTGTCCTTCTTACTGCTCCTCTCCTTCCCTCGTACTGACTGTTCCATTTCCCATTTCTACGTTGCAGCGCAGCATCCAGGAATCCACTTTGGTAGTATGTGGGGGATAATTTGCCTGGCCAAACTACCCCCACAGTCTCTCCTACATACTGTACATTGGGGTCAGCAGCAGCTTCAATCGGGTTGCTCCATTGGCAGTGAACAAAACAGTCCCATTGCGATTTGAAACAACCCCGAGGGTGGGATGGGGTTTCTAAAGTGCGCATGCCCACAAACTGTATTCCCTGGCTTCTTGAGAGGACCTCTCTGGGCTCAGCAAAGCCAATTTGGCTTCTCTGCACAAGCTCTCATCATTCTCCCCATGCCACTTGGTGAGCCATGCTCCACCATGTCTTTTTAGCTATGCTGGCGTGAAAGGGCTGATTTGTGTATGTGCTTCATAGGGGTCTTCTCTTTTAAGGGGTGCTAGCTTTGGGATTTCAATTCCTCCTGCTCCCCTCATGCTGGCTGCTCCCTTTCCCATTTCTATATTGCAGCACAGCACTCAGGAATCCACTTTGGTAGCATGGGGGGAATAATTTGCCTGGCCAAACTTACCCTGAGCAGTCTCTGCTACATGCATTGGGCTCACCAGCAGCTTTAATTGGGTTGCTCAATCAGCAGTGAACAACACAGCCTCATCGTGATTTGAAATAACCCGAGGGTGGGGTGGGGTTTCTAAGGTGTGCATGCTCACCAACTGCATTCCCAGGCTTTTCGGCAAGCCGCAGGACCTCTCCAAGCTCAGCATTTAGCTAGTCTCTGCCGTGTCTTTTTAGCTATGCTGGTGCGAAAGGGCTGGTGTGTGTATGTGCTTTCTGGGGTCTTCTCTTTTAAGGGGCACTAGCTTTGGGATTTACAGGATTACGGGTTGATCTGCTCCCTGCTGCCACTGCCTCCCCCCCACCCACCTTTGTCCTTTGGCTTTATAGGTAGTTGTCCTCTCTGGGATTTGCATCTGATTCACTACCTACAAGTCTGTTATTTTTGGAGGGTCCTTTTTGGACAGGGTGAACTGTAGTTTTGCATTGATGTTCGGATGGATGTGTGTACGGGTGTTTAACTTCATTAATGAAATTCACTTTATCTTAAGTACTGCTATAGTTTTTCATCTGTGCATTTTAGAAAGTTTTGGTGTAAGAATACTGTAGATGTTGTTGTAAAAGACCCTGTTAGTCTCTGGTAGCCAAAAAATCAGGAATCTGATAGCTCCCTTTCAAGCTAACAACATCCTTCATCAGTTTAGCTCTGTGATGGCGAAGCTATGGCACGCGTGCCGGAAGTGGCACACAGAGCCATTTCTCCAGGCATGTGGAGCCATCACCTGTTGCTCTTCTGGGTTCCAGCGCGCTGGCCAACTGGGCTCTATGTGCGCATGTGCACCAAAAACCAGAAGAGCAGCCACCTGGTGCACATGCATGCTCCAGGAAGATGATCTTGTTTCCAACATGCACGTGTGCATCAGCCACTTGGTCTGGTTTCTGGTGCTCATGCAGGTGCAAAGACCAGCAAAAGAAAGAGTATTGGGCACGCATGCCAAAAAACACAGAGAGGGGCAGAGCTGAAGAGCAGGACGGGCAGGACGGGGCTTCCCTCCCTCTCTGCCTGAGTGGGGTTGTTGCATGGCTCCAGCCCATGGCGTGTTTGTGCTCTGGAGCACCTGGCCAGATTGGGGGCTTCAGAAGAGCCACTTGCCCTCCACACAACCCCACTTCCCACCACTTTTGCCAAGATGGCGCGACCATTTCTTTTTTTTTTTTATTAAAAGTTTTATTTGGGTTTTCACAAAACATACAATACAAATAAAATTTTTTTTTTGAGAACAGCATGTTCCTGGATTATCACTTCTCCATACAGAAATAAACTCAATTACATATTCATCTTATGTATATCTTATAACTATTTCCCCAATTTTCTCAATAGTTTTTCCCTTTCCTTGTTTTCTGTAACCTTATTTTTAATTATCTCCTTTCTAAGTTCAATTAGATATCTTTTTCTAATTTTCAGTATCTTTCTAATCAATATTTTTGTCTGTCCTGTTTACAATTTCATATTTTCTTTTCTCATAAAACAAATTTTCCCCTGTAGTTACTAAACTGGAGTGTAATACCTTTGTATCTTTTAATTGTTATCCATTCAAATCTTGTTTAAAGTTTAATTTATGCCTTTACAGTTATAACATTCTATTTTATAACACATAACTATTATTAACCGAATTCTGCTTGGTACATTCCCCTAAAAATACACACTAAGTTCTTGAATATGTATGTATGTATGTATGTATGTATGTATGTGTGGATCTTTGGTTATTCGGGTTTTTTCCCACGTAAAATTGGAAATAACATGAAGAATGACACCAGACCCACACCCATGAGGGCCACACAAGATGCTACCCACCACACTTCCACGTAGAAAGCAGACTCACACCCACACAGAAGATGAGAGACATGACCACGGACCAGAAGTCATACCGCAGCTGCATCACTACCCGCTTCAAACCCCTCCGACCCATACATGAAGCGAACTGACGCCCACCATGAAGATGTGGCACAACCATGAATACTAAGCCAAACAACAGGATCACAGCTCACCAGCTCAAATCCCCCAGCAACTAAGACTAACCTGAGCACAACCAAGCCCCCACCTGAACAGAACATACCCCCAGCCAAACAGAACACAGCCAACCCCCTACCAATCAGAACACAGCCAAACCCCCAACCAATGAGAACACACCCCCACTAGCAGTTAAAAGGAAGAAGCAGCTGCAAGCTCACATTACTCCAAGAAGCACAAAGCCGAAGACAAGCCTGAAGATGATGAATGAGATTTCATTGAAACATCGCCTAGATACTTCCAATTTTACGTGGGAGAAAACCTGAATAACCAAAGATCCACATACTAATACCCGCAAAAACCTCAGAATATATATATATATACATACATACATACACAGACATACACACATACACAATATATACATATACATATACATACAATGAGAACACACCCCCACCCAATCAGAACACAGCCAAGCCCCCACCCAATCAAGTCCCACCCCCACTGGCAGTTAAAAGGAGGAAGCAGCTGCAATCTCACATTACTCTGAAAAGCACAGAGCCGGAGACAGAAGCCTGAAGATGATGAATGAGACTTCATCGAAACGTTGCCTAGATACTTCGAATCTTACGCGGGAGAAAACCCGAACAACCAAAGATCCACATATAAATACCCGCGAGAACCTCAGAAAACAAATATTGCACCTCTACGGGGAGGAAACCCACCATCTGACCAGGACTTATGAAAAACTTGAAGTCCAAAGAGCCTCCATTTTATGTGACCTTGCATTCCTATGCAACTGCCGAGATCAAAATTTAATTCCCACAAGCTTCCAATTGAAATTCCACACCAACACAGCAGCCACCAAACGCATCCTTAAAAGAACAGAACTGGCCCTAATTAGAAATGAACTTCACACAAAAAGGTTTCTCCTAGACCAAATCAACAAAGATCTCCTCACACTCCACCTCAGACTCAGCAACAAGATTCACCCTCTACTTTGGGACAAATCCAAACAACTCGCTGTCTGGAGAGCCGAAACACAGACCACCCTCAAGACAGACACACACACCAACAAACTCAGGAAACTACAACAATGCCAGAAACCAACTCCCCCTCCCCCACAGCCACACATGAAACAAACATTGCACAACATCTCAGACAAGATCCTCACTGAAGCTGAAACCAAGGTCCTTTCAAAAGGATTCAACTTTGCTGTCGCTCCCAAACACATCCCCACAGAAACCATCATATGTGGAGTTGAAACCAGCCTGACCAAAACCAACCCTGATGATGCTAACAAAATCAGACTTGAAATCACCAACATCCTCTGCACTAGCAAACCACCCAAAAGCAACTTATCCAAAGAAGAACAAACTGCACTACTTAACCTGAAAGAAGACACCAGCATAATAATCCTACCAGCAGACAAGGGCAATGCGACAGTGGTTATGAACACATCTGACTACCAAACCAAGCTAACCAACCTACTCCAAGACCCCACATACAAACCCCTAAAGACAGACCCCACCACCTACCTAGAAAAAACTACCAAATCCAAAATAAAAGCCTCCCCCATCAGTGAAGAAATCCAGCAACGAATCATACCCAGAGAAAAATCATCCAGATGCCCCAAGCTTTATGGTCTCCCCAAAATACACAAAGAAGGAACCCCACTCAGACCAATAGTCAGCTCCATAGGCTCACCTCTACAAAACCTGGCCAAATTTCTCGCCAAACAACTACAACCCTATGCAGAATCCATCAACTCACACGTAAGAAACTCATTCCAGTTCATCGAGATCATAAAGAAACAAAACTTACAACCTAGCGACCTACTAGTAAGCTTCGATGTCATATCCCTCTTCACCCAAGTGCCAATAAAAGAAGCCTTGACAGCCATCCAAAACAAATACAACCCCCCCAAGCACATCCTAGATCTAACCAACCACTGCCTATCCAATACATACTTCACCTACAATGGACAAAAATACAAACAAATAGAAGGAGCACCCATGGGATCACCCCTCTCACCTGTCATCGCTAACCTCTACATGGAACACTTTGAAACACAAGCTCTAGAAAAATACGACCACAAACCCAAACTCTGGCTCAGATACGTAGATGACACCTTCATAATCTGGCCACATGGGAAAGAAAAACTGAACAACTTCCTCACACACCTCAACAGCCTACACCCCAAAATACAATTCACCATGGAAACAGAAGCCAACAACCAACTTCCCTTCCTAGATGTCTTGGTATACAAAAGATCCAATGGCTCCCTAGGACACACCATCTACCAGAAGAAAACACACACTAACCGCTATCTACATGCACTCTCACACCACCACCCAGCACAGATCAATTCCGTAGCCAAGACACTCATCTCCAGAACAAAATGCTTAGCCGATGAACAACACCAAAAAACCGAACTACACACTCTCACCAACGTACTT
>NW_020769344.1:11973046-12000532 GCF_900518735.1 Pseudonaja textilis
CTCTCTCTCTCTCTCTCTCTCTCTCTCTCTTTCTTCCTCATCTCTTTTTCTCTTTCTCCCTTTCTCTGTTTTTCCCTTGTAAGGCATTGACAGGTCAGGATCTGTCTGCTTAGGACTGAGTCTGTGCAAACGGCTTATTAGCCTAGCTCCGCCCACTCCAGTTGACTCTTCCCCAGTTTATGCTCAGTCTTTAGCATCTAAGAACATGGGTTTTGCCTCTCCTGCCTTTGGATTTTTTCTCTTCCAAAGGCAACCTTTTTTCTGTTTTACTTGTACTTTCCGTCTAAAGGAAAAAAAGCCTCTGTTTTGCCTTCCTGGCTCAAATTTGGCACTCTGCTTTGCAGCTGGTGATCGGGAGCTGCCAAACACCTGAGGGCTGCTATGGGAATCTGGAACTGCCTGAAGAGGCCGCGGGGGCCATTTTAAGCCCTCTGGGGCGAAGATCGAAGTGCAAACGGCCAGAGGGTCGTTCGCCAGGGTGGAGGCTTCCCCCTCATCTATGGAACTACGGGGCCATTTTTTAGGCGCTCCATGGTGAAGAGAAGTGTTTTGCCTGGCTGGACCGCCATTTTTGAGAGCATGGGAGTCGACTCCTGGCAAGGAGGTTTGGAATCCCCTCCTCTCTTGGGAAGCAGCAGCAGCGTGGTTCCGGCTGCTGCCTCCTTTTATAGGATTCTCTGCCTTCTGCAGAGCACAAAGATCCAGGGAGAACTCTCTTCCTCCCTGGACGAAGATAGAAGCCTTGTGGTAATCACCAGGACATCAACAAAGGTAGCCATTTTGAAGATTCCTCATGGCTATGACCATTTTACATCACAGTCGGCCATTTTGAAGACTCAGGTGGCCATTTTGACCAGGCTTCTTCTTCGGCTTCTACTTCCCACCACTCCTGCGCCTTTTGTCACCACCATTTGGTTGTTCCTGCTGCGGACGACATCAAAGGGTAGGTGCTAAAAATTTCTAATTTCCGGTGGGGGATTGGTTTCCCTATCCCGGAGTAGACCAGGAGCCTTGGGCTCCCGGCTGGGCCTGGTCTATCCATATTGCCCTAACAGGCCCAGGAGGGTTTGAGTCACAGTAGGAAGAGAAATCTTTCTACTGAAGTGCTTTTGGGCAGAAGAAAGTGGTGGTTGGTGTGGGGATAGAGAAGATTTCCCCTGAAGATTATTCATAAATCTCTTTGTGTGTTCTCCTCCTGCAACAGAACTTCCAGCCCTTATTTGGCCTTGCTGCTCCATGATGGCTGAAGCCCCAAGGGAAACCAGAACTTCTAAAGTGGCCAAGCCTCAAAAAGTGGCTCCTGCTGCTTCCACCAAAGGGAAGCAACCTGTAAAGAAGGCCTCAATAGCAGAGGAGAAAGATGCTTCCAGGTGCCATCAAACCATCGAGAAGCATTTTTCCAAGGTGCATCAGGCATCTTCACATGCAACGTCTGCACGCCCCTCTTCTCTGACTGCACTCAGTGAAGTGGATTTAGAGGAACCAGTACCCTCTTCCAGACCTGATTTCCAAACTTGGTCCCCTAATGTATTCAGGTGAGAAGCATCTCCAATCCTTTCTAAAGGCAACAGTCATGCTGAGGATTTTCAGGGTGAGGGGGCATCCTGGCAGGATCATGGGCACAGTAGTCAGGGGGTGGAACTCCCTTTCTCTTCTACTGCATCAGCAACCCGCCCTATTGACCTTCTGATCCAGATGTCCCAATGAATCTACAACTCCTGATAGACAGGGCGATCAGGAAGGGCATCTCAGAGGGTTTACAGAGAGCGACCCAACATTCTTTGGCTGCCTCTGATTTCTCAGAGAGAAGATCCAGGGTTCGGGATGCTCTTCTGTCAGAGCAGTTTACCCAGGGACCAGTTTCTGGATTGGCTGAGGACCTCGCTTCTGCTGCCTCAGTGGCTCCTTCGCTGGTGTGGGCTGCTGATCGGCCGGAATCCAATATGTTGGCAGGTGAAGGCCCTTCACAAGAAGTTCTGGGTTTTGGGGGTTGCTTTAAACACGCTTTATTTAGTCCCTCATTGTTCAAGGCTAGAAACACCACCAATCTGAAGAACATGGATGATGAGGCCACTCCCACTCTTCCCCCTGAGGATGTGCTGTTCCATCAACCAGAAGCCAGGAAGGAAGTGGTTCCCTCGCCTAAGCTGTTTCTTTTTCTTTTTTATAAAAGTTTTATTGATTTTAACAACAAACAAAAACACATAAAACATAAAAACATCATCCTCCTTCATAGATTTACAAACAGTGTATCGGTTGGTTTACCACTTTTTTTTGTGCATCCATTTCCTAGTCACCATTATAGTTATATTATATAATAACTCATATTATCAATCAATAATTGTATAACCTAGTATCACTACTAAGCAATCATTTGACTATAATTTGGTTAATTCATACTTTATCGAGATAACTATAATTTACTTAATTTATTTTACAACAAATCATAAAATCATACCAAATCTATCTTAATAAAGTTTTATAAAAGTAGTATCAAAAAAAAAGAAAAAGAAAGTATATATTCATTATATCCTAAGTTTCTAAATATTCTATTATTATGTTTTATTATCTAACCATTGATAAAAAAGATCCCAAACTTGATTGTTTATCTTCTTGTTCTCTAATTTCAAATGTCAATCTACTCATTTCAGCACAGTCCAATATTTCCTTAACAGTTTCTTCCTCTGATGGAATTTTCTCACTCTTCCAATTTCTGAGGACATTTCCAGCACTTTTCAGATTTATTCTTGAACATTCTTGCTATTCTTGTCGGGGGGAAATGCCACCTGTAAAACATCTTATACAAATCTTCTTTATATGCTGTTGACATTGTCATTTTATAATTTTGAGACCACAATTTTTGCCATTTCTCTAAATCAATCCCATATCCAAAATTCTTCCCCCAAACAATCATCATTTCTTTAACTTGTTCCTCCTCTAATTTAATTTCCAGCAAATAACTATATAATTTTTTAATCACTTTTTCATCAGTACCTGTCAAAATCCTATCTAAATCAGTCAATTTATCATAAAATCGCTCCATCTTAGAATCTTTAAGATACCTTGAATGTATTTGCGCATATGAAAACCAATTCATCCTTATATCTTGTTCTTCTAGCTTTTGCATCGTTTTAAGTTCACTCTTTTCATCCAATTTTTCCCCATATCTAACTGTTTGTTCCTTCTTATATATTATAGGATAAGAAAAGGCTTCGATAGTTGATAACCAGACTGGGATTTTCAAATAACATTGTCTCTTATTTTTCTCCCAATTCAACCATAAAGACTCCCGTATATAATGCCTTCTAAAATAGCCCTGCAATTTAGTTCCCTTATACCACAGAAAAGCATGCCATCCCAGTAATAAATCATATCCTTCTAATGTCAACAATCTAGTCTTTCTTAATGTTATCCATTCTTTAGCCCACATTAAATTTGCAGCTTGGTAGTACAACTCCCAATTAGGAAGGCCAAATCCTCCTCTAATTCTAGCTTCTTGTAGAAGTTTTAATTTTATTCTCACTTTCTTACCTTGCCATATATAATTCAACACAATTTTATTTAGTTCTTCAAAATAATCTTTGCCAAGCCTAATTGGTATTGTTTGAAACAAATATAAAATTCTGGGTAAAATATTCATCGTGATTGTTGAAATTCTACTTATCAATGACAATTGTAGGTTTTCCCATTTCTTCAGATCAGATGCTATCTGACAAAGAATATGCTATCAAAATAAAGAGATGAACTGGCAGACTTATTAAAAATTCAAGTTACGAACAAGGTTAAATATTTGGGGATACACTTGATGTCAAGATGTATCACATTGAAAGAGAATAACTATATTAAACTTAAACAACAGATAGCCTAAGCTGTTTCTGAAGGTAATCAAGAAGCAGCTTGAAGCTCCTGCCACAGGGCCAAATCCTTTGGCCACTGATTGCAGGTTCTTCAATGTGAGACCTGAACTTACCAAGACCCTTCAGATTCCTACAGTTGATGCTCCGATCACAGCTTTGGCTTCTTCTTCGTCTGCCCCTTCAGATCCAAAGGAAGTCTTCAAGGCAGAGGAAAAACAGATGGAGCAGTCACTGCAGCGATCCCATTTGGCCGTTGCCTGGGTAGTCAAGGCTTCTTCAGCAGCTTCCTTCTTCACGAGAACCTCAATAAAATGGCTGAAACAGCTGCAGCAGAGGATTCCCCCATCTGATGTCCGGGCCCACCAGGACATCAACAAAATCATGGTGGCCGCAGAGTTTACGGCAGATGCCACTCCACACAGTGCCAGTTTTGCTTCGAAATCCATTGCTGCCTCAGTAGCAGCCAGGTGCATGTGCTGGCTTTGCAACTGGCAGGCTAATGGCAGGCACAAGTGGAAGTTAACATCTGCCCTGGTCTAAGGGGAGAAGCTCTTTGGTGAGGTCCTTGATCCCCTCTTGATTGAGACCAAGGACAAAATGAAGATCATGCCTTTGCTCCTGAAGAGGGTAGAACATTGGGCCACATCCTATTTCAAGCACCCTCAGTCCAGAGGGGAATTTTCTTCTGGGTTCCATTGGTCATTGAGACTTGCTTATCAGCATCAAGAGCCGCCTCCTGATCGCTCAGGCAAGGGTAGGCAGCAGTTTGCTTTAAACAGCCCTTTTGAGGAGGAGAAAGTTGCCCGTACCATCGGCAGTGCTAGTGCTCTCTCCGTTCCCATTGGTGGTCGTTTAGTGCGGTTTGCTGACCAATAGAACGCCTGGGTTCTATCAACCATTAAATTGGGTCTTTCACTTGAGTTCTACACTCATCCAAGGTTCTTTATCTCCTGACCAGTATTGAAGGATGCTGGGAGGAGGAGTTTGATGGAGCCAGCCATCCAGCACTTGTTGGACCTAGACGCCATTCAGGAGGTTCCCCTCGATCAACAAGGGTTGGGATTCTACTCCAGAATTTTCATGATCCCTAAGGCCTCGGTGTGTGTGTGTGTGGAGGACTATTCTCAATTTGAAATGACTAAATAAATATATTGTTTACAGGCATTTCAAAATGAACATTCTTTTTTCCATTCTGGAGAGCATTCAGCAGGGGGACTTCCTCACATCAATAGACTTGATGGAATCCTATTTACATGTTCCTATTTGTTCCTCACACAGGAGGTTTCTCTGGTTCTGTTATCTGGGTAAACATTTCCAATACAAAGCCCTTCCCTTTGGTTTATCTTTTGCCCCCAGGGTGTTTACCAAGATTCTTGCTCCTTTGGCAGCATACCTCCGCACCTTCCCGGTGCGTCTTCAGTGTTATCTGGATGACATATTAATAATGTCTTCTTTTCAGAGGGCCCAGCAGGATCTGCAGGCTACTATTTCAGTGCTGCAGAACCTGGGGTTCTCCATTAACCAGAAAAAGAGTCATTTCTTTCCCATGAAGCATCTCCTTCATTTGGGGGCCATTATTGACACTGGAATGTGTCAGGTATTCCTCTCCCAGGAGCATCTGTCTGGCCTTCAGGGGATGATTAGGCATGTTCAGGACAAGACTTTGGTCCCTTTGGACCTTCTTTCTCAACTGTTGGGCAAGATGATTTCCTGTATTGGAACTGTTTTCTGGGCCAGGCTTCACACCAGATCCCTTCAGTAGTTTTTGCTTCTGTTCCAGAAAGCAGGATCCAATCACTCCCCAAGGAAAGTTAAGTTGCCTGGACTAGTATTTCTTTCCTTTCATTGGTGGCTTTCCAGGGCCATGTCCAGGGGTCAGTCTTTCAAACTAGAATCCTGTCTGATTCTTACTACTGATGCTTCCCTATCAGATTGGGGGGGCTATCTAGGTTTCCTCTGGGCCCAGAGGGTATGGTCTCCTCAGGAACAGGCTCATAGGATTAACTGACTGGAGCTCAGAGTGGTTCATTTGGCCCTGAGGAAATTCCTTGGCCAGGTGTCGGGGTCTAATATCTTGGTTATGAGAGACAATGTGGCCACTAAGGCTCACATCAAGGTGAGGCAAGGTGGCACCAGATCCTGGTCCCTTATGACAGAGGCAGAGTCTCTGGTTAGGTAGGCGGAACAATACCTTCACTCGATCAGGGTTGAGCACATTTCTGAGTCTGATAATTCACAGGCAGATTTGCTCAGCAGAACAACCATTGACCATTCAGAATGGCAATTGCATCCTTCTCTAGTTCACCGGATCTCCCGGATATTTGGTTGCTCTGTGGTAGATCTATTTGCTTCATCCCTTAATGCCCAACTGCCCAGATACTATACAGGTTTTTCTCCTAGGGTGCGGAAGGCACTAATGCCTTGTGTTGCAGCTGGCCTTCGGGTCTCCTCTACACTTTTCTGCCATTGCCACTCATCCCAGCCATGATTCATAAGCTCCTGTTGGAACAGGCTGAGATCATATTGGTGGCTCCCTATTGGCCCCGCAGGCATTGGTTTGCCAATTTGATGGGCCTCTCCATGAACCCTCTTGGCGGATTCCTGAGGAAGATGTCTCTCTTCTCCAGGGATCCTTGTCTCACCTGGAGCCCCAGTGGTTGCAACTGGCAGTGTGGAGATTGAGTGGGGCATCTTAAAGAGCACCCACCTTTCCAACAAGGTTATCCAAATGATTCAGGCCTCCAGGTACCTGTCTACAATTCACATTTATGAAGCTACTTGACAAGCTTTTTCAGTTTGGTGTGCCAAGTCCAACATCTTACTATGACAAGCTTCAGTGGCTGTAGTCTTGGAATTTTTACAGGCGGGCCTGGACTTTCTCCCAACACTCTCCGACAGCAGGTGGCAGCCATTTTGTCAGTCTTGTCGTGTGGGAAACTGAAACTTTAACTCAGCATCCTACGGTTCGTAGGTTCCTCAGGGGGGCTTTCCAACCTTTGCCCTCCTATGGTTCATAGGTACCCCACTTGGAACTTGGTAGATGGGTCCTCCAACAAGTCATTTCAGAATGTACCAGTCAGGACCAGTCTTAACCCTCCTGAGGACAACCCTGTTTTGGTATGTCCCATCCTGACCTGTCAATGCATTACAAGGGAATATGGCCATTGTTTATCTGAATGCCACTTTTCCTTGTAGGCGAGACAGGTCAGCCCCACCCTTTGACTGGTTCCCTTCCTGGGTCCATGGGTGGGTGGGGGGTCCCTACTAACCTTTTGTTCTTTTTCCTTCATTAGAGGCAACCCGGTCTGTCACACAGTCTTCGCATAAACTGGGGAGGAGTCACCCGGAGTGGGCAGAGCTAGGCTAATAAGCCTTTTGCACAGATTCAGTCCTAAGCAGATAAGGAAGAGTACTTACTACCCATCCTGACCTGTCTCGCCAACAAGGAAAAGTGGCATTCAGGTAAACAGCGCCCATTCCCATTTCTCTTTCTCTCTCTCATCTATAACTGCTAAGATTGGAAGCTATTTTTTTTATAATCTTATTTCTTTGCAGTTTTTTTCACACACATTTGTGTATATGTATCTTCCTTTCCGCTATTTATTCAAAATGGGCAATGATTTTGTGTGTGCGTGTGTGTCTGTGTAGCATGTGTATATCTGTGTTATGTATGTGTATGGATATGTATATATATTTCACTTTTAATGTGTGCCAGTGTAACTTACAGTAAAATAATGACAAAGTTATCTCATCCTATCTTCCTTCTTTCCTTCCCAACCCCATTCCTCCCCACACCCTATTTTGTGTTGGCTTCCCAGCCAAGTACTTACCAGGTCTGATCCTGTTTAGCTTTCTAAAATCAGCCTACTGAAATAAATACCAAACTAAACTGCCCAATAATTTACCTACCATCACTATCTTGCACCTGATTTCAATGTAAACAGCCAATCTGCAGTATTACTAAATTTTGCTAGGCATCTGCTGCATATTACTCTCTTCCTTGATAATCTAGTCCAGAGGTCCCCAAACTTGGCAACTTTAAGACTTGTGGACTTCAACTCCCAGAATTCTCCAGTCAGCAAAGCTGGCTGAGGAATTCTGTGAATTGAAGTCCACAAGTCTTAAAGTTGCCAAGTTTGGGGACCCCTGATCTAGTCTTAGGTGGGCAAAACAGTCTGGAGTCACTGGCAAGAGGAGCTCAACATGGAGAAAAGTTGTGTGTCTCCCCATATTCCTTTCTCCGAGAGCAGCCTCGTCCCCTCCTTCTCATTTGTGAAGCGTGCTAAATTTAAAGGTGCTGCGAGAGACTGCTCGCGGAGAGAGGAATATGAGGAGACACCTGACTTTTCTCCGTACCAAGAGGGCTGCTCTCTCACTCTCGCCTCCACTCTTGGCAAGGAAAAAAGTCAGTGAGAGCAGCAGTTGAGGCAGTCGATCATCCATCCCAGGGCTCAGCTCACTACATTCAGGGATTGGGGGATGCAGCAGCAATGAGGCGGCAATGGTGATTCCGGTGATGTTGGGGCTTCCGGGACCAGTTCCCCCCACTGCCATCCATGCGGGATTTGGAAGCTTTCCGCTGTGCTGGGAGACTCTTGCTCTCTCACCAACAGCAACAGGAAGGAACACGTGGAGAGGCTCATGTAGGCTCCAGCCAGGTTAGCGGCTACTTCTATCACCTGCTGCTGTTTTTGGGAGAGTAAAAATTTCCCAGCATAACGAAAAGCTTCCAAGCCCCCCACTCCATCGGAAACAGCTTCTGGGCAAGCAGAGAGAAGCAAGATTCAATCTGATTTGCTTCTCTGCTTGCCTGGGAGCTGTTTCTTTCTTCTTCTTTTTTTAATGAACTTTATTAGCCTTTTATGTGTTTTAAAAACAAAAAGATAATCATTACATTAACAGTTTTGTGACATCAATCTCATACATTTCTATCTTTTGTGCATATTTACAAATATATATGATTTGTGCAAATATATACATTTAATCTATAAATTGCTTATCTTAGATTCCTTCATTTTCCATCTGTCTTAACTCAATCCAATTATAACATTTTCCCCAGATTTTATAATGTCCAGACTCATCTTTTCTCTGTAACATTAAGGTCAGTTTGTCCATTTCAGCATGGCATAATTTTTTGAATGATCAATTCATCTGGGGGAATACAGCTGTGCTTCCAGCATTGAACATAAGCTATTCTGGGAGCCATTAAAATATGTAATGCATTATATTTTATGTTTTTTCCATATTTCTTTTTCAATATCCTAACAAAAATAATGTTGGTTCCAATTCTATTTGATCCTTAAGAATTTCTTGCAGCCAATATTTAATTTTAAGCCAGTATTTCTGGGCCTCAGGACAAGACCACCAAATATGATAGAAATTACCCTCTTTCTTTCTACATTTCCAACATTCTGGACTCATTTTGGGGGTATATCTTCACCAATCTCTCTGGGGGAAGATGCCATCTATAGAACATCTTATAAATGTTATCTTTGTATGACACCGATTTTGTTAATTTGTAGTTTTGATTCCAAATACATTCCCAAACTGTCAAATGTATATTAAGTCCTATGTTTTGAGCCCAAGCTATCATACATCCCTTAACAACAACTTCTTCTAATTCTACCTCTAACAAAAGCTTATAAAATTTTGTAATTTTTTTCATCTGGGCCTAATATAAAATTTTATCCAATTGTTGTAATTCCGAATATATTACAAAATCCTTTATATTTTTTTATATCTATTTTGTAACTGGAGATATGCCCACCAATCAGTACAAATGTCAGAGTTCCAGAAATTGTCCGTTTCAATCAGAAACTCTGAGACAAGCATATTCTCAAAATGCTTTATTTAAAACAGAAACAGCACATCTATGGAATTCTGGAACTAAGGTTCCTTCCAGACTTCCCACAATACTTAATAAACACCCACCCCTTTTCTCCCACATCATAAATCACATGAACCAATCACCCTTCAACTTTAATTCTTACTGCACCATAGAAAATGACCCTGACAGTCTTATGTATGTATTATGTATACTGAAAATTACTCAAATAACAACCCCCCTCCCATCCTTCGTAGCTGTGTGGCAGCTTTTAATAGGGATTCCAAAGCTGATAGGCATCCCCCCTTGGAAAATTCATCTCCTAAAAAAATCATATAAGACAAACAGGGGTTAATGATAGATTTTAACCTGCTCTCCCACAAACTTTAAGTTTGTTCGGAAATTCCTCATGAAATTGTTTAACCAATCTATCTGCATGTACATCCTAACTTTTGACCCAAGTAGCATCTGATACAGGGTGACCCTTCCATAAGACCAGATATTGTAATTGTCCTCAGTGTAATCTAGAATTGAGGATTTTTTTGATTTCATAATGTGTTTCACCCTGTATGATTAAAGGGTTTGGGGGAGCAATAGTGATGTACTAGCTGGTTTTAATAAACCACTATGGAACACTGGGTGAATTTTTCCTAATAGCCAGGGAAGAGTTAGTTGGACCATGACCAGATTGATTATCTTGGAAATGGGAATGGACCTAAGAATTTAGGTCACAACTACTTACTAGGAAGTTTCAATCTAAGATACTTGGTTGACAAATATACTTTGTCTCCTACTTTAAATGGTGGTTGGAGGGATCTATGTTTGTCTGCTTGCTTTTTGTAATCTTTTGCAGCTTCAGTCAAAGCTTTTTTCATGTTCTCCCAACCTTTTTTTAATGAGTTCATCCATTCTGTTACAGACATGGATGTAGGAGGTTCTCTAGGTAATTTGGGCATCGGGACAAATTCCATGCCAGTATTGATTTGGAATGGAGTTAACCCTGTGCTGCTATATACTGCATTATTATAAGCAACCTCTGCAAATGGTAATAATTCAGCCCAGTTTTCTTGTTGATAATTTACATAGCATCTAATGTATTGTTCTACCATGGTGTTTGCCCTCTCTGCTGCTCTGTTGCATGCTGGATGGAATGCTGAGGATAATCCTTGAGATGACACAATAGACCTTAAAAACTCCCTCCAGAACTTAGCGATAAACTGTACCCCTCTGTCTGAGATTATTCTATGAGGTACTCCATGTAGCCTATAGATATGCTTCATGAACAGTTTTGCAAGCTTTTTTTCAGATGGTAGTCATTTACAGGATGTAAAGTGGGCTTGCTTAGAGAAAAAGTCAATAAAAGTCCAAATGATTGTATTCCCTGTACTTTCAGGTAATTCCATGATAAAGTCCATTGAGATTTCTTCCCATGGCTGTGTTGGTTCAGCTACTTGTTGGAGGAGACCAGGGTTTTTTCCAGTCCTGTGATTCATTGTGGCACAAATTGAGCAAATTTTTACATAGTCCTCGATGTCAGGTTTCATTTTTGGCCACCAGAACTGTCTTCTGACTAAAGGTAGGGTTTTTAAGAACCCGAAATATCCCCCCAGTCGTGGCTATGTTTTAGTACCATTAGTCTCAGAGTTGCGGGTACATAAAGTTTAGTCCCTTTCCAAGCTTCATTGATTGTTAATTTGGGTTGATGTTCCACAAACCAGGGATCAGTCAATAGGGCTGCTTTCAATTCTGTGGTCAGTTTGTCTTCCAGGCAGTTGGGGTTGCGGTTGGCTTGGGCTCGAGTGGTTACTTGGCCTGCCAATTGAAGTTCTGATATTAAAGACTGTACTATTTGATCTCGGTGACTGTCAACTGGGTTTCCTGGACAGGGCATCTGCCAATATGTTTTTCCCTCTGGGGATATATTTCAGGTTGAAATTGAAATATTGAGCCCAGCGGACTTGTTTAGGGGATAGTTTCTGATGTGTCTATAGTGCTTTGAGGCTTTTGTGATCAGTCCATACCTCAAATGACTCCTTCACCCCTTCTAAGAATTGCCTCCAAGTCAACAAAGCCCATCTTACTGCAAATGCTTCTTTCTCCCAGACTGCCCATCTTCTGTCTGTGTCTGTTAGTTTTTGGGATGCATATGTGCAAGGCATCAGTCGGTTCTGAGAGTCCTTTTGTAGCAGAATGGCTGCTACTGCCACATAACTAGCATCAGCTAGGATTATAAAAGGACTGGTCAGGTCTGGGTGCTGGAGAATGGGCTCAGATGCAAAGAGGCATTTTAAGGTTTCAAAAGCTTTCTGACAGTCCATTGTCCAAGCAAGGGGGTGACTGGGCTTCAGTTTTGTAGGGGAAGGACCCATTTTTAATGACTCTGTCAAAGGGAGGGTAACTTTGGCAAAAAAAAAGGAATTAATTGTCTATAGAAATTGGCAAAACCCCAAAAGCTTTGAAGTTGCGTTTGTGTTTTGGGGGGTTGCCAGTCTAGCACGACTTTCACTTTTCCAAGGTCCATCTCAATTCCCTGGTTGGAGATTCAGTAACCTAGGTAATCCAGCAACTCTTTGTAGA
This sequence comes from Pseudonaja textilis, assembly GCF_900518735.1. Next base: position 11,985,305 of record NW_020769344.1, read on the forward strand.
ATTCGCATTTTGACAGTTTTACATATAACTTGGCAGCTAAAAGTTTTTTCAGCACTTGTCTGACCAATTTGACATGTTCCTTGATGGTTTCACTGAATATAAGGATGTCACCAGGTAGACAAGGACCTCCTGGTACAGGTGCAGATGTAACACTTCGTTGATGAGTTGCATAAATACTGTGGGGGCTCCTTGGAATCCAAAAGGCATGACTCGGAATTGGAAACTACCTAAAGGACAGTTGAAGGCTGTTTTCCATTCATCTCCTTCTTTTATACGGACTCTGTATTATGCTTCTCTCACATCTAGCTTGGTGAAGATCTTGCCTTTTGACAGGTGATTTAATAAGTCTTTCATGAGGGGGAGAGGGTACATGTTTTTAATGCACACAGCATTTATGCTTCTAAAGTCAACACATAATATCAACCTGCCATCTTTCTTTTCCTTGAATAGCACGGGGGCAGCTAACCTTGATTTGGCAGGTTCAATAAAACCTCTGTTCAAATTTTCATTGATGTATTTCCTCAATTTGGTCATTTCAGCCAGTGTCATGGAATACATTTTTGGTTTTGGTAGTTTCCCCCCGGGTTCTAATTCTATGGCGCAGTCAGTGTGGAGGTTAAACATTACATTCCTCTTCACTGAATGCCTCAGCCAAGTCTCTGTATTGTTTGGGTACTTGGGGAATACCTGGAAGAAGGTCTGAGGCGGTGGCTGCTGCTTCAGTTTCTGGACCCAGGTTGGATGGTGGTTTCTTAGTGGGAGGAAGGTGGGGCAGTAGGCTCAATGCAATAATGATTTTCCTGAATCCATCCTCGCACTTGATGGTAGGGGCCCATTTATCTAGCCAAGCAAGTCCCAATATGATCAACTCTGGTATTCTTGGAGCCACTATAAAGCGTATGAGTTCGCAGTGAGGACCCATTTCCTTTTTGATCAACTCTGTCAATTGGGTTACTGGGGTTCTCCCAATTAATGTCCCATCCACTTGTTCTAATCTGATTGGGCATCTTAGTGGGTTAGACTTTATGCCCAATTGTTCAATGATGGGAAGCCCACTAAGAGCATCTAGAGCATCCAGTATCAATGACAGCGTCTAATTCCCCTGCCTCCCCTGTGTTAGGTACCACTAACTTGACTTTGACAGTATGATGGGAGCACTCACCATTGGGTCATCTTCATCAGTGGGGTTCTCTGTTGGTTGCAGAAACGTGACATACAATGTAAAAAAAAAAAAAGATTGACACACCCCTCAGGGAATATAAGGAGGCATGTTAGCTCTGACTCCCTGTTTGGGTCAACTTGTTTATTCGTAATAGCATCTTGGACAAACTCTCTCCATGCGGCGTTCACTTCTTGATTTACGGTCTTGTTTGTTATCGGACTTGGCAGGCAGCTTCTGGAAGACTGTCAAGGATTCCTCCAGTCAAAGGAATTTAACTCTGTCGTTCCTGGTCCTGTCTGTTTGTGTATTTTCCTTTGGAAATTTGGACTCTCACCTTGTGGCTACAGGTGAGACAGAACATTTTTGACCCAAACCTTTACACCATCTTCTGACCAAGATGGATAACCAACAGCAGCAACAGCAGATTAATCAACTTCTGCATGATAACCAGGTTTTGCAGCAACAAGTCACCCAACTGGTTAACCAACTTATGTTGCTGCAAGCTCCTGCTGCTGCTCCTCCTGCCCCTCCCTGTAGGAAATGCCTGGTAGCTGTGCCGGATAAATTCTCTGGACAGCCTGAAATGTTCCCGGCTTTCATGGAGCAGTGTCAATTATTTATGTCTCTGCAGCCAGAAGATTTCCCTGATGACCGGGCTCGGGTGGGGTTTGTTATCAGTCTTTTGTCGGGTTCGGCTGCTAGGTGAGCCACTCCTTTATTGGTGCAAAATAGTCCCTTACTAACTGACTATCAGGGCTTTTGGCACCACCTACACTCGATGTATGAGAACCCCATAAAAGCTCAGACCGCTGCCAGATGCTTAAAGAAACTTCGCCAGGGGAAACGCCCCTTGCAGGAGTTCATTTCAGAGTTTCGACTGCTCTGCTTGGACTCTGCCTGGAATGAGGCTGCTCAAATCAATGCCTTCCAAGATGGTTTGTCGGAGGACATACAAGATGAGTTGGTGCACGTGGAGCCGGCCCTGACCCTTGATTCTCTGGTGGTGCAATGTTTGCGCATTGATGCCCGGCTTCAATGGCTCAAGACTAGATGCCCAGTTCTGGAACAGCATCCACCTCAAGGCCACAGCATCCTGTACAACCAGCGCCCCAGGTCTTCCACAGTGCCATGGCCAGGGCTGAGAAGCTGATGAAGTTGGGTGCGGCCCGACCTTGTCTGACGGCCCAAGAACGTACCCGGAGACTTCAAGGAGGCTTATGCCTGTATTGTGGGGGGCCTGGACATTTTGTGAATTCATGTCCTGGTAAACGATGTGGGGCACGCAAGCCAGTGCCTGAATCAAACCTTGTACAGTCGGAGAAACGGGGCAGGCCTGGCCTCGGGGAAACCCTAGGTCGGGCATGTATTAGTCAACCTCCCGAAGTGGCGGAGGTGAACTCTGGTCCCCCTCGACATTTACTTTTAGACACGAGGGTTTTCTTACAGTCCCAGTCGGAGGGGATTCCTGCAGTTGTGTTGGTGGATTTGGGGGCTACTACCAGTTTCATGGACCAGGCCTTTGCAACTCATTTTGATGTCCCTTTGGTTGCGGTGGAGCCTCCAATCAAGGTGGAAACGATTGATGGGCAGGAGCTTCGGGCTAGGCCCATTCATTTCGCCACCCAGCCATTGCACCTGGCTATTGGGGACCATGAAGAGGCGATTAGTTTTTACATCACTGCAGACCTCCATCTCCCTTTGGTTCTTGGTATGGCCTGGCTACGGTTACACAATCCTCTGGTGGCTTGGGCGCAGAACGCCATTTTGTTCCCGAGCCTCCAGTGTGTGGACCATCTAAGACACACCTGTGCTGGCCAGGACATCACCACCCCCGCTGTCTCCGTACCTCCTGAACTATCTGACTTCTCCGATGTTTTTAGTGAGAAGGAGGTGGATTGGTTACCCCCGCATCGACACTATGACTGTCCTGTGGACCTTCTGCCCGATGCCCCCATTACCCAAGGGATGCCTGTATTCTATGTCTGAGCCCGAAATGGCTGCTCTTCATGAGTTTTTGGAAAAGAACTTGGCCCGAGGGTTTATCTGGCCGTCGTTGTCTCCTTTTTCCGCTCCCGTCCTTTTCGTTAAAAAGAAGACGGGAGATTTGCATTTGTGTTGCAACTACTGCCAGTTGAACGCCGTTACGGTGAGGAATAGTTATCCCTTACCGCTCATTCCAGAGTTGATGGAGCGATTGCGGGAGGCCACTATTTTCACCAAGCCCGATCTTCGAGGGGCCTACAACCTGGTGCGGATATGCAAGGGGGACGAATGGAAGATGGCATTTGGTACCCATTATGGCCACTTTGAATATACCATAATGCCATTTAGGTTGACCAATGCCCCCGTGGTTTTCCAGCATTTGATGAACAATATATTACGGGACATGCTTGATCGGTTCGTGGTGGTATACCTGAACGACATTTTAATTTATTCGAGGTCCAGGGACAGCCACCTTCACCAAGTTCACCAGGTATTACAACGTCTTTGGGAGCATAAACTCTATGCGAAGCTGGAGAAATGCCTCTTTTTCCAGACTTCCATAGAGTTCTTGGGGCATATCATCTCTCCCGAAGGCATTGCTATGGACCCGCGGAAAGTAGAGGCTTTGTGTAATTGGAAACCCCCTCGTCGAGTGAAAGACGTGCAACGTCTCTTGGGGTTCACAAATTATTACAGGTCCTTCATCCCGGGTTTTGCCAAGATGACGGATCCCATCACCCAGCTCCTTTGCAAGAAGGTCCCATTCCAGTGGGCCCCCCCCGCAGCAACAGGCCTTTGAGGCCATCAGGAAGGCCTTCGTTGCAGAACCGATCTTTAGGCATCCTGATCCCCATCGTCCATTTGTGGTAGAGACGGATGCATCCAACATGGCTATTGGGGCGGTGTTGTTACAAGCTCCAGCGGATGGCGCACCTCTTTTTCCAAAACCAGGGTACCTTATGCCAAAATTCTCTTGGTTTCTATGCTGTCCTCTTTTTCTCCACTCCTCCTGCACAATCTTATTCCAGTTGACTCTTCCTCTTCAGGGTGGCCATTTTAGACCACCGCTTCAGATGTCTTTGGGAGGGAGTGTTTGCCAGGCCAGGGAGGGGCTATGTGGCTCCCCTCTACCCGGCTGGTGGTCTCCCCTTCCTCCACCACTCCTATGAGATGGCTTCTGCCCCAGATCTGAACGATCAGGGCTCTCCGATGAAGAAGCATGGACCAAAGCCACAGACGATCATGGTCAGCAGTCCAACTTCGAGGAAGTTCAACCCGAAGTCTCAGTCAATAGGAGTTCTGATGTACCTCCTGCCTATCAGGTACTTACAGTAGCACAAGGCAACACCAATTGATGACTTAGTAGCCAGGCATCAACACCCTAATTAACAACTAAAAACACAACCAGGAACAATATAAACACAAAGCATAGAACAGCACAGTGTACATATTAAAAGAGAGAGAAAGAGAAAGGTTCCCAGATGATGGACTCCAGCATGAGCCTGAAAATGTGGAAGAATAAACTTTTGGTCCCAGGTACCGACTCAGCCTGAACCTTGCAACATTATCCTGGGACATGTGTATTTACCTTCATTCGTGAGGTAGATTTCTGCCTATTGCTATGAAGGTTGGAGAACATTTTTTAATCTGTTTGTCAAACATGTACAAGATAACAAGTATAGGTATGAACATAAACATAAACAAAGGAAGTAAATACAGATAAATGGGGACAGTAAGACAGTAAGATGGTAGGCAATGCTAGTGAGGTTATGCACGCCCCCTTTATGGACCTCTTAGGAATGGGGTGAGGTCCACAGTAGACAGTTTGAGATTGAAGCTGTGAAGGTTTGAGATTGTAACAATGGAGTCGGGTAGAGCATTCCAGGTGTTGACCACTTTGTTGCTGAAGTCATATTTTCTGCAATCGAGTGTGAAGCTATTTTCCTTGAGTTTGTATCAATTGTTTGCCCGTGTATTATTATGGTTGAAGCTGAAGAAGTCGTTGAGAGGCAAGACATTGTAGACAATTTTGTGAACTGTGCTTAGATTGGATCGCAGGCGGAGCAGTTCCAGATTATCCAAGGCCAAAATTTTGAGCCTGGAGGCATAGGGAATTCTATTGTGAGTTGAGGAGTGGAATACTCTTCTCAAGAAATACCTCTGAACCAGTGGTGGGATTCAAAAAATTTTACTACCAGTTCTGTGAGCATGGTTTGCTTGGTGGGCATGGCTTAGTGGCCATGTGACTAGGTGGGCATGGATTGGTGGTCATGTGACTGGGTGGGAATGGCTTGGTAGCCATGTAACTGGGTGGGCATGGCTTGGTGGTCATGTGACTGGGTGGGCATGGCCAACTCAATGTCACTCACGTCAAGGGGTGCCTTGCCTGCCTCCCCCCTCCCAGCCATTCCTTGTCACATCTAGCCTCAACATATCTATAGTTCTGTAAAAATGTTGTCCACCTTTTTTGACTTTATTAACTACATACTAGAGATGTACTTTCATTGATCACTGAAAGGAGGAAATGGCTCACATGCTTTGCCCAAGAGTGTGATAGGCAACAGGCTTTTAAGGGGCTGCCAGAAAGAGGGGGACAATGTATTTTCCAAAGCATCAGAAGGCAAACAAGAAGCAATGGATGGAAACTAATTAAAGAGAGAAGCAACCTAAAAGTAAGGAGGAACTTCCTGACAGTGAGAACAATTAACCAGTGGAACTGCTTGTCTCCAGAAGTTCTGGGTGCTCAATCACTGGAAGTTTTTAAGCAAAGACTGGACACCCATTTCTCTGAAATGGTATAGGGTTCCCCCCAAGGTCCCTTCTAAGTGTTATTCTGTTATTCTAACACCTTTCCCAGGACCTCTACTCAGAGTTTGGCATCCTCATTTCCCTCCCTGAGCAGGGGGTTGGAGTAGAAGACCTCCAAAGTCCCTTTCAACTCTGTTATACACATGTATTTATGCTCTGGAGTCTGGACTGTAGACATTGAATACATGTAAATCTCAAAAAATACGTAGTAGCCTTGGGCAAAAGAAAGGCAGTAAAATCATTCTAGGTGTAGGGACAGTGTAAAATATTAATATATGATAAATAACGAAAAAATTAAAAATAATAGCACAGAGTTTTCTCTCTTTCTCTCTCTCCCTATCTTTCTTTCTTTCTTTTTCTTTCTTTCTTTCTTTCTTTCTTTCTTTCTTTCTTTCTTTCTTTCTTTCTTTCTTTCTTTTTCTTCCTATTTCTTTTTCCTTTCTTTTTCTTTCTCTCCCTTCCTCTTTCTTTCTTCCTCTTTCTTTTTCTTTCTTTCTTTCTTTCTTTCTTTCTTTCTTTCTTTCTCTCTTTCTTTCTTTTCTTGTCTTTCTCTCTCTCATACACACACACCACACACTCTCTCCCCCTTCCTTCCTATTTCTTTTTCTTTTTCCTCTTTGTCTCTTTCTCTCTCTTCCTCTTTCTTTCTTGCACTTTCTTTCTTTGTCTCTTTCTTTCTTTCTCTCCTTTCCTCCACCGCTTCTCACTTCTCCCAGGTGCCTAAAGAAATTGGGCAAAGGTGGTGGCGGTCCTGCTATGGAAGGCAGCCCTGGTAGTTGCCGCCCTCCCTTTCAGAGCACCTCTGCCACCGCTTGCTTCTCCCAGGTGCTGAAAGGAAGTGGGTGGTGGCACTGCTGCTATGGAAGGCAGCCCTGGGAGTCCCTGCCCTCCCTTTTGACCTTCACCACCACTCGGTTTGCCCGGGTGACAAAAGGAAGCAGGCAGCAGTGGCGGCAGTGCTATGGAAGGAGCCCCGGGAGTCCCCACCCTCCCGATCTGAGCACCTCCTCCACCACTCGCTGCGCCGCAGCCACCATGTGGTAGGGAGAGCTGGGAGAGTGCCGTATGGCAGCTGAGCCAGCCAGCTGAGCCCAGGGATGGTGGGGGGCAGCTAGCTAGGCCCCAGCCAGTGCTTCCACCAGGGATGGGGCCGCACTGGTGGGGAAGCCAGCCAGCCAGCCAGCCAAACCTGAGGACGGGGATGGGGATAAAGATCCAGGAATAGTGGTGGAGGGCCAGGAAGATCTAGAAATGGTGTGGGGGGGGGGAAGATCTGGGAATGGAGGGGCTAGCATGACTTGCAGGCTTATTTGTGAGCAGACAGGTCAGGGTTGCTCAGTTGGGGTACAGGCACCATGTGGGACGTCAGGTTAAAGACAAACCATGAGGGCCGAGTGTGCTGCATAGGAAGTGAGGAGTGACTGGGTGGGGTGAGGGTCAGGCAGGCAAGTGAGTGACCAGGAAACTGGGTTGGGGGCATGGTCAGCCAGAAGTCATTATCGGTTTGGTGACCCACACCAAATCATCACTACCGGTTCACCTGAACCAGTACGAATCAGTTGAATACTACCACTGCTCTGAACCCACTCAATTATGTTAATGTCTGATATACAGTGAGAATTCTAGGCAGACAAGCTGTATTTGTCTGGCAAAGGTTTTATATGCTCTAGTTAGCAATTCAATGTTACCGGAGAAGAAGTGTCGCAAAATAAGGTTAACAACTCTTAATGCTTTTTTGGCAATGCTGTTACAGTGATCTCTGAGTGAGGGTCATCTATGAGATTGTTCCTGCCCAACTTGTATTTGGTGTTCTGATTTTCATTGCCAATGTGTAGGACAGAGCATTTATTAGTTGAAATTTGGAGTTGCCAATTACATAACCATTTGACACATAGTCAAGGTTGCTTTGTAGGGCAGCAGCATTGTCAGTGGTGTTAATTTTACATCATCAGTGAAGAGGACACAACTGCTTTTAATATGATCGCATAGGTCATTGATGTGAAGCAGAAAGAGTGTGGGTCCTAAAACGCTGCCTGTTAACTGGTGCTGGATTTGATAGGGCTCACCCTATTTTGACTATTTGTTGCCTGTTTGACAGGAATGCAGCTATCCACTTGTGCACAGATCCAGAGATGCCGTAAGAGCTTAGTTTCAAGAGTAGTTTGTCATGCACAACTGAATCAAACGCTTTGCAGAAATCTACATAAATTGGGTCTATTGCTTTACCCTGGTCAAGATGTGTGGTCCAAATGTTTCTGCAGTGTAGGAGTTGCAGATTACAGGACAAATTTTTCCTGAAACCAAACTGCTTGTTAGAAAGCAGGTTTTTTGTTTCTAAGGGGAGGTTGAGGGATTGGTTTATAATTGATTCCATGTCTTTACAGGTGACACAACATAGTAAGATTGGTCTGTAATTTTCTACTAGACGAGGGTCTCCCTTTTAAAAAATAGGTGTGACTATGGCTAATATCCAGGGGTGGAATTCTACCAGTTCGCACCTATTCGCTGGAACTGGTTGTTAACTGGTTGTTAAGCAGTTTGGAGAACTGGTTGTTAGAAGAAATATCCTTTTGTTTTTTCCCACTTTACTAGCCCAATTCTGTAAGGAAGGCAGGAAGGAAAACTTGGTGTTGCTTACAAAAATTGCCTCTCCATTAACCCTTATTACATTCTTGGCAGCACTAGACTTCCTGTCTCTGGAACTTATTTGGAATTTTTTTTTCTCTCCTTTGATGGTACTTTGCTTATAGGGAGCCCAAAATTGACATATGTGTAGCATTTCAGTTGGAAACCTGACAGCTTGACTTTCTAAGGGGAAGGATTATTTTAAGCTTTTTATGCTGCTGTTGGGAGAAAATACTCCTGTTGGAGTTAGCACTTTGAAGAAATAATTGAATAACAAAGCAGAGTTGCTGGAAAGGAGCTTTTAATGACTAGGAACCAAGATGAGTGACATTCAGTAAGGTCGGGATGGGATTCTACAGGTTCAGGCCAGTTTGGGTGAACCAGATGTTAATTTTACATCCAGTTCAGCAAACCGGTAGTTCTGAAAAACAGCTGGCCCTGCCCACGCTACCCCTCCCCTCCCAGGAGTCCCCATGAGGTCTGTCTGGTTCCCAGGTAAGTGTAGGATTGCCTTCTGGGAGCAAACAGGGTGGGGGGAGGTCTGGGGCCACCTCCCCACCCCATTTGTGTTCCCAGGAGGCTGCAGGGAGGATTGCTAGGCCAAAAATGCTGCCTTTTTTTGCTCCCAGTAGGCTCCAAAGAAGCTTGCTAGGTGGAAAATGCCACCTCCCCCTACACCCTGCTTTTGCTCCCAGGAGGCTCCTGGGAGCAGGGCCTAGGAAGCTTCCCTGCAGCCTCCTGGGAGCATCCAGCCATCCAGTATGCCTAGATTCAGTGTTTAGACAAAAGGACATTTGGAGCTAATGCAGTATTGATTACTGCCTTGGGAATGTCCTGGGTAAACAAAACTAGGCAATCTCCTAAAACTGCTGGAGCCAATCTTCTTTCTTTATTCCATATCCTCCTCTTCAAAACTAATAAGTTGCTCTGCTTTTTCATGCCAGGCTTAGTGTGGTAAGTTCAGAGTGGATTTTGTAGAGAACAGCTTACCTTTAGGTCTCATTCATTTGCTCAATTTCAGAGCATACATTACACAATTTCTAAAGCATAATTCAGACTATTCAGTAGTTTGCCTAGCTGCTGCTTCATTACTTCTACTGGTGTCACAACCTTGATGGAGTCCAATGGCCTTTTAAATTTGACAAGCAAAAAACACAGTAAATATTTCTCACAGGCATTTTCCCTTTTCCACTTTGTGGTTCGATATTTAACATACAAAATTATATGCTGTGTTACTATTCAGGCAGTTTGCAAACTTGTGTTTTTTGTTGTGTAATTTGAAGATGGTGGTAAATTCTTGGTAATAAAATGGCAAGTAGAAAGGCTCACTTCTACTTGCCATTTAGAAAGAGTTAGAAAGAATGAGAAGGTGGGAGGGTGGAGCTGGCATTGCTGCGGTACGACATGCGATCTTGATGCTCCAAGATCGCCGTCGATATCTCAGCTGCTGGATGGTCCTGATGGACCTAAACTGTCCCGTAGAGATGGTGATCGATAAGGACACGTCCTGCTGATCCCAGGAACAGTGCAAAGTCCCTGGTTGATCCAGGAAAAGCCCTTTTTGCTGGCAGCAGAGAGGCAGCCATTCAAGCTGCTGAAGCTGGGACAGCTCCAGAACAGAAGAGATTGAAAGAAAGTGTGTCAGTTTGGCGAGATGAACTTTTACTTATTATTTTTTGAAGAGTGGAATTAAAAGTGAAGAGAAAAGCAGCAAGATTAAGCTCGTTAAAGTGAAAGTTTTTTTTCCCCTTTTTATTGGAATTTTGAACTTGGTGAAGCTTCCTAATTCTAAACTGGGCTTGTCCTTTTAAAATTTCCTATACCTGTTTGTATTTCTTTTTTTTAACAATTCTCTTGAAAATTTGTTCTTGACTAAGACTCTTCTTTCTGATTTGAGATTTATTTCCTTTTAAAAGAAAAGATTTTACTTTTTTTATGTTCCTGGCTTTGGATATATGAGGGGGAAGTGAAAGTGATAGGAAAATAAGTAGCACTGCCACCTAGAGGCTTGGATATATTGTTTTCTTTTTTCTTTTATTTGTTTATGTATACTCAAGGACTCTGAACTGATTGCAATTTATGCTCCGAATGATAAACAAGAAGAATTCTACAAAAAATTACACATGAAAATAATTGGACTGGACTATGTCAATATAGTTATGATGGGAGATTTCAATGGAATTGTAGACAACAAATTGGACTATACAGCACAGAAAACAACAAAGCAAAACAGAAAGACTCTCCTTAAATCCTTTTTTAAAATGATAAATGAAATAAATTTAAAAGATATATGGAGAGAAAGAAATGCTAAAACCAAACAATTTACTTTTTATTCAAATAGACACTTATCATGGTCCAGAATAGATATGATTTGGATCTCAACAGAACTAATATCTAACATTCAAGAAACAAACATTGAAACAAGTACTTGGGCAGACGACAATCCAATGACAATTAAATGGAAAGGACAAAAAAGAAGATTGAGATGGACGCTAAATAATACTATTTTAAAGGGAAAAGACTTTACACAATGGATGGAGAAAGAATTAGCCTTTTTCTTTAGAGAAAATAAAAAAGAAGATACTTCAATTCAGAATGTCTGGGACACAATGAAGGCATATGCTAGAGGCTTGATAATAGAGTATATAAGGAAAAAGAACATAAGGAAAAGGCAAGCCACTAAAGTTTTAGATGAGCATAAAAGCCTTGAAAAAGAACTACAGAAAACACCACAGAAAAAAGACACTAAACTAAAATTGGACATAATCAAACACAAAATGGGTCAAATAGAGAAAGCAGAATTGGCACAGAAAATTAGAAGTGCTAAACAGAACTACTTTGAAGATGCAAATAAACCAGGTAGATGGTTAGCATATAAATTGAGAAAGGAGAAAGAATCAAGGAAAATATTACAGTTAATAGATGATCAAGTCTGCTATGGCAATAAAGAGAAAAAGGAAATTATTCAAGACTTCTATGGGCAACTATATAAGCAAGAGAATATTGATGAGGAAAGAGTCAAACAGTACCTACAGAATGCTAATCTATCTAAGATACCTAAAGAGACTGAAAAAATGTTAGAAAGTAATATAACAATGATGGAATTAACTGAAGCACTTAAGAAGCAAAATAATGGAAAAGCACCAGGTCCAGATGGGCTTCCGGCAGAATTTTATAAAACACTACAAGAATCGTTGAGCCTTCCATTGCTAGAAATCATGAACAAAGTTATGGCAAAGAAGAAGATACCTAAAACATGGTCAGAAGCCTACATTACACTTATTCCAAAAGAAGAGGCTGATCCATTGCAAATTAAGAATTATAGACCTATTTCTTTACTAAATGCAGAGTATAAAATATTTGCTTCAATTTTGGCAGAAAGACTTAAAAAATACTTAAATAACTTTATTCATCCAGATCAAAATGGATTTCTGCCAAAGAGACAAATCAAAGACAACAAGAGAGTAATTCTGGACATCTTGGAATATTATGAGGCACATCCCGAAAAGCAAATGGCTTTGATATTCTTAGATGCACAAAAGGCATTTGATAATGTGAATTGGAGATTCATGTTATTATTATTGGAACAGATGGGTTTCGACAGAAAATTTATTCAAGCAATAGAAGCCATATACTATAAGCAAATGGCAAAGGTAATGATACAGGGAGAATTCACAGATTCTATTAATATAAGAAAAGGTACAAGACAAGGATGCCCACTATCACCTTTGCTATTTGTATTAACCTTGGAAGTGTTGAATAGAAATATTAGAGATGATAAAGGTATAAAAGGAATGAAAATCAAAAAGTAAGAATTTAAATTGCAAGCCTTTGCAGATGATTTGGCCTTTATTTTGGAAGACCCTTTAGAAACAGCTCCAAAATTATTGGAAAAGATAGAGACTTATGGTGAGGTGGCTGGGTTGAAAATAAACAAAGATAAAACAAAGATTTTGACAACGAATATGCTACTAAGACAAAGAGAAGAACTGGCAGATCTATTGAAAATTCAAGTCACGAATAAGGTTAAGTATTTGGGGATACATTTGACACCAAGATGTAGTACATTAAAAGAGAACAATTATATTAAACTTAAACAACAGATAGCGTTAGATTTGATGAAATGGGAAAATCTACAATTGTCATTAATAGGGAGAATCTCAACAATCAAGATGAATATCCTACTCAGAATCTTATACTTGTTTCAAACAATACCAATTAGGCTTGGAAAAGACTATTTTGAAGATTTAAATAAAATTGTGTTGAAGTATGGCAAGGCAAGAAAGCGAGAATAAAGTTAAAACTTTTACAGATGCTAGAATTAGAGGAGGATTTGGTCTGCCTAATTGGGAGTTGTATTATCAAGCTGCAAATTTGATGTGGGCTAAGGAATGGATAACATTAAGAAAGACCAGATTGTTGACACTAGAAGGACATGATTTGTTGTTGGGGTGACATGCTTTTCTATGGTATAAGGGAACTAAAACACAGGGGCATTTTAGAAGACATCAAATACGGGAGTCTTTGTGGTTAAATTGGGAGAAGATTAAAAGACAATGTTATTTGAAAATTCCAATCTGGCTATCAACTATTGAAGCATTTTCTTATCCTATAATATACAAAAGGAACAAACAGTTAGATATGGTGAAATATTGAATAAAAAGGGTGAACTCAGATCTATACAAAAACTAGAGGAACAAGGTGTAAAGATGAATTGGTTTTCATATGTGCAAATGCATTCAAGGTATGATAAAGATCGTAAAACAGAAGGTTTCTATGATAAACTGACTGACAGATAAGATTTTGACAGGTACTGATGAAAAGGTGATTAAAAAACTGTATGGATATTTATTAGAAATTAAACTAGAAGAAGAACAAGTTAAGGAAACTATGATTGCTTGGGGGAAGAATTTTGGATATGGGATTGATTTAGAGAAATGGCAAAAATTGTGGTCTCAAAATTATAAAATGACAATGTCAACAGCATATAAAGAAAATTTGTACAAGATGTTTTACAGGTGGCACTTTCTCCTGACAAGAATAGCAAGAATGTTCAAGAATAAATCTGAAAAATGCTGGAAATGTCATCAGATACCTGGCTCATATTACCATATGTGGTGGACTTGTCAAGACGCTAGAAAATATTGGACTAAAATTCGCATGTGGTTGGAAAAAATGATAAAAAAAACACATAGACTTGAAACCAGAGATTTTTTTATTGGGAATTTTACCTGATACATACAGTAAAGATTTGAAATACCTGATTGTAAATGTATTAACAGCGGCTAGGATTGTATTTGCTAAAAATTGGAAAAATGAGAAAATACCATCACAGGAAGAAATCATTAAGAAAATATTGGAATGTGCTGAAATGATTAGATTGACATTTGAAATTAGAGAACAAGAGGATAAACAATTTTATAAAATTTGGGACCTTTTCTATCAATAATTAGATAATAAAGCACAATAATAGAATATCTAGAATTCCAGAAAATAATGAATATATAAAGATATATTTCTTTTTTTGATATCATATCTATAAAATGTTTTTAGGATAGATTTGGTAGGATTATATGAATTGTTGTTATGTCTCACCTGTATCCACAGGTGAGAATCCAAAGTTCCAAAGTTCAAATGCTCAAACAGGCAAACACAGACAGGGCAGAGTTAACTGCTTCTGTTTTACACAGTCCTTGGCAGTCTTCCTGGAGTCTGTCTGGCAAGTCTGAGATAACTATAAATCAAGATGCTGCAGCCAAAAAAGTCAGACACATACTTCAAACCAGAAGACACTTTGCTTCAAGCAAAGATTGAGAGCTAGCACGCCTCCTTATATCCCCTGGAGGGGCGTGTCAGTCTCTCTAATTAATCTCTGGCTTGACGTCTCCTTTCAGATTGTGATTGACGTTTCAATCTTCTTCTAGTCCTAGCATCAAGCCAGCATCCGTCAGTCTTGTCATCACTCGAAGCCTCTGGCACGTTCTGTGGATCAGCTGCTGACACCTGAGGTATGAAGGAAGTGGAAGGTTCTGGAGATGATCGTGTCTCCGACACTCTCTCATCCTCCTGGCTCACATCTATGTCCTCTGATACCTCAGGCTCCAAACTCACAGCAGGCTCAAACCTTCCGTCTTCAGATGCATCAGATTCAAAACTCCCAGCAGGCTCAACCCTTCCAGTCACAACAAATTGTTATAAAATAAACTAAGTAAATTATAGTTATCTCGCAAAGTATGAATGAATAAAATTATAGTCAAATGATTGTTTAATAGTGATACTAGGGTATTTAATCTTTGATTGATAATATGAATTATTATGTAATGTAACTGTAATTGAGACTACGAAATGGATGCACAAAAAATTGGTAAACCAACCGGCACACTGCTTGTATATTTATGAAAGAAAGCTGGATGTTTTTATGTTTTGTTTGTTCTGTTTGTCTTTAAAAACCAATGTTTTCAAAAAAAAAAAAAAAAAGACTTGTGGACCCTCAACTCCCAGAATTCTCAAGCCAGCTATGCTGGAGAATTCTGGGAGCTGAAGTCCACAAGTCTTAAAGTTGCCAAGTTTGGGGACCCCTGGTTTAAGTAGAAAGAGGTTCCAGTTGAAAATATACCATGAATAGCATAGAGATGCATGGTAGCTCTCTC
>NW_020769344.1:12000542-12064639 GCF_900518735.1 Pseudonaja textilis
TCTTTCTTTCTTTCTTTCTTTCTTTCTTTCTTTCTTTCTTTCTTTCTTTCTTCTTTCTTTCTTTCTCTTAAAAGGAAGAAGAAAAAAGAAAGAGGGAGAGATGGGAGAAAGAAAGAGAGGGAAAGGAGAAAGAGGGAAGGGTAAGGAAAGTGAATGAGATATGGGTGGATGGATGGACGAATGGATAGAGGGAGGGAGGGAAAGAAAGAAAAAGGAGAGGAAGGAAGGACCACAAACCCTGGCACTAGACACATCTTCTGAGGGTGCTTTGAAACAGCATGGCAATCCAGGGCTGGAAGGGACCTCGTAGGTCATCTAGTCTAACCCCACTCCAAGAGCATTGTTAAAGTGAGTTTCTATCTTTTGACCCACCCAATCACGTGACCACCAAGCCACGCTCAGCCAATCATGTGACTACTAAGCCACACCTACAAATTAGGCCACACTCACAGAACCAGTTAAGAAATTTGAATCCCATCCCTGAGCAAGGCTTCTTGGCTAGTTAGAAAGATTGACATTCAAACATGAGTTTACATACCCTTTCTGAGTTTTGGTCTAAAACTGGTTTTTGGTGAAGTTTAATTCTGTGCTTGGTGGCGTTTAATCCTGTGTTTATTGATAGGATAATTATCCCTTTTCAGCTTTGTTTGGAAGGAAAAAGTTTCATCTCTGTTCCTGAAAAGAAACTGGGTTAAGAAATCTGGCTAATTCCTTTGTCTATTTGTTCTGGTAATTGGTTTAACAAGCAATAGCTACTATTGTGATTTAATTATTTGTATCGTGTGTGAATTTTTTCCAGCCTCATGGTTTCTTCATGCTTCAAAAATGATCTAGAATGCACATTCAGTTATTTTGTAAACGGATCACAGCGGATCACACACATCACAGTGGTCTTTTGAATGAGCCTGAAAAAAGGTGTAGCTCCTTTAAAATTTGCATTAATTTTAATGACTCAATTCCTTTCTTCTTTCTTTACTTGATAAATTTCTATACCAGTTCCCTAAGCCATTAAGAATAAAAATGCAATAAATTAAGACAATACAGAAATACATTCACCAGATACTCAGCAAACAATCATCATTCTCATTTATTCTTACATCTTTGAATGGCCCAATTACTTTTTGTGTGCTTTTTCATCTCACTCCTACCAATATATTCATGTCATGTAGCAGAGTAGCTTCCTCCTTTCATTGGATCACATTCATTCATAGCATTGCACAATTTCCTCACAAGCTGATATCTGTTCTTTTCATTGTCACTATTCACTGAAATGTGACTTGCCACTATCATTCTATGAATACTTACTTTCATACACACACATAATAATATAAACAGCATCAATTCATGGTTCTGACATACAGTTTAGTCCTTTTATTCACAAATAAATCTACATCTTCATTTCCTGCATGTACCCACAAGGTAAGATCAGATCACCTTCACTAAGATTTATTGCATCATTCTCTTTCTATCTCTCACTAAGTCTTATGTGAAAGCTTGGATTGAACAAAGCCATAATGGTGAGAAGAAATCATTATTTCTGAGTCCCTCTGTTGGAAACCATGGCATTTGGAAGATTATGACTTGGACTCTAAGAAGACAAAATAGTAAAGAGCATGAATTAATGAAAGGAAGAAAAACTGTTTGTGAAATGAAATGATTACATTGCTAGCCTTATCTATGCCCATTCCACCTTCATCATCCCACAGTAATAGTTAGGACAATACTGGTAAATTTTGTAACTTGGCTAGAATGCTACAGGTGCAACCAAACATTAGTTTTATCCCAAACATATTCACATTGTTCTATGCAAGTTAAGATCTCTAATCTGAAACTGCCTTGTAATCCAATTTTTACTGTGTCTCACATCCCAGCAACTAAAATACAATATATTGAGTCATTCACACACAGGATATGGATTTGGTTTTTCAGACCATACCGCTGGAAGTAAGGAAACAGTAACAGGTCTAGGCTGAGGTTTGGGAGAGGACTAAAATGTTTCTTTAATCTTCATACCCTCTCTTCATCCACTCCATTCCTTTGGATACTTATGCATATAACTTGTTAGAGGAGAGGATGAGAAGATTGACTTAAGAATTGGAATCTCTGAACTAAATAAGGGAAGGCTTTTGTAGTTGTTGGATGAAAATCCCTTCCCAGATCTTCAAGAAATAATCAATGGTCACTTTCTAATCTCATTAAACAAGCCTGAGTCTAGGATCAGCATTTCAAGTAATCCAAAACTGCTGGGACATTTAACAAAATATACAGCTTACCTGGAAAAGAAAGAAAGAAAGACCCCAAAACCAGTGATAAAGGATAGACAAGCTACAAAATTAAATTGGCAGGCTTTTGAAAATCATTGTTTGTAATTTATCTGCCATGAATGACAGTGCGAGCCATGGAACGTGTGCAGAAGAGAGAAGAGACTATAGAGCAAAAGTGTTGCTGACCATAACTCAATGTTCAGCCTTGACAACAACTTGGGGATTTATCTCAATGACCAGACATGCTGAGCTTTGGGTTTTTAATATATCGATTGAGTGAGGTATTGTTCTTCTTGATTTACTGGGACAGTTTTTATCAGTCACAGAGCATGAACAGAATGAGAGGAAGAAGAAGAGGAAAGAAGATCAGATCAACGCTTGGATCAGAAATTGGGGCTGAATGGAGGACTGAGTAAACCAGAGGAAGAAAAGGCTGGTGCGTGGGCTGTGCTTATAGGAAACAAAACACGGTAACTCACAGCTTCCATTAATACGTATGGTGCATCTTTAATCCATTCTGTTGTTTAAATGTTGGATTAAGTCATAGGGGGAAAAATTTCCATTTTGCCATTTCTGTATGTAAAAGGTGGAACAGTCAACTATGCAACCTCATGAATTGTTCTATAACAGCAACAGTTTCTGTAGGGGGGACAACTATTAGAAACAAAAAAAATCAGCAAAGTGAATACAAACTTAATTCCAAGCAGCACCAACACTCCATCTTCCAGTAATGACACACAGACAAAGGCTGAATTCCTACAATTTACAGTGAATTATGGGGCAGCAGAGCTACTAAGGCTCCAGCTGCTTCCCAAAAAAATCACACCCCACAGCTTACAGTGCCCCATTAGGAAAAGGGGATATAATGAATTCCTGTTTTTATAGCCCTGAAATGGCACATTTCATTCAGCAGGTTATTTACTCTCCAGATTAGAATGATGAGGTTCTGAATAACGTGCTGGTGATTGCCCTAATTAAATCTTGAGCCTTGAGCCAGGCTTCAAAAGAATCCAAAAGATTTATTAGGAGCAACATGTCGACATTGACCCATATGAAGCCAACTCTGCACATGTACTTTATGGTCACCTGTGACCCTGTTTCCCTCTCCCCCCTGGGTATGTCATAAATCAGATTCTCCAATGAAGCACACTCACTGGTTGGGTCTCATCAATCACTTTCTCCAATGAAAGATTTTCGCGGGCTGTAGCCTAGGCTACAATCTTTGAAAGATAAGCATGGAATGTACTTCTGGTTTTAATTACCATACTGCTCCTTCAGGTTTTCTCCCCCCTTCTGCTTATGGCAACTTGAAACAGGCATAGGAATGCTTTACGGGTTGACACCATGCAGTAGTAAGTCAAGTTCCACATTATGGAAAGAACCACTGGTCAGTGTAATGGAATGATCATTTACAATCCCAGTCAGAAATAGCTCTAAGCAGTCTACAATGCAGGTGTCAACTCATAAAATATTTCTCTGGTCTTTTAGAGTTACCAACAGAAAGGGAGGGGGGAGTAGTGTAGCAGATTGCAAAACCAAAACTGCATTCCATAAATGTTTTCATAGATAGTTTCCAGGTGACCGAAGTTTCTGCCACGCAAAATTCTAACTTGAGAATATGATTGATGACTCTTGCTTATGGATGTGTCCTATTGGAGAATATGAATTATGATACACCCAGGGGGTGGAGGAAAACCATAGTCAAGGGTGACAATGAATGATGTGTCTCAGAGTCGGCTACACCCAGGAACCATTGACATGTTTTCTCCTAATAAATCTTCTTTAAGCTTTGAAAATCTGGCTAGAGACTCATGATTTAAATGGGGGTAACTACCGGAGCCCTGACAGCAGGAACGTATCTAATAAAAATGGATAATTATTATTGTAGTATAAAAATGTTCATAAATAATTTAATACAATAACCATTAAATAAAATAAGAGATGTCAACTAGGACATCTTACATCTATTCTACTACTACGTGTGATAGATTACTTCTGACATGGCAAGCTAGTTTTATGTAAGGAAGGTACTTTGAATAGTACCTATACTGACAGGAATATATAAGTATTGAATTGTATTATATTATTTTTAGACTACTTTCTCCATCCAGGGGTCTCTTAATTTCTGAGCCAGCTTTTCCACCTCTAAGTTGCAAAAACAGTACAGAATGTATCAGATGGCCTTCTCAATATCTACCAACTTGTTGGCAAACTCACAAGTCATTGTGTCATTAAGTCATTAAATATATTGGACAAGAAGCCATCCAAAACAATATATCCACCTAAGTTTTGCAATATCAGTTATGCCGTGGTGACACAGTGGTTAAAATGCAATATTGCAGGTTAATTGTGCCAACTGCCAGCAGTTCAATTCTCACCAGCTCAAGGTTGATTCAGCCTCCCATCTTTCTGAGGGCAGTAAAATGAGGAGCCCCAGTTATTGGGGCACTATACTGACTCTGTAAAGTACTTAGAGAGGGCTATAAAGGCCTGCAAAGCCTAAGTGCTATTGCCATCAGTTACACAAAATTGCAGAACAACTGATTCATTAATGAAAAGTTTTGTTTTCTCTAGACTTGGGTATTACCTATGTCTTCCAGAATTCTCTGAGATAAAAACTACACTAAGGTGAATATTAAAACAAAAATTACTATACACTATTACTATATTAGTTCAGACTTGAAAATGATTAAAATAAACATATGTATTAACAGAGCAACTGTAATTATAATGATAGTGGTGGTGGGGGGGGGATGATGGTGAAACAGTGGCTGCAGCAAAATCTCAGAGACTGATTGTCTACAGTGTCATGGTCGAGTTGCCAAAATTATACATTGGAAACTTTGCCAGAAGTTTGGGTCCAAATGTAGAGAGAATGACTGGGAACAACAAATTGACAAAGCTCTTGAAAATGAGCAAGTCAAGATCCTGTGGAACTTTCAGATCCAAACAGACAAAACATCTGGCCCACAACACACCTGACATCACTATTGTGGAAAAGAAAAAAGTCTGGTTCATTGATATTGCAAAACCAGGTGATGCACGAATTGAAGAGAAACAACTAGAAAAAATAATGAAATACTGCGATCTGTAAATTGAAGTTGAGTAACTATGATGGAAGAAATCAATGGTTGTACCAATAGTAATAGGAGCCCTTGGAGCAATACCCAAAGCATATTGCCTAGATAGATGGAAATTTTGAACTTATCAGACCTGAATATTCTGACTTTCCAAAAACCACTTTACTTGGAACTGCCTATATACTCAGATGCTACCTTAATAGCTGTTAGGTTCTTGGTTAGGACTTGAACTGTTAAGTTTTTACTAGCCCCTATCACATTTTTAAACCACCCATCTCCCTCACAGAGGGAGATTGAAGATTTGTTAACTTCTGGCAAAACCAGATAATGGCAGATCTAACAAAAAAGCTGCACCAGGCAATTATCTGCTTACTGATGACTTTCAGATTGCTTACTGGTGTGGTAGCTGATACATTACAAAAGCATCTAGTTGCAAACAAACCCTTTCCACCTGAGGAGAAAGAAAATTGCCCAAATAACAGAGAAACAAAAAAAAAACAGAGCCTAACTAACAAGATCAGGGGTGTCAAGCCTGCGGCCCACAGGCCAGATGCATCACATGCTGGCCCTGCCCCCACCTGGTTTAGAGAAGGGGAAAAAAGTACCGATACATCATGTGATGACTTAAATTTGACACCTCTGGACTAGATGGTTTTGGAAAACTGTAAGAGAAGGAAGACTAACTTGAATGTAGTTTGGACTGACTACCAGAAGGCATTCGACTCCCTTCCACGTGACTCGATAATCAAGTGTCAACAGCAGTTAGTAAAAAATATCAAAAGCCTCATGCAAAGATGAATGGCATGATGGAAGGCCAAGTCACTAATCAATGGTAATAGGCTGGGAGAGGTTAATATCAAGAGAGGAATATTTCAAGAAGACTCCCCATCACTACTGTTTGTCATTAATATAGGAGTAAGACACCGTAAACTTTGACAACATTGGCTTTGTTAAGCATTTATTTGATTTGATTTGATTTGATTTGATTTGTCAATTGTTTACAAGATAATAAGTATAAGTGTATACATAGTTATGAATACATGAGATGGGTACATATAAGAAAAATAAAAGAAAAATAAAAGAAACAATAGGACAGGGACGGTAGGCACGTTGGTGCGCTTATGCACGCCCCCTAGAGACCTCTTAGGAAAGGGGTGAGGTCAATAGTAGACAGTCTAAGGTTAAAGTTTTTGGGGTTTGGGGAAGAAACTACAGAGTCGGGTAGAGTATTCCAGACATTGATCACTCTGTTGCTGAAGTCATATTTCCTGCAATCAAGCTTGGTGCGGTTAACCTTGAGTTTGTATCTGTTGTGTGCTCTTGTGTTGTTATGGTTGAAGCTGAAGTATTCATTGACAGGTAGGACATTGCAATGTATGATTTTATATACCATGCTTAAATCAGACCAAAGACGGCGTAATTCAAGGTTTTCTAGTTCTAGAATTTCAAGTCTGGTGGCATAAGGTATTCTACAACGAGTAGAGGAGTGGAGAACTCTTCTTGTGAAATATTTCTGGACTTTCTCAATTGTGCTAATATCAGATACGTAATGTGGGTTCCAGACTGATGAGCTGTATTCGAGTATGGGTCTAGCAAATGTTTTGTATGCTCTAGTTAGTAGTGTGATATTACCAGAGAAGAAGCTACGTAGGATTAGGTTAACAACTCTTAATGCCTTTTTGGCTATGTAGTTGCAGTGGGCTCTAGCACTTAGATCATTAGAGGTGAGTATTCCAAGGTCCTTTACAGAGCTTGGATCATCAACAAGATCTTGACTATTCAGCTTGTATTTTATTTTCTGATTTTTTTTGCCAATATGTAAGACAGAGCATTTATTTGTTGAGATTTGAAGTTGCCATTTGTTTGACCATTCTGATACATAGTCAAGATCTTTTTGAAGGGTAGCAGTATTGTCTGTGGTATTGAACAGCTTTACATCATCAGCGAAAAGAATGCAATTGCTCTTAATATGATCACAGAGGTCATTTATGTAGAGTATGAAGAGAGTTGGTCCTAGAACACTGCCTTGGGGGACACCACTATTGACAGGTACAGAATTTGATAGGATGCTCCCAATTTTGACCATTTGTTGTCTGTTTGACAGGAATGCTTCTATCCAGTTATGCAGTTGTCCAGAGATACCATAGGATTTTATTTTTAGTAGTAGTTTGTCATGTACCACTGAATCAAAGGCTTTACAGAAGTCTATGTAGATTGCATCTATTGTTTTGCCCTGATCAAGTTGTGTAGTCCATATGTTTTTGCAGTGTAAGAGTTGCAGATTACAGGATAGTTTTTTTCTGAAACCAAATTGTTTATTGGAGAGTAGGTTGTTTGTCTCTAAGTGGAGGATGATGGATTGATTAATAATTGATTCCATGATTTTACAGGTGACGCAGCATAAGGAGATTGGTCTGTAATTTTCAACTAGGCTGGGGTCTCCCTTTTTGAAGATGGGGATGACCGTGGCTTGTGACTATAGGTTAGGCAAGGAACTGGTCCTGAAACATTTTTGAAAGATTATGCTTAGAGGTTTGGCTATGGCAGTGGGTAGCTTTTTTAAGAAGTAGGCACATATTCCATCCGGTCCAATAGATAGAGATGGTTTTAGATTGCGAAGTGCTTTTTCAACATTGTCTTCTGTAAAATCGATATGTATTAGATCATTGTAGTTATCTGTGGTTCGGCTAGGAAATACTGGGCATGATCCATTGCTGTTTACAAATACTGAGCCAAAAAATGTATTAAAGATGTTGGCTTTAATGGTGTCGTCGTTGCAGTCTGGTAAATTAGGCCCTATCAGGGGTGGGATGGACCTTGAATCTTTTAGTTTGTTGTTTACAAAATTGTAAAAAGCACTGGTGGAATTGGTGCTTAGAAGGTTTTCCTCTTGTTTAATGTGATAATTGATGCATTCGGTCTTTATTTGGTGGCATAAATTTTTGTATTGGCTTTTGAAATTGGCAACGTGACCAGATTTGTTTTTCCGCCAGAGTGATCTCTTTTTGGATTGAAGTTTCCTTATTGTTATGGGTAATCTGTTTTTTTGTTTTGTTTTGGGAGTTGTTGTTGGTACATATAGTTTGATGACTCTTTTGACTTCAAGTAAAAATATGTTGTAATGGTCTTCAACAGTATTGCATCCAGTGAATAGAGATTGCCAATCAAGGGATGAGAGATCGTTGTCTATAAGATCATAGTTGCCTTTTTTGAAGTTATAATTGGGGATTATGACATTGTGGTGGTTTTTGTGTGGACGTATGTTGAGACAAAAGTCAATCATATTGTGGTCACTGCTGGAAAAGGGTTCTTTAGTTTGTATTCCGTAAATTAAATTTAGACTATTGCAGAAGATGAGATCGAGGCAGTTGTTTAGTCTAGTGTTGTTGGTTACTAGTTGTTCCAGTCCCAGATTTGTAACAGCATTGTAGAAGATTGCGTGTATGGTTTCAGTTGTACATTCATTTAGGGTCCAGTCAATATGAGGTAGATTGAAATCACCAAGAAAGATAAAAGGGTATGGGCAGGATGCTGCCCATATTAGTAGTGTATTTAGCTTGTTTACATGTTCGATGTCATAATCAGGTGCTCTGTAACATAGTAAGAATCGAATTGTGATATTTAAGGATAGTTCACAGATAATGGTCTCAGGAAGAGCAAGCTCCTGGGTAACTTGGATATTTTTTAGATGTAAGGACTTTTTATAGAAGATAGCAACACCACCTCCTCTACGAATTTCACAATCTGATCGGTAAACATGATAGTCTCTTACTGTGGTAATGGAGTCAGGGAGAGATGCGTTGAGCCATGTTTCACAGACAAATATAATGTCGAATTTAGCCATATTTAGTAGGAGGAAAAATTCAGGTATTTTATTTACAAGGCTTCTTGCATTGAGTAGCTTGCATTTAAGGCCAGCAGTAGTTGGAATTGAGGTAGTTACGGGCGTGCGTGCCTAGTCTTGGGTGATGGTGGATTGGTTGAGGTAGGGTTGTGGTTGAAGGTTAAAGCTGAGTTGCGGGATGTGTGACTTACTTTTGATACAGTCAGCATGGTAGTCAATGTACAGGTCCTTCTCTCCATTGTCTAGACGTTTTTTGAGTTCAGTGCGGAGTACATGGGAGCGGGCACGTTGCTGTATGGTTAGGTCAGGGAGACAACGGAGGTTCTTATGGTTGGTGTTGGTTTTGGTGAGTGAATTTATAGTGTAAATGAATTTGCGTTTGCTTGATTCATTTTTGCAAATGACCCTGCAGAAGCGTGGGGTCACAGAGCTGTTTCTGTTTTTGAGCTCTTGGCCAATGTGGGAAATGTCAAGTATTTCATCAGGGGAGATGGTTGATGCTTGATAATCACTGATGATGTTTCGGACAGTTGTGATGTCATCATTATCATTGATGCCCTCTAGACCAAATAAGATAGCGTTTGGACGTTTCCGTTCACGCTCAACAGCTTCTCTGATGAGGATTGGGATATAAATATTTGTCTGGGTTATGTTTTGTTGTGGATTGGGTTGTGGTTGTTGGGTAGAGATGTGGTTTGTAGCTATTGGATGTTCAGGTTTTTGCGTTGTGTCTTTTTTTTCGAGGTTGGATAATCTTTCTTTTAAGGCGTCCAGGGATGCTACTATGGTGTCAAGGGATGTTAATCGTGTTTCAATGGTATAAACTCTTTCCAACAGATCCAGTTTGATTTGCAGAGATATGGAAACTCATTGCATGATTCTAGGTATTGAATCATTTGCTTGGGTAATCCCAAGCAGTCATGATGAGCGTATTTGTTACACAGAGAACATTTGATGGAGTTTTCATTATCCTTTAGAGTTTTGTAGCATTTAAGGCATGTGCAGGAGTCTTGTGGTTCATTGGTGGGGATTAATTTCTCTTTAGGTTGTGGTTTGGCATTGGATTTTTTTCTTGGCATGGTAGGTTTGTTAAGATAGTACGTTGAGTGAATTAATTAATGGAACAATTTTGGGTAATCAATATAGCCAATATCACACCAATCAATCAATTGCAGTAATCTCTCTAGTCAGATAATTTCCTAAGCAACAATCAACCTAATCAATTAATTACACTAAC
This sequence comes from Pseudonaja textilis, assembly GCF_900518735.1. The sequence goes on from NW_020769344.1 coordinate 12,010,968, forward strand.
TACTAATCAATTAATTACACTAATCATTAGTCACACTGTTCAATTAAATTCACTAAATCACTGATTTTACTAATCAATTAAATTACATGAATCTTGATCTTTTAAACTAGTCAGTAATCACACTATTTGCACTAAACACTCTAATCACACTAATCAATTAATACAATAAATCAATTAAACCATTAATAAAATATTTTATAGAAATTGATTATCTAATCATTGATGTAGGTGATGAGGTAGAAAAGTTGTAAGTTTTGAGGTAATGAATTAATCAGTGTTTGATTAAAGTAATGAGGTAGTATTGAGAATCCGCAAGGAAAGGGTTAATTGTTTTACTAGCAGCTGTGATTTACTGGGTGGGAGGAATTTATTGCTCTGATTGCTGCTGTTATTACTCTGTAATAAAAGGCTGTAACAGGATGTTCAAAGCACGCTGGATTTTTGAAAGAGAGCAAAACTCGCTGAATTAAAACACTTTAACTACAATCAATATGTCTCTGAATAAGATTGTTTTCCAATAGTTTCCTAAAGTTCTTCAAGTTGAGTAGTACTAAAACTACAGTCCAGAAATTTGGGTTAACTAATCCAATCTGTCCTTTACTTTTAAAGTTACTTCTAGTTGCAATACCTTTTTTTTTAAACTAAATCTGACAGTCACTCCAGATCGTTAATCACAGTTATTTTCCTCCTTTGAGTCCCACTTTCCAAGGAAAATTCCACTGCAGAAATTTGAGTGATTCTAACCAAGACTAAGCACGCTGTTACAAGATCTTTCCTTTCTTTTTCACTTCTGTCTCAGCTGACTTACTGGTTTTTGATTTAGCTATGCTGGCAATTCTCTTTTTAGTTCGGATGGAGGGGTTTTCTTTGGGTCAGTCAAGGAGACTGTCCCCTCCTCTCAACAACCGAAGCATTCCTCTGCCGTCCAGGGTAACTTTTGGCTCCTAAGAGCCTCAGGGCTTTCTCCTCCCTCCTTGTTTCTCCCTGCCAGCTGTCCGATGTGGCTCCGGGGAAACTGTGTGGGGGATATTAATGGAAACGCATTGTCTGGCGTGGAAGATACTTCTATCAGCTGTGTGAGGGATTTAAATGAAGGTACGTTGTTTGCACTCCGCAGGCTCCAAGTGATCCAGTTCAAGAGCTCCACCAGTGTGGTTAATAGGGCTCGATGGAAAGAGCTTCACTTCTCTGGGGAAGGAGAGGAGGGCTCCGGATCAATTAGCAGGAGCTCTGCTAGCATTATTAGGGCTCCACGGCTTCAGAATCTGTTTTTGGGCTTGTTTTTTGGGATCAGGTTTACTCACGGTTACTGGTGCAAGCAGCAGCTTTAAAAGTGATTTCTGGTGCAGGTGGTGGCTTTATAGGGAGATAGTGCTCCAGGAGCAAGAGCTTCACCTTCCTAGTTGGGCGCCGCCATCTTCAGTTCTCTTTCTGAACCTTCAAAGTCACATAAGCAAACACATCTGGTAAAACCTAAAATAAAAAGTTACCCATTATACATCATTTCCTCTTGACTTAGAAGTTCTTGTCCTACAAATACTTGTTTTGTACCATTTTCCATCTATTTAGGTATGCTATAAACTTACCATATATTGTAATCCATGAAGAAATAGGCAGATAAGGAGGTAATTAGGAAAATTCTAGAATGTGCTGATATGAACAGATTAACCTTAAAAGTAAAAGAGAAAGAAGACCCAGAATACTACTTGATACGGAACAAATTCTATGAGTGGTAGATCTGGACGGGGAGGAACCAGCTCCCCCTCAAATGGAAGAAAAGCAGAGCCATCTCATATCTCCCCCAAGTCAGAGGAAACCTCTCCCTTTGCCAGGTGTGGCTGCCTGGAGTTGGGGAGGGAAGGAAGGCCAGGCTGGAAGTGCCAACAAAGACGGGCTCCTAATAACCAGGCAACAGCCCCCCCTCTGGCCTCCACATAAGAAGAAGACTCCCCGAGGCTAAGCTCCAGGTTTCTAGCTCCACTTCCAAGCAGAAAAAGGTCTCTCCCTGTGTGAAGGCCGAAGGGTTATCGAGCCCAGAAAAGCTCGAGACCTGCACAAACAGGTTGGTTATTAGGGAGCCCATCTTCCTCCGCGCTCTTTTGACCTGTGCATTTGGTCTCCCCCACTGCCCCATGCCAAAGGAAAGCCAGCCAGGCTTCTCTTTCCTTCCTATCCTTCCCCCTTCTTCCTTCCCCCACTCAATCCTACTTTGGGGCAGAGTAGAGCACGCTGGAAATGTGTGTTGGCATTTCCAACATGCCTTTCTCCGGTGCTCGCCCACAATTCTTTGCATTCCTCCAGGCCTGGCTTGCTGAGGGGGGAGAGCAGCCCTGACATTTCTACTGCCCTCCCAGGAAAAGAAAGTGAGCAGAAACATAGCTCTCACTGGGGCAATAGAGCAGAAATCGGAACACACAGGCAACAGAAAGTGGCACTTTTCAAAGGCAGCAGCTTCCATCTTCTCTTACCTGTCCTTTCCTCGATCTCAGTTCTTTCGCCCAGTGAGATCTATGTATCTGCTCACTTTCCCTGTGCTTTCCCTGGGCAGTGATGGCTGGGGCCATGGGGGGGGAGGGGCAGCAGTCCAGAGCGCCAAGAGGGATGAGGAAAATGACAATGCGACGCCCCATTCTGGACCTCTGAATTGGATGGTGAGCACAAACTTGCTCACTCCACCCCTTCCCACCACCACCAGGCAGTACTTTTTCTGTTCTGGGCTGTCCCTACAGCCCGTGGCCATCAAGGAAGAGCCCAGGCCAGGAGAGGCAAACTGGAAGGTGCGGGAGTGCCGTGCAAATGCAAGTAGTGTGGTGCTCCTGCACCTTCCAGCTTCAGCCTGCCTGTGCCACCAGCCACCTCTTGCTGCAACAGCACCATTACCTCGTCCTGGCCAGTGAGGGCTGCGTTGCTTTTTGCAGGTTTGTGCTCAGCCGAAGGGTGGGGGCCAGCAGGTGGGGGGGCATAATTCAGGGCGCAGCCTGGATTAATTGCTTTGGGGGGGTGCTTTGGGGGGACATTTCTCTGCAGCCCACCAAAATTTTCTCGCAGACCACCACTGGGCCATGGCCCACCTGTTGGCGACCACTGCTCTAGAAAGCATTGTTGTATTGATGCCCTGCTTGCCAAATGGAATTTGTGATGAGCACTTCATTTAAATGGTGTTGCATCACCATTGTGGTGTCACTCTCCCAAGATTTAAAAAGTTTCCATGCCTTCTTATTTTAGCTACAGTTTCTGGGGAATTAATCACTGATATATGGTTTGAAATATTCATTCAATTAAATATACTAAAAAATAATTAAGTCAGGAAAAAGTTGGAAATATTTGTGCAAGTTCCACTCTTAATTAAAGAATGAGGGTGATTAAAGGATCTGATTTTTGCAAAATCCCGACACTTGGCCTGATCTGTGCCTTTCAAAATAACAGGCATGTAATAATATCCATTGTAACATCAACTTTTATGGCTGCCTGCTCACACAAGACTGGGCAGGGGGGCAAGTAAGATTAACACAATAGAACTATTAAAACAGAATTCTGATCACTAAACTGTAGGAGGGAAAACAAAAAAATTAATAACAACCTAATAGTGGGTACTCCAAAAATCCTATAGAAAGAATGAGGTGCTTTTCTTAAAAGTAGACAATGGTAGGATTTTATAAATATGGGTGAAGGAATGTTGTTCTAGGGGGCAATTGCAATATATCATGATCTGATGCATGTCAACTTTGCTAGATTTTACTGTACAGGCTTTGTAGATGACAACTAACACCTTGAATTTCACTCCCACACCTTCCAGTTTGCCTCTCCTGGCCACAGGCTGTAGGGACAGTCTGGGACTGCTGGTGGTGGGAGGGGGCGGAGTGAGCAAGTCTGTGCTCACCATCCAATTCGGAGGTCCGATCTAAGTATAGTATATAAAATCATATATTGCAATGTCCTACCTGTCAATGAATACTTCAGCTTCAACCATAACAATAGATACAACCACGCAATAGATACAAACTCAAGGTTAACCGCACCAAACTTGATTGCAGCAAATACAACTTCAGCAACAGCATGGTCAATGTCTGGAATACTCTACCTGAGTCTGTGGTTTCTTCCCCAAACTCCAAAAACTTTAACCTTAGACTGTCTACTATTCCCTTTCCTAAGAGGTCTGTAGGGGGCGTGCATAAGCACACCAACGTGCCTACCGTCCCTGTCCTATTGTTTCTTTTTATTTTTCTTATATGTATCCATTTCATGTATTCATAACTATGTTTATACTTACACCTATTATCTTGTAAGTGATTGACAAATCAAATAAATAAATAAATAAACTTCATATAGAAGCCTATTGGGAACCAGGGCAGTATAAAGAAAAGAAAAAAGGAAAAGAAAAGAAAAGAACCACGACACCATGACTCCGGTTAACAAACCCCATCATTTACAGGTGTCAAACTTGCCGCATCACATTTCATAATGTTTTCCCCTTCGTGGAGTTGGGATGAACGTGGCCTGCCTGTGATGCATCCAGCCCATAGGCTGCCAGTTTGATATCACAGTCAGTCCAGAAGGATACTGTAATTGATAATATTTAATGCCACTGAGACAAGAAGAAGAACCAGAATGGCTATATTACTCCATCTCAGGTAGTCCTCAACTTATAACTATTCATTTAACAATTGTTCAAAATTATGATGGTTTTTAAAAACTCTGGTCCTCACACTTATGACCATGAAACTATTTAGGAACACATAGTTCCTAAAAATAAGAGTTTAAAGAAAAATAATTATTAGAAAAAAGAAAGGGACAAGATAAAATATTAAAGGTATCAAATACAATTTAAGTAGGCAATATCTGAGGCCTCAGCCTCATGGCAGCAGGGCAGAATTTAGCTACAATATCGGTGATAGTGATCTTAGGATCTGGTAGGAGGTAGGAGATGTACCAGTGAAGATCTCTCTCTCCTGGAAGAGTAGAGACTGCATTAATACATTGTACCAGTTTGAGGAGAAATTACAGGGCCACTGATATACTTCAGTGGCCCTGATATGGGAGGGCCCTGTGGGAGCCACAGGGGCTATACCTTCCTGGAGGGGTATGTTTCCCACCAGTGCCTGCTGAAGGACATGCGTTCAACCTAGAAAATGCTCTACGATGTATTTAAGGATTGGCAAAAATCAGATGGGTTGGTGTAAATGATGGTCTCCAAGTCTTGGGTTGCCGTGGTACTAAGATAATATTTCTTGCTTTCCTGTGTCAAAGATCCTCCCCCTCAAATGTATTTTGGGCTCATCTTATCCCTTCCTTTGTATTGTCTCACTAGAGACCGATTTGCTCTGTTCTGTTGAAGAACAGAGAGCTAGAAGAGACAAGAGTCAAGAATCTGAGTAGCCAGTGCTTTTCTATCCTTAGATGACCTATTGATATTATGTTTTACAGGTAAATATTCTGTTGCTCATTTAATGCAGCAAAGTGTATTGATTTTGTCATTCCCATTTTTATATTCAGGTTGTCCTTGACTTCAACCACAATTGAGCCTAACATTTCTGTTACTATGTGAGACAATTGTTAAGTGAATTTTGTCCCATTTTATGACCTTTCTTGCCACAGTTGTTAAGTGAATCACTGCAGTTGTTAAATTAGTGACGTGGCTGCTAGGTAAATCTGGCTTCCTCACTGACTTTGCTTGTTAGAAGGTCAACCCAGGGACACTGCAATCATCATAAATATGAGTCAGTTTTCAAACATCTGAATTTTGATCATATGATTCTGGGGATATTGCAATGGTCTTAAAAATTGTCATAAGTAACTTTTGCCAGTGTTGCTGTAACTTCAAACAGTCACTACATGAACTGTTGCTAGTCGAGGACAACCTGCATTGCAAGGCACCCCAATAAATTTCTGAGCCCTGCTGAGGGCTACAGAGTTTTAATACAATTAAACTATAATCTCTGGTGGAAGTAGCCCTGAAAGAAATTAAATGCAAGAATTTTGACAGTATGTTTTATCTTCCCTGGTCTACTTACAAATTGTGGTTAAGTTTTAGTGGACATTCCCCATCTTTCACTAGAAAGGTGTAAAGTTGTCAGAGCATTTGGCAGCATGACTACCTTATGAGATAACTCAGGAGCAACACACAGCACACAGAGACTTAGACATTAACAGTGGTTTAATATACAACAGGTATATACAGACAATATACACATGTGGCAAAAAACCTTTACAAGCAAGCTATTCTTCTTCCTAACAAACGGAAAACTTCTGCACTGAATACTGGTCACAAGGAAAGAAAACATGCCCTCTAATGGCTGCCATTTATATACACAACTCTCAAGGGGAACTTTACTCTCCAGCCTTAAAGAGAAATACCCATACTATGCTGAATCACTCTTGTTACATCATCCTATATTACAACAGATTCACAGCATCTAGCAGCTACTCACTGCTGGTCAGTTCTTAAATCTTAATATCTTAACACTCCTCCCATCTAAAACTGAACAGTAGATAAACCAAACACTTTCCACATATACTTTCCACAGATACAGGCTTATTTAACTCTTATACAGCCTCTTCAACTAGGAGATCTGGAAATCACTACCTATATGGTACTATCTGAAAATCTGTACCCTTTTGTTCCTGGATCATATCTAACATACCTTAACTTCCTGGCCTTACGCTGTCCTTTATCTCCTGGTACCTTTTGGAATATGTACCCAGGCATAACTGCCAAATGTCCTTAAATGGGCTAATGATGGTTTCCTACCACGTAACATAAAATATGGTGTTTCTTGTATTGCCACACCCGCATTTAATGTTAATAATATAATTTGTTATCCTCATGGCTTCTCCCCAGTATACTTTACTCATGCCCAGATCAGCAAGCAATGCATCCTTCATGGTTTGTATTACACCATTTAATCTGTCAGCCACGCCAATCTACTATAATCATCCACTATGACTAAGTCATATCTAGCTCCTCCTAAAGAGGGCACCATAGGGCCAACTAAGTCAGCATGAACTAACTGCAATATTCTGTTTGTCTTTTACTTTTCTTACTCATGGGATAAACTTTAGATTTTGACTCCTTACAAACAGCACAATCCAAATACACATTGCATCTCTTTAACTTAAGCCCCTCAGCTAGTTACATCAAAACTTGCATGCATCTCTGATGTAGCAAATGAACACAATTATGTGTGAGAACATTCTTAATTACATGTACACAATTATTTTCCTGCCTTCCTAGAATGTACAGCCCATCCTTCTTAACCCCTCTTGCACATATCTGACCATTCTTCCTAATAGTGTACTGTCCCCCAGCAAATAGTATTTCATAACCCTGCCTGTCTAATTTGGATATACTCAACAAATTACATTCTAATGCAGGTATATATAAGACATTATATAATGTTTCACATATTTCAGGTACATAAATGTTACCTCCCCCTTTTACAGCAGTTCTTTGTCCATCAGCCAGGTTAACCCACATTTTCTTTGCTGGTTTCAAACCAGAAAACGCTTGTGGAATATTAGAAATATGCTGGCTCGCCCCACTGTCCAACAACCACTTATTCCTGGTGTGTTCAGTTGTTGATGCTGCCAGGGAAAACAACGCTGGAGAACTGCTCCACATGTGCTGGTTACTCCTGCTCCCTTGTCTCTCTGCTCTTCTGTTCCTCCTCTCAAGGCAGCATCTCTGGAGATGTTCAGTAGACCCATACATGTAGCAACTTTTCACAAAGTTCACTGTCTCAGTTGCTCTGCTGCCATCCTGGACCTTTGCAGATGCTGGTCTGTGCTGAATGCTCTCTTCTCCCTTTCCTGGTCTCCTCTCCAGCCATTTCTGCTCTTGCTCTAACAACCGACCAGTTAAATATGCCATGGTTAAATCCTGCTCTTGCATAGACGCCAGGCTTGTCACAAGAATGTCCCATGAACTGTCCAAGGAACTGAGCACAACATACACCTGGTGTTAAGTATTACCTAATATGGTCATAGGAGTGGAGTCTGATGTCAGACTCCACTCATTGGCTCAGCCACTGGTGGGAGAAATAAAATCCCGTCAGTGGCTGAAATGCTGGACAGCACCAGCTGAGCAACTTGCATTTGTATGGAACTCACTAAACAAGTTACCTGGATCCTATGTGTCCTGCCTCTTCATTCAGTTCACTTAACACTGGCGACAAAGGTGGGATCCTGAGGAGAGAACAAAGGACAACCTTGTGGGACTTCATGGCCATTTTAATTGACCACTGCAACGATCATGACTCAGCCAAACAGCATGGCCCACCACCTGATGTCGATACTCTATGACCCATCCAAGGAGAAATGGTCTTCATATATGGGCCGAATCAAGCTTCACCTAGAAGTCAGTGGGTTCCAAGAAGCCCCCAATGCCAAAAAGAGGGCTCTGTTCCTAACCTATTGTGATTCGGAGCAGTATGAATTGGCAGAAGCCTCCATTGCCAATGAGCTGGAGAACGTATCCTGGGACAATCTACAATAAGGATTAAAGGAGCATTTTTACCCAACTCCTTCCTACCTGGCTAACCTGCATAAATTTTATATGAAGAGCCAGAGAGAAGGGGAGATGATAAACTGATTTGCGGTGGCACTAGGGAAGCTATCAAAGAACTGCAAGTTCAATGATGCAGAGGACATGATCTGGTATTGGCTCATCCTCGGGATGAGGGACCTGACTGTTCATAAATGTCTGCTGGCCTGAGAGGATGTTCCATTCAAGGATGCCATCAACAAAGCCCAAGCCACAGAAACCTCAGACAGCTCTGTCACCTGAATCAAAGGAACCACAAAAGTGCACACCACCCAGGTCAACCACTGTGATGCCTGAGACACTTTCAACTCTGAAGCCAGTGACAAGGATGAAGAGGACATCCACAGAGTGAGGTCCAGCAAGCCAGTGGGAAGACAAGGGACCAAGTCATGGGGGGGGAGTTGTGGGGGAAATCATCTCCGCTCTGCATGCCGTTTTAAAGAGACAATCTGGAGGCACTGCGACTGCAAGGGTCACATTGCGGAGGCATGCAGAGCCAGCCAACTGGCAAACTGACAATCCAGAAGAATGTCCTCCCCCAGCCGACAATATGGCCACCAAGGGACAGGTCGGAAGAACCCCGGCGGGAAATTCAAAAGAAGGGAAGATGCCAGGAAGGAGGAAGCCCACTACACTCAGACCCAAGTGAGGCGTATTGATTCATACAAGGCCAACAAAATCATGGCCACCATAAGCATTGAAGGAAGCCCATGCCAGACGGGTCCTACATTTCCATGATATCTTGGGACGCCCTCAGGAAATTCCAACCAGCATACAGTGCAACCAATTAGAGCCACAAAAGATCATCCCGAAGGACTGCCAAGGCTACCAGTCCTAGGCCAGAAGCTAGTCCAGATAGAATACAGAAGCTTCCAAGGAATGCTACCACTCACCATAGTAGACCGGGACCTGCCAAGCCTTCTGGGATGAGAGTTGTTCAAACCCTTCCAGATTCACCTCACTAGCATCCATGCCACGTGCACCATACCCAGCCCAGGAAGACGACTTTGCAGTTTTGGAACACGACTTTAGTGATGTATTCAACAATGATTTGGGCAAATATACAGGGACCCAATATCTTTTAACTTAGACCCCAGTATAGCCCCTGTCCCATTTGCTCTTCGGCCCAAGGTGGAGGAGCAATTAGATAAGCTGATTGCTCAGAAGGCCTGCAAGCCACTTGACCATGCCATGTGGGAGACTCTAATAGTCACCCAAGTTAAACAAGATGGTTCAATGAGAATCTGTGCTGACTACAAGACCATCATAAACCAGGCATTGCAGCAAAGTGCATACCCAGTGCCAGTTGTACAGCACCTCCTACACTCCTTGGGATGGGGGAAACATTTTTGCCAAGTTGGATTTGGCCCAAGACTATCAGCAGTTGCCAGTTGACAAGGCAACAGCTGAAGTGCAAAAAACTGTGACCCATGGGGGCACCTTTAAGTGCAACCGGCTGCAGTTCAGAGTTAATGTGGCCCCTGGTCTTTTCTAAAGCATCATGGAGAGACTATTACATAACATCCCAGGGGTGATACCATACTTCAACAATGTTATCATATCCACCAACACAATTACTAGAGAGACTAAAAGCAGTGCTGGGAAGATTCCAAGAAGTAGGGCATAAATTAAAAAGGAGTAAATGTCACCTTGTGTCCCCCAAGTAGAGTTCCTGGGTTTCCTCATTGATGGGTCAGGCATACAACTCACAAGCGGCAAGCTGCCAGCAATAAGGAAAGCCCCTACCCCACAGATCAAGGCAGAACTGCAAGCATTCCTGGGGTTGCTCAATTTTTACAATATCTTTCTGCTGCAGAAAGCAACAATTGCAGAACTGCTCCATTGGCTGCTCGACAAGATGACCAACTGAACCTGGGGACACTACGAAGCCATCACTTTCAACAAAATAAAAAGCATTTTGACATCTGACAGCATCCTCATTCAGTACAGTGAAATGCTAGCCTTAATCCTAACATGTGATGCCTTCTCCTATGGAATTGACACCATCCTCAGCCACAAACTGCCAAGCAGGGTGGAAGCTCCCATCATATATTATTCCAAAACTCTGTCCAAACCACAACTGAACTATAGTCAGATCGATAAGGAGACCCTTGCCTCCATAGCAAGAGTCAAACATTTCCATGAGTGCCTCTATGGCAGGCAGTTTGACTTAGTGACCAACCACAAGCCCTTGCTGGGCATTCTCATCAGAGACAAGCCCACACCACACATCCTTTCACCCAAGATGTTAAGATGGACCATATTCCTTGCTGCCTACAGTTAACGTTTAATCCACAAGCCAGGAAAAGAAATTCCCAATGCAGACACCCTCAGCCGATGTCCCCTGCCTGACATTGCTGAAGACCCAGCACCATCCACTTCCATGTTCCTAGTGGAAAGCCTCAGGTCCAACCTGATGATCGTCAGACTGATGGCTAAAGACAGGACCATGGTGCTAGTTTCAAATTGGATGTGGAGGGGATGGCCAGAAACTGTAGATGGGGATGAATTTAAGCCATTTAAAATCAGACAAACTAAACTATCGATGATCAAGGGTTGCTTGTTGTGGGGAGAGAGGGTGGTGATCCCCCAACCACTAAGAACAAGGGTACTGAAGTTGCTGCACGGGGGCCATTCAGGGATTGTACACATGAAAGCCCTTGCTAGAACCTATGTGTGGTGGCTGGGTCTAGACAAAGAGGTTGAGGCCTGGGTCACCATTTGCCCCCTGTGCCAAGAGTCCCAACTGGCACCCCCATTGGCAGCCCCCTTAAAATGGGAAACCCCCACATCCCCATGGGCCCAGATATATATAGACTTTGCTGGGCCCTGCCAAGGTCAGACCTTCTTGATAGTGGTAGACACATACTCAAAGTGGTTGGAGGTAATAATTATGAAGTTAACCACCATCGAGGCATTGCGGGGGCTGTTTGCCACCCATGGGCTGCCGGACATGCTAGTGTCTGACAACAGCCTGCAATTTACAGTGCAAACATTTGAAGAGTTCCTAGTGGGGTTGGGAATCTGTCATGCACTATCAGCACCAGTATACCTGAAAGAGGATGGGCCCAGGGGACTGGCAGGAAAAGGTTGGCTGGATGTTATTAGTACAACACATCACATCCAATGCAACAACACACTGCAACCTGGCTAAACTACTGATGGACTGAAGGCTCAGGTCAACCGTAGACTGAATACACCCCAACTACAACAATGAGGCCCCCGCAGATTGCACGGGAAAGTGTAGACACTTCACAATCAAGGACTCCAGTTATGCACACAATTACACAGGGGGGCAACCTGTGTGCCAGCTAAAGTAATAGGAGTCACAGGCTGCAGGTCATACAGGGTAGACACCAAAGAGGAAAATTTTTGGAACAGGCACATTGACCAGATCAGAGGCCGGCCAGACAGCCAGAAGCCTGACACACAGAACCGGCCCTAACAACTACCCTAAGCACAGAACAACTGGGAATAGATACTCGCCTAGTCTCAAACCTGAAGAGAGCATCGAGATACTTAGCTTTAGAAGGGGAGGTCCTGCGGTGTACTTCTGAGGTCTCAGGCTTGATGGAACCTGTGTGTCTTAAGACAGTTTCGAGACTTCTGCAGACAGGGACCGGAACTACGGCAGACCAGCAGTGGGATTCTACCAGTTTGCACCTATTCACTAGAACCAGTTGTTAACATTCTAAGCAGTTCGGAGAAATGGTTGTTAGAAGCAATTACTGGCCTAATCCTGTAAGGAAGGCAGGAAGAAAACATTCTGGTGTTGCCTACAGAAACTGCCTCTCTGTTAACCCTTATTACATTCTTGGCAGGACTAGACTTCCTGTCTCAGAAACTTCCCTGGAGTTTTTTTCCCCTCCTTTTCTGGTACTTTGCTTGTGTGGAGTGACCATTTAAAATTACAATGGCACTGAAAAAATGACTTATGACCATTTTTCACACTTACGACTGTTGCAGCATCCCCACAGTCATGAGAGGCTAGGCAAGGAGATGCATGCCTCAATGTGAGTGATATTGAGTTGGCCACACCCAGCCAATAACATGACCACCAAGCCATGTCCACCCAGTCACATGACCACCAAGCCATGCCCACCACCTAAGCCACGCCCACAGAACCAGTTGTTAAAAATTTTGAATCCCACCCCTGCGGCAGAACTGTCTGAACAGGCTGCCATCCCAGGAACGAATGAGGTGCGCAGGTCCACACCAAGCAAAGCCCCGCCTATTTGACTACGTGAGGTATATGAACATAGATTGGTAGAACCCTAACTAGGAAGGGAGAGGTGTTAAGTATTACTTAATATGGTCATAGGAGTGGAGTCTGATGTCAGACTCCACTCATTGGCTCAGCCACTGGCGGGAGAAATAAAGTCCCATCAGTGACTGAAATACTGGAGAGTGCCAGCTATATAAGCTGGCGCCAGCTGCGGCTGAGTGGCTTGCATTTGTACGGAACTGAATAAACAAATTACCTGGAGCCTACTCATCCTGCCTCTTCATTCAGTGCACCCACTTAACACATTGTGTGCCTCAGTAAATGTGATTCCTCTTTCTTCCAACTCAAGGAATGTCCTTGTCATATTATGCAGATGTGTGGACATACACTCTCCCAGTTTCAATTGTGCCTTATATAGTCTCCTAGTCAGCAACACTTTACTGCACGCAGTTTCTCTCACATACACTCTGTGCAATGCCTCCCTCCTTTCTTTCACAGACCAGAGACATCTCAAATTTATCAGCTGACTGTCCTCCAAAGCCAAAATTATGCTGGCTAAAGCCTTTTCATTTTTCTTCTGATCCCCATCATCCAGGACTGTCAGTGGATCAGCAACAATATACACACCTCTTAAGGGGAATTTTACTCTCCAGCCTTAAAGGGAAATATCCATACTATGCTGAATCACTCTTATTACATCAGCCTATAGTATATCAGATTAACAGCATCTAGCAGCTACTCATTGCTGGTTAGTTCTTAAATCTTAATACCTTAACAAAAGTTAACAATCTAATTGGTAGAAATGTCAATTCTTTTACTGGCTCTTTCTGAGGACTTTTACAACTGGTCCACATTCATTAATAGTACTGGTGATATTTTTGTCTACCTGCTTTGAATTTCAGATACATTTCTAAAGAGCTAATCCAAAGCTAGCACTTTATTGATAGATTCGGCACCAGAGAATATTTATGGATAATTATTTTGATTTACTCTGAAAAGGACCCCTTAGACCTCACAGTATTCTTCAAACATGTAGGTCCAAACTTTTTTTTGTTAAAACAAGACAAATAAAAATAATTTCCCCATCTTTTAAATTATAGTTTTGCAAATTTTGGTTATAGATGATGTTTATCCATGCTCACATCTCTAGGTATATATTCAGAGGATGAACATTCAAAGTTTCATTGAATATAGAGTGTCATTCTCTAGAGAAAGAGGAGAGCAATCACAGCTGCTGCAGTGTTACCTATTTAAAAAAAGCAGCCCTCAGAACAAGCCAGGCCGTTTAGTCCTATTTAAGTTTTCTAAAAAATTGCTTTCCCTCCAGAGAGCCAAAAACTTGAATATATTTTCCTAGCTGATTGATGCTTTTCCATTTATTTTTTTAATGTAATTTTCCCCTGGTAAGGAATTATTCTCTTGAATGTCAAGGAGGAAATATTTCCCCAGTCATGCCCTCTAATTGGCTTGCTGCTGCCTAATCAGATAGCACATTTGTGGGGAAAGAATGCAGGGAGGAGAAAGAGTGGAGGGGAACAATTTGTCATGCTGGTAGATTTTTCTTCCCTCAGTCATTGCTGTTTTGTAATGCATGCCTGCCAAAGCTTCTGGCCTCAATCAAATTACTCCTAGTTCCCACATTCTCTTCTCCCCACTTCTTCCTGCTGTAAGCACACTTGCATATAAACACAACCTTGCTTTTTAGATCTATCACTGACACAAGAGTTATTAAACAAAAACTCAGCCCACAGAATTATTAATTGCAAAGATTCATTTCTTTATCAAATGCTGTGGCCCGAAGGAACAGCTCTTTAAGTTTTTAGAAACAAAGACACACATTTATCACTAATGCTGAGGGTGTGGCCAGGTGTTTTTAATATAGCAGATTAAAAGTGAAGGGTAATAAATAAAGAAATGTAGTAAAATATATTATAGCATTAAGTAGAGAGTTACTCTATAGGCATTTGTTATCTTGATGATAGGCATCTGTTTTCTTGTATATGTAGAAGTGTCTCTGTTAAGCATTTGTCAGTCTATAGGCATTTCTTATCTTGATGTTGTAGAGATTTCTTTAACCTTTCACTTGTTGTAAAACAATTATAACGCCTGCCTGCAATCAGTTACATCCCTCTCCTATGAAGAAACGATTGTCCCATCTAAATCAATCTGAATCCATCTGTTTTTCTGGATGGATACATTTCACTCCAGCATGGGAATGAAACATACTTCTCCGGGAATGCTGTTAATAGCCTCCTTAAGTGGTCAATTGTGCAGGACAATAGGAGAAGGGATAATGAAAGTTAAACATTGCCAGAAGGACATTTGTCTTTTGCAGGAAAGATGTAAATCTAAGTTAGAGAGTTTTACAATGCAGTTCTAAGGATCTTAAAGGTATAAGAAGGCTTTACTTTTCTATATGCTTTTGTAGCCTTCCTCTCATATCTATCTTGTGTGTATGTGAGGATAGGTCTTATCCTAACCTTATTGATCAATTAAAGTTAGATTTTGTTCTTCAAAGCCTCTGCTTAAGTTCATTTTTGGCACATCGTGATCTTAAGTTATAGCTGGACTTTACAAAGCAAGGATTTACAAATCAAAAGCTATGTTTAATATAGTCCATTCCAACTGACCCATGTGGAATGTGGTTGGTGTTTGTACTTTGGCAAAATTCCTGCAGTTTTTATCATTACATTGGAAGCCTCTAATCAGAATTACTACTAGTAATGTTTTTAGATGCAGTGACATAGTTGGGGAGATTTAAGTTTATTTATTTATTTGTATCATGCCTTTGTTTTACAAATAACTCAAGGCAACAAACATATCCAACACACCCTCCTCCTCTTCTTTTCCTCACAACAATTACCCTGTGAGATGGGTTGGGCTGAGAGAGAGTGACTGGCCCAAGGTTGCAGTGTTGCAATCCTTTGCAAGGATATCACAGAAACCTCAAGACTTTTTCTTGCAGGAGGACAAAATGCCTTATCTTATCCTATCCTATCATAAATCCTCTCCCAACATCCAGAAAGCTCTGCAGCCATGATCCTCCAACATATCTAGGGACAAAAAGAAACATTTATCTGGGTATGTATACATACCCAGATACAAGCTTCTTTTTGTCCCTAGATATGTTGAGGATCCAGCATATCAAGCATCCTTCATCTATTGTTTTGATATTTTGACATTTTAATCTTTTGGAAACAGTTCAAAAAGAGTTCCATAATCTTTGTATGAATTCAGTGTTGTCTTTCCACTGAACAGCATAATTTTTCATCATACAGTGCATTGCAAAATTGTGACTAATGGGCATTTTAGTGTGCAAGTGCATTCCTGTCCCTGTGTTGATTTGATAGTTATGAAATCTGCAGACACATACAAACCAAATACATTTATCCCACATCACACATACCAGCATCCTCCATCTAATGTTTTGATATTTTGACATTTTAATCTTTTTGAAACAGTCCCAAAAGAGCCAGATGGAAAAGTTACCAATAGTAACTTTTATAAATTTGACTTCTAAATCAACCAATCAATCAGTCAGTCAGTCAGTCACAACCATGACCTGGATAGCTGAAAATTTCTGTAGACTTTTAGCTATAGCTATGGCTCAAGACTAGTCTGAAAAGTTCTATTAAAATTAGGATCAGGAACACAGCAATGGGTATAATATCAGGCACAATACCAGCACAAGAACAACATAGGGCCCTATAGTTGCTTAAATGCCTCTCCTTGATGCATATGGGCCCTATATCTAATATCTACAGTATTCTTGTGGTTTTTTTACCTCCCCCTGTACCCTTTTGAGGGTACAACAGATTTGGAAAATATATTTCAAAGTCTGTCTCATGCACTTCCTTCCATATCCTGCCTTATCAAAACAATCTATCTTAAATGGAATAGGAGTTGTTTTGTTAGAGAATAAATTTCACATGGATTGGCAAGGTAGTGAGGCTGGGTCTACGGGTGTGACCTTCCCTCTCTCTAATTTTCAGGGAGTGGAGGACTGTCTTAAATTTAAAGTTACCTTCCTAGGTAATATACTGTACTTAGTGTCGAAGGAGTATGGTTCTGGGAAGTTATGCCAAAGGCATCAAAGGAAACATATCTATCCAGGGATGGAATACACTGAGGAAGTAATCATTCCAGCAAAGTTTTGAAAAAATGTATGAACTGAAAGGCAAAAAGGAAATAAAATTTAAAACTCAATTTATAAATGATGTGTGTGTCATATAAAGTTCTAATTGATTAGGGATGGAAAGAAAACTGTTACGACATGTTAAAGCTGCAAATATTTGTGTGGCCACAAATAGCATGGATACCTTAAAAAAGATTCCTAACCTTTTGCTGCTTTTGACCTGTTTGGATTTTTGCTTCCTAGATCTATTTAATAAATTTAATAAACCCAGTTTATTTTTGCAGAAATAAACATGCAACTTTGTTACAACATGGAGTAGCCTATGGATTTATACAGAAATAAACATGCAACTTTGTTACAACATGGAGTAGCCTATGGATTTCTACAGACAATGCCATTATTTTTTTAAAAAAAATTACTCAGCTGTATGAATTGGTGGGCAGGATGCGGAAAATGAACTGTGCTTCTGATACCGAGTTGAGGTTGGCCAGGAGCTTATAGAATTCAAGAAAGAACTCTGGTGGAAATCTTTCTGATGAACCTGGCTTGCTGAAGAAGACAAATATTTCCTATTCTACACAACTGTCAAAGCAGGCCAAGGATCTAGGAAGGCATTCATACATGTGCATCCGAAAGAATTAGCTTGCTTTCAAAGATTAGCTTTCATGGAGCAAATTTACTTAAGAGAGCGGGGGAATGGGTAGAAGAATTCAGGGGTCCTCAATTCACCTCCAGTCTTCGTTGAAACAAGATGATCATTCATGCATCCATCTGTGCCAGCTTGGACAGGGGGCACCTACTGCATGGGGGTGGGATTCCTTTCATCAATAGAAAATGTTTTGCCAAGGACCTACTTAGAGCTGGAGCTGGACCTTTCAGAGAAACAGTTACCCAGATCAGCAGAGTTGTGTACTCAATCTTCCCACATCTGAAACAGCACTCTTGCGCTTTGCTCAGCTAAGGCTGAACCTTGGAATGTCTGCATGACAATGCAGAAAAAGAGCAAAGATGGCATGACTGGTCTTCTTGAAATATGAGTGCCATCTATGCTTTTCTGATAAAGTGGGAAGAGCAGTGCAAAGAACAGCTACTTCAGTAATTCATGTGATTCTCCTCTAAATATCTTCGCAATTCTCGCCAGGGGTAAGTGCCACCTGTAAAACATCTTATACAAATTTTCTTTATATGTAGTTGACATGGTCATTTTATAATTTTGAGACCACAATTTTTGCCATTTATCTAAATCCCATATCCAAAAATTTTCCCTCATGCAATCATTGTTTCTTTTACTTGTTCTTCCTCTAATTTAAACTCTAGAAAATGTCCATAAAGTTTTTTGATTACTTTTTCATCAGTACCTGTCAAAATTTTATCTAAATCAGTCAACTTATCATAGATACCTTCTGTTTTAACATCTTTATCAAATCTAGATTGTATTTGCCAATATGAAAACCAATTCATTTTTACACCTTGTTCATCCAACGCTTGCATAGATTTAAGTTCACACTTTTCATTTAATATCTCACCATATCTAACTGCTTGTTCCTTTTTATATATTATTGGATAGGAAAAAGCTTCAATAATAGATAACCATAGCGGAATTTTTAAATAATATTGCTTGTTATCTTCTCCCAGTTTAGAAACAATGCTTCTCAAATATAATGTCTTCTAAAATACCCCTGCGTTTTAGTTCCCTTATACCAGAGGGAGGCATACCTCCCTAACAGCAAGTCATGTCCTTCTAAATTCAAAAGTCTAGTATTCCTTAGTGTTATCCACTCCTTTACCCACATCAGACTCGTCACTTGGTAGTATAATTCCCAATTGGGCAAAGCAAATCCTCCTCTTATTCTTGCATCTTGTAGCAATTTAAGTTTTATTCTTGCTTTCTTCCCCTGCCAAATGTATTTTAGCACTATTTTATTTAAATCTTCAAAAAATTATTTCCCTCATCTGATTGGAATTGTCTGGAATGTATAAGATTCTGGGCAATACTTTCTGCTTAATTGTAGATATTCTCCCAATTGGTGATAATTGTAAATTTTCCCATTTTATCAAATCTGTCACAATCTGTTGCTTAAGTTTGTCCTCCTTAAGTGTGCTACATCTTGGTGTTATATGTATCCCTAAATACTTAACCTTGTTTGTGACCTAGATCCCCAAAACTTCCTCCAATTCTTTCTTTCGTCTTACTAACATGTTCTTTGCTAAAATCTTTGTTTTATCTTTATTTTCAAACCTGCTACTTTCCCATACTCTTCTATCTTTTCTATCAGTTTAGGTGCTTACTCCAATGGATCCTCTAATATAAATACCAGGTCATCTGCAAAAGATTGTAATTTATACTCTTCTTTTTAAATTTTCATTCTTTTTATTTCTTTTTCTTCTCTGATGTTCCTATTCAGCACTTCCAGTGTTAACACAAACAACAGAGGCAACAGCGGGCAGCCTTGTCTAGTCCCTTTTCTTATATCTATAAAGTCTGTTAACTCTCCATTTATCATAACCTTTGCAGTTTGTGAGTAAATTTTTTACCAAAGCCCATTTGGTCCAATTGTAACAGCATAAAACACTAATTCACATTATCAAAGGCTTTTTGTGCATCTAAAAACATCAGAGCCATTTGTTTTTCGGGATGTGCCTCATAGTATTCCAGTGTATCTAAAATTATTCTCATATTATCTTTAATCTGTCTCGTCGGCAGAAATCCATTTTGAGTAGGATGAATAAAATTGTTTAAATATCTTTTCAGTCTTTCTGCCAGAACTGAAGCAAAAATTTTATAATCTGAATTTAATAGTGATATAGGTCTGTAATTTTTAACTTGCTGTGGGTCTGTGTCCTCCTTCGGTACAAGTGTGATATATGCTTCTGACCATGTTTCAGGTATTCTCTTCTTTGTTATAACTTCATTAATAATTTCTAATAAGTGAAGATTACATGTTTTCTGGAATGTCTTATAAAATTCCACTGGCAAACCGTCCAGACCTGGTGCTTTCCCAATGTTTTGCTTTTTTAAAGCTTCTGTTAATTCCATCATTGTTATATTACTTTCTAATATTGTTTCAATATCTTTGGGTATCTGGGGCAAATTTGCTTCCTGTAAGTATTGTTGAATTCTTTCTTCCTGAACATTCTCTTGATGGTACAGTTTTCCTTAGTAATCTTGAATAATTTTTTTCTTCTCCGCATTTTCATAGCATACATGTCCTTGTTCATTTATCAATTGATTTATTCTTCTTGAGTCTCTTTCCTTTCTCAATTTATATGCTCACCATCTGCCTGGTTTATTTGCATCTTCAAAATAGTTCTGCTTAGCATTTTTAATTTTTTGGGCTATTTCTTCTTTTTCCATTAGCCCCATTTTATGCTTAGTTATGTCCATTTTAATTTTAATGTCCTTTTTTTGTGGAAATTTCTGTAGTTCTTTTTCCAACTTCTTGTAGTCATCTTCCAATATTTTAAAGATTTTTTTTCTGTTTTATATTTTGTTTCCTTGTATAGTCCATTATCAAACCTCTTCTTTAAGCCTTCATCATGTCCCAGAGGTTCTGTAATGATGTGTCCTCTTTTGTATTTTCTTTAAAGAAAAAAGTCAATTCTCTCTCAATTTTCTGTTTAAAGTCTTTTTCCTTTAATATTGTATTATTTAAAGTCCATCTAGGTCTCCTTTTTCGTCCTTTCCACACAAGTGTCATTGGACTGTGATCTGCCCAGGTACTTGCTTCTATTTCAATGCCTTGTATGTTAGAAAGCGATTCTGTTGACATCCATATCATATCTATTCTAGACCATGATGCATGTCTATTTGAATAAAAGGTATATTGTTTATTTTCCACATTTCTCTCTCTCCATGCATCTTTTAAGTTTATCTCATCTACCATTCGAAAGAAGGATTTTGGCAATATCTTTCTAGTTTTCTTTGCTGTTTTTTGTGTTTTATAATCCAATTTGTTATATATTATTCCATTAAAATCTCCCATCAGAAAGATATTAGCATAGTCCAGTTCAATTATTTTCTTATGTAATTTCCTGTAAAATTCTTCTTGATTATCATTTGGAGCATAAATTGCTATTAAAAGTTCTTTAGATTATTGTCTGTTATCTCCACCATCAAAATCCTTCCATCATCATCTGTATATATTTGTTCCGCAGGGATTGTATCTCTAATGTATAGCACCTCTCCTCTCTTTTTACAATGTGTTAACGCTGTAAATAATTTCCCTATTTTTTGTTGTTTCAATGTATAATCATGTTGTTTTCTAATATGTACTTCTTGTATGCAGATTATATCAAATTTTAATTTCTCTAACTTATGAAATACTTTTCTTCTTTTAATAGCTGAATTAAGCCCATTTATATTAATTGTAATCAATTTTTTCTCATCAATTTTAGACTTTGTGAGAAGGATTTGTTTCTTTAGTAGATCTTGGTTCTTGTTGTTCTCTGGGTACACCACCTACGGCTTCTTCTTTTTATTTATTTTTTATTTATTTATTTTACTTTGTCAATCACTTACAAGATAATAGGTATAAATATATACATAGTTATGAATACATGAAATGGGTATATATAAGAAAAATAAAAGAAACAATAGGACAGGGATGGTAGGCACATTGGTGCGCTAATGCACGCCCCCTACAGACCTCTTAGGAAAGGGGTGAGGTCAATAGTAGACAGTCTAAGGTTAAAGTTTTTGGGGTTTGGGGAAGAAACCACAGAGTCAGGTAGAGTATTCCAGACATTGACCACTCTGTTGCTGAAGTCGTATTTCCTGCAATAAAGTTTGGTGTGGTTAACCTTGAGTTTGTATCTATTGTGTGCTCTTGTATTGTTATGGTTGAAGCTGAAGTATTCATTGACAGGTAGGACATTGCAATGTATGATTTTATATACCATGCTTAAATCAGACCGAAGACGGCGTAATTCAAGGTTTTCTAGGTCTAGAATTTCAAGTCTGGTGGTATAAGGTATTCTACAACGAGTAGAGGAGTGGAGAACTCTTCTTGTGAAATATTTCTGGACTTTCTCAATTGTGCTAATATCAGATACGTAATGTGGGTTCCAGACTGATGAGCTGTATTCGAGTATTGGTCTAGCAAATGTTTTGTATGCTCTAGTTAGTAGTGTGATATTACCAGAGAAGAAGCTACGTAGGATTAGGTTATGAACTCTTAATGCCTTTTTGGCTATGTAGTTACAGTGGGCTCTAGCACTTAGATCATTAGAGATGAGTATTCCAAGGTCCTTTACAGAGCATGGGTCATCAACAAGATCTTGACTATTCAGCTTGTATTTTATTTTCTGATTTTTTTTGCCAATATGTAAGACAGAGCATTTATTTGTTGAGATTTGAAGTTGCCATTTGTTTGACCATTCTGATACATAGTCAAGGTCTTTTTGAAGGGTAGCTGTATTGTCTGTGGTATTGAACAGCTTTACATCATCAGCGAAAAGAACGCAATTGCTCTTAATATGATCACAGAGGTCATTTATGTAGAGTATGAAGAGAGTTGGTCCGAGAACACTGCCTTGGGGGACACCACTATTGACAGGTACAGAATTTGAAAGGACACTCCCAATTTTGACCATTTGTTGTCTGTTTGACAAGAATGCTTCTATCCAGTTATGCAGTTGTCCAGAGATACCGTAAGATTTTAGTTTTAGGAGTAGTTTGTTGTGTACCACTGAATCCAAGGCTTTACAGAAGTCTATGTAGATTGCGTCTGTTGCGTTGCCCTGATCGAGTTGTGTAGTCCATATGTTTTTGCAGTGTAAGAGTTGCAGATTACAGGATAGTTTTTTTCTGAAACCAAATTGTTTATTGGAGAGTAGGTTGTTTGTCTCTAAGTGGAGGATAATGGATTGGTTAATAATTGATTCCATGACTTTACAGGTGATGCAGCATAAGGAAATTGGTCTGTAATTTTCAACTAGGCTGGGGTCTCCCTTTTTGAAGATGGGGATGACCATGACTTGTGACCATAGGTTAGGCAAGGAGCTGGTCTTGAAAGATTTTTCAAAGATTATGCTTAGAAGTTTGGCTATGGCAGTGGATAGCTTTTTTAAGAAGTAGGAACATATTCCATCCGGTCCAATAGATAGAGATGGTTTTAGATTGCGTAGTGCTTTTTCAACATTGCCTTCTGTAAAATCAATATGTATTGGATCATTATAGTTGTCTGTGGTTCGGCTAGGAAATACTGGACATGATCCATTGGTGTTTACAAATACTGAGCTGAAGAATGTGTTAAAGATGTTGGCTTCAATGGTGTCATCGTTGCAGTCTTTACCATTAAGTCCTATCAGGGGTGGGATGGACCTTGAGTCTTTGTTGTTTACAAAATTGTAAAAAGTGCAGGTGGAATTGGTGCATAGAAGGTTTTCCTCTTGTTTAATGTGATAATTGGTGCATTCAGTCTTTATCTGGTGGCATAAATTTTTGTATTGGCTTTTGAAATTGGCAACGTGACCAGATTTGTTTTTCCGCCAGAGTGATCTCTTTTTGGATTGAAGTTTCCTTATTGTTATGGGTAATCTGTTTTTTGCTTTGTTTTGGGAGTTGTTGTTGGTACATATAGTTTGATGACTCTTTTGACTTCAAGTAAAAATATGTTGTAATGGTCTTCAACAGTATTGCATCCAGTGAATAGAGATTGCCAATCAAGAGATGAGAGATCGTTGTCTAGAAGATCATAGTTGCCTTTTTTGAAGTTATAATTGGGGATTACGTCATTGTGATGATTTTTGTGTGGACGTATGTTGAGACAAAAGTCAATCATATTGTGGTCACTGCTGGTAAAGGGTTCTTTAGTTTGTATTCTGTAAATTAAATTCAAACTAAACGCTAATCAATTAATTAATTACACTAATCATTAATTACACCATTCAATTAAATTCACTAAATCACTGATTTTACTAATCAATTAAATTACATTCATCTTGATCTTTTAAACTAATCAGTAATCACACTATTTGTACTAAACACTCTAATCACACTAATCAATTAAAACAATAAATCAATTAAACCATTAATGAAATATTTTATAGAAATTGATTATCTAATCATTAATATAGGTGATGAGGTAGAAAAGTTGTAAGTTTTGAAGTAATGAATTAATCAGTGTTTGATTAAAGTAATGAGGTAGTATTGAGAATCTGCAAGGAAAGGGTTAATTGTTTTACTAGCAGCTGTGATTTACTGGGTGGGAGGAATTTATTGCTCTGATTGCTGCTGCTATTACTCTGTAAACAATAGGCTGTAACAAGATGTTCAAAGCATGCTGGATTTTTGAAAGAGAGCAAAACTCGCTGAATTAAAACACTTTAACTACAATCAATATGTCTCTGAATAAGATTGTTTTCCAATAGTTTCCTAAAGTTCTTCAAGTTGAGTAGTAGTAAAAATACAGTCCAGAAATTTGGGTTAACCAATCCAATCTGTCCTTTACTTTTAGAGTAACTTCTAGTTGCAATATCTTTTTTTTTAAACTAAATCTTACAGTCACTCCAGATTGTTAATCGCAGCTATTTTCCTCCTTTGAGTCCCACTTTCCAAGGAAAATTCCACTGCAGAAATTGGAGTGATTCTTACCAAGACTAAGCACGCTGTTACAAGATCTTTCCTTTCTTTTTCACTTCTGTCTCAGCTGCCTTCCTGGCTTCGATTTAGCCATGCTGGCAGTTCTCTTTTTAGTTCGGATGGAGGGGTTTTCTTCAGGTCAGTCGAGGAGACTCTCCTCTCCCCGCGACCACCGAAGCATTCCTCTGCCTTTACCACCCATCCAGGGTGACTTTCGGCTCCTAAGAGCCTCGGGGCTTTCTCCTCACTCCTTGTTTCTCCCTGCCAGCTGTCCGATGTGGCTCCAGGGAAACTGTGGGGGGGGGATATTAATGGAAACACGTTGTCTGGCATGGAAGATACTTCTATCAGCTGTGTGAGGGATTTAAATGAAGGTATGTTGTTTGCACTTTGCTGGCTCCAAGTGATCCAGTTCAAGAGCTCCACCAGTGTGGTTAATAGGGCTCAATTGAAAGAGCTTCACTTCTCTAGGGAAGGAGAGGAAGGCTCCGGATCAGCTAGCAGGAGCTCTGCCAGCATTATTAAGGCTCCACGGCTTCAGAATCCAGCATTTTTGGGGTTGTTTTTTGGGCTCTGGTTTACTCACAGTTACTGGTGCAGGCGGCAGCTTTAAAAGTGATTTCTGGTGCAGGTGGTGGCTTTATAGGGACATAGTGCTCCAGGAGCAAGAGCCTCACCTTCCTAGTTGAGCACCGCCATGTTCCATTTTCAATTACTGCTGTACATTCCTCTTGAAATTCAATTAATGACTCTTCTTTTCTTGTATCTTCCTTCCTTCCTCTAAAATATTCCATATAGAATAACTCCACTTTTTCAACTGTATCAATTCTATGTCTTTGTTCCTGCCAGGTAAACATGAGACCTTCGGGTATCAGCCATCTGTAATTAATTCCTCTCTTAAGTAACTCTTTGGTCAAAAATAAATATTCTCTTATCTCTCTCACTCTTCTTGGTACTTGTTTCAGTACCACTATTTCTTTATTTTTGTACTTTAGAGTTTTTTCTCTTGCCGCCTGCAGTATTTGTGATTTAATTATTTTCTTAGTAAATCTGATATGAATTTCTCTTGGCAGTTTATTTCTCATTGCATATCTTGTATAGACACGAAAAACCTCATCCATTCCATCCATCATCTTCTCTTTAGTTACCTCTAATGCTTCTGCCAGAATTTCTGTCATCATTTCAGCAAGGTTTTCACCCTTTTCTTCTTCTATATTTTGAAATCTAAGATAGAATTCTGATCTATCAATTTCCCATCCCAATGATTGCAGAGATCTGCCCTTGTCTCTTTCCACTTCACTCAATCAGGTATCCACATCTCCAATCTTCTTATTTCTTTGTACATCTTGTTCTTCAATTTTTTTTGAAAACAATTTTATTGGTTTTTTAACAAACAAACAAAACAAACAAAACATAAAAGCATCAGCTCTCTTCCATACTTATATACAAACAGTGTGTCGGTTGGTTCATCAGTTTTGTGCATTCATTTCGTAGTCACAATTACAATTACATTACATAATAACTCTTATTATCAATCCAAACTTATATATCCTCATATCATTATTAAAAAATAATCATTTGACTATACTTTTATTCATTCATGCCTTATGAGATAACTATAATTTAAGTAATTTATTCTATAACAAATCATATAATCATACCGATTCTATCCTAAAAAAAAGAAAAAAAGAACACTTTATAAATGTAATGTCAAATAGCAAAAGAAAAAAGAAAAAAAAAGTCAATAATATTCCTTATTACCTAACATTCTAAATATTCTATTTTTGTATTTCATCGTCCAGCCATTGATAGAAAAGGTCCCAAATTGTATAAAATTGTTTATCTTCTTGCTCTCTAATTTCAAATGTCAATCTACTCATTTCAGCACATTCCAATATTTTCTTAATAACTTCTTCCTGCAATGGAATTTTCTCATTTTTCCAATTTTTTGCAAATACAATCCTAGCCGCAGTTAATACATTTACAATCAAATATTTCAAATCTTTACTATAAACATCTGGTAAGATTCCCAATAAGAAAAGCTCCGGTTTCAAATCTATATGTTTCTTAGTCATTTTTTCCAACCATATGCGGATTTTAGTCCAATATTTTCTAGCGTCCTCACAAGTCCACCACATATGGTAATATGAGCCAGGTATCTGATGACATTTCCAGCATTTTTCAGATTTATTCTTGAACATTCTTGCTATCCTTGTCGGGGGAAAGTGCCACCTGTAAAACATCTTTTATAGATTTTCTTTATAAGCTGTTGACATTGTCATTTTATAATTTTGCGACCATAGTTTTTGCCATTTCTCTAAGTCAATCCCATATCCAAAATTCCTCCCCCAAGCAACCATGGTTTCTTTAACTTGTTCTTCCTCTAGCTTAATTCCCAATAAGTAACCATATAGTTTTTTAATCATCTTTTCATCAGTACCTGTCAGAATCTTATCTAAATCAGTCTGTTTATCATAAAATCCCTCTTTTGGAATCTTCATCATACCTTGAGTGTATTTGCACATATGAAAACCAATTCATCTTTATACCTTGTTCCTCTAAGTTTTGTATCGATTTAAGTTCACCCTTTTCATCTAGTAATTCCCCATATCTAACTGTTTGTTCCTTCTTATAAATTATAGGATAAGAAAATGCTTCTATCGTCGATAACCAAACTGGAATTTTCAAATAGCATTGTTTTTTTATCTTCTCCCAATTCAACCACAAAGACTCCCGTATATAATGTCTTCTAAAATAGCCCTGTGTTTTGGTTCCCTTGTTACCATAGAAAAGCATGCCAACCCAACAACAAATCATGACCTTCTAGTGTCAACAATCTAGTCTTCCTTAATGTTATCCATTCTTTAACCCACATCAAATTTGCAGCTTGATAGTACAATTCCCAATTAGGCAAGCCAAACCCTCCTCTAGTTCTAGCATCCTGTAAGAGCTTTAGCTTTATCCTTGCTTTCTTGCCTTGCCATATATACTTCAACACAATTTTATTTAAGTCCTCAAAATAGTCTTTTCCAAGCCTAATTGGTATTGTTTGAAACAAAAATAAGATTCTGGGTAGAATATTCATCTTGATTGTTGAGATCCTCCCTATTAATGACAGTTGTAAGTTTTCCCATTTCTTCAGATCTAGGGCTATCTGTTGCTTAAGTTTAATATAATTGTTCTCTTTTAATGTACTACATCTTGGTGTCAAATATATCCCCAAATACTTAACCTTGTTCGTAACTTGGATTTTCAACAGATCTGCCAGTTCTTCTCTTTGTCTTAGTAGCACATTCTTTGACAAAATCTTTGTTTTATCTTTATTTATTTTCAGACCAGCCACCTCACCATATGTCTCTATCTTTTCCAGTAGCTTCGAAGCTGTTTCTATAGGATCTTCCAAAATAAAAACTAAGTCATCTGCAAAGGCTTGTAATTTAAATTCTTCCTTTTTGATTTTCATTCCTTTTATAGTTTTATCTTCTCTAATATTTCTATTCAACACTTCCAGAGTCAATACAAATAGCAAGGGCGAAAGGGGACATCCTTGTCTTGTGCCTTTTCTTATGTTAATAGAGTTGGTAAGTTCTCCCTCTATCATTACCTTTGCCGTTTGCTCATGATAAATTGCTTCTATTGCTTGACTAAATCTTCTAGCAAAGCCCATCTGTTCCAATAAGAGTAACATAAATCTCCAATTCACATTGTCAAATGCCTTTTGAGCATCTAAAAATATCAAAGCCATTTGCTTTTCAGGGTGTGCCTCATAATATTCCAAAGTGTCCAAAATTACTCTCATATTGTCTCTAATTTGTCTCTTTGGCAGGAATCCATTTTGATCTGGATGGATAAAATTATTCAAATATTTTTTAAGTCTTTCTGCTAATATCGAAGCAAAAATTTTATAGTCTGCATTTAATAAAGAAATCGGTCTATAGTTCTTAATTTGCAGTGGGTCAGCCTCCTCTTTTGGAATAAGTGTAATATAAGCCTCTGACCATATTTAGGTATCGTCTTCTTTGACATAGCTTCATTCATAACATCTAAAAGTGGAATGCTCAGTGATTCTTGTAATATTTTGTAGAATTCTGCAGGCAGCCCATCTGGACCTGGTGCTTTCCCATTATTTTGTTTCTTAAGTGCTTGACTTAGTTCCATCATTGTTATATTACTTTCTAACATTTCTTCAGTCTCTTTAGATATTTTAGGTAAGTTTGCATTCTGCAAGTACTGTTTAATTTTTTTCCTCATCAATATTCTCTTTCTTGTATATTTGTCCATAAAAGTCTCGAATAATTTCCTTTTTCTCTTTATTGCCATAACAAACTTGACCTTGATCATCTATTAACTGCGATATTTTCCTCGACTCTTTCTCCTTTCTCAGCTTATATGCTAGCCATCTACCTGGCTTATTTGCATCTTCAAAGTAGTTCTGTTTAGCATTCCTAATCTTCTGTGCCAGTTCTTCTTTCTCTATTAAATCCATTTTATGTTTAGTTATATCCAGTTTCAATTTAATGTCTTTTTTCTGTGGCATTTTCTGTAGTTCTTTTTCGAGTCTTTTCTGCTCATCTTCCAGGGCTTTAGTGGCTTGCCTTTTCCTAATATTCTTTTTTCTTATGTAATCTATTATCAAACCTCTCGCATATGCCTTCATTGTGTCCCAAACATTCTGCGCTGAAGTATCTTCTTTTCTATTTTCTTTAAAGAATAAGGCAAGTTCTTTCTCAAACCGTTGTATAAAGTCCTTCTCCTTTAAAATAGTATTATTTAACGTCCATCTCAATCTTTTTTTTTGGCCCTTCCAATTAATTGTCAATGGGCTGTGATCTGCCCAAGTACTTGCTTCAATGTTTATTTCTTGAATACTAGATATTAATTCTGTTGAAATCCAGATCATATCCAATCTGGACCATGGTAAGTGTCTATTTGAATAAAAAGTATATTGTTTGGTTTTAGCATTTCTTTCTCTCCATATATCTTTTAAAATTAGTTCGTCTGTCATTTTAAAAAAGGATTTAGGAAGTGTCTTTCTGTTGTGCTTTGCTGTTGTTGCTATATAGTCCAATTTATTGTCCACAATTCTATTAAAGTCTCCCATCATAATTATATTAGCATAGTCCAGTCCAGTTATTTTCATATGTAATTTTTTATAAAATTCTTCTTGTTTATCATTCGGGGCGTAAATTGCAGTCAAAAGTAGTTTTATATTATTATCCATCATTTCCACCATTAATATTCTTCCATCTTCATCAGTGTGGATCAATTTTGCAGGGATGGCCTCTTTAATATATAAAACCACTCCTCTTTTCTTACATTGAGTCAAAGAACTAAATAATTTCCCTAGTTTTGACTGTACTAACAATTGTTCATGTTGTTTTTTAATATGTACTTCTTGTAAGCAAATTATATCAAACTTTAATTTCCCTAATTTATGAAAAATCTTCCTTCTCTTAGCAGCTGAGTTCAGTCCATTTATGTTCATTGTAATCAATTTTTTCTCTTCCATGATGATATTTTATATTTAGATTTGGCAGGTCTGATACATCTTGGTTCACGTTGATCTTTGATATCCACCTGTCCACCTATTACGCCTTCTTTTTCAATCTCCATTTGTTCCTCTTGGGATTCAGTTAATAAGACCTCTTTTTCTGCCTCTTCCTCTCTCCTTCCAAAAAATTCTGCATAGAAGAGTTCTGCTTTCTCAATTGAATCAATTCTATATCTCTGTTCTTGCCATATAAACATCAGTCCTTCTGGGATCAGCCATCTGTAATTCACCTCCTTTTTCAATAACACTTTGGTCAGAAATCGATATTCTCCTCTCATCTCTCTCACTCTTCTAGGTATTTGTTTTAGGACCAAGATTTTTTTACCTTTATATTTCAACATCTTCTCTCTTGCCGCTTGTAAAATTTGTGTCTTGATGGATTTTTTAGTAAATCTAATGTGAACTTCTCTGGGTAGGTTATTTCTCATCGCATATCTTGTGGAAACTCGGTATATCTCATCTACTCCATCCATCATCTTTTCCTCTGTTGTTTCCAAAGCATCAGCCAAAATTTCTATCATTATCGCAGCCAAGTCTTGCCCTTTTTCTTCCTCTATATTTTGGAATCTGAGATAGAATTCCGACCTCTCCATCTCCCACTTCAGCATCCCACTTTTTTCTTGTTCAACCACTATTAATCTAGTATGAATATTTCCAATCTTCTCCTCTCTTCGTTTACCCTCTTCTTCAACTTTTTGAAATCTCACATCATACTTCACCATCATCTGTTGGATATTTTCCACCTTTTCTTCAGTCTTCCCTGTTCTTTGTTCAATGATGTCTATTTTTATCTTAAGGTCTTGAATTCCTTGCATAATCATCTGTAAAGTTACTTTTTCTTGCTCTTTATCTTGCTTTGACATTACCTGCGTTAAACGTTGTCCTCCAGATGATGAGGAAGCAGAAGTAGATATAGAAGCACCCGGAGGTATGAGTTTCCTGCTCATTTTAGATGGTTCAAAATCTTCAGATTCTTTCAAATTTTAATCCAATTAAAAACATAGCCAATTATAAACCAAAGTGGAAAAGTCCAGTAGTAAAAAGTCCAATAGTGAAGGAGAGAAAGAAAAAAAAAGAAAAAAGAAGAAATTCTTCAGGTTCTTCCTGACCCTAATCCAATTATAAAGTAGTCCACAATAAAAAATAAAAATAAGAAGAGAGCCCAGTAATAATAATAATAAAAAAAAAAGAACAAAGCAAAAGAAAAAGATTTCTTCAGGTTCTTCAGACCTTAATCCAGCTAGAAAATCTCAATTTAAAAAAAGGAAAAAAGGAGGCCAAAATAATCCAGGAGCATAAATAGAAAAAACAAAAATCCCAATGAAAACGGAAAAAAAGATAAAGGTAAAAATAGAAAAATTCTAAGGCTTCCCCTTGAAAATAAAAAGTAAAAATAAAAACATTGCTAAAATAAAAATTTACAGTAATGCTAGTGGGGGGGGGGGTAGTGAAACTAAAAAAAAGAATTAAAGAGAGAGAAACAACACACTGCACTCTGTTTAATTGTCCAAGGCTTTTGTTATGACTCACTTCCCTTTCCCACAGGCTTCAAAGCCAAGCCATAGATATTTAATTGTTGATAGAAATCCAGAAGAACACCTGTAATAATATTCTACTGCGCTCTTCCCTCTATCTTATCACATTAGAATGTCCTTGAGAAGGAGTCTTTCACAATTCTCTCCACTTCAAGTAAAATTTCAAGCCTCTAGTTGGCAGTGTTACAAAGTTTCTTAGTTCTCACTTTCCCCCCTCCTCTCACAGAAAGATAATTGAAGTTAAAAAAAAAAAAAGAACAAGAAATATATACATATATATACAAAAAGAGAAATAACCAAAGGGAGCCTCTAGCCTAAAAAAAAGTTAAAAAGAAAAAAAAAGAAATCCAGAGGGAGAATAAAATATATATAGAGAAAGAAACCAGTCCAGTTATCTACTAAGTAACAATAAAAGTCCGGTAGCAAAAAAATAAATAAAAGTAAAGCCTCGCTTTGACGTCTCCCTTAAAAAAACGCCGCTTATTCAGTTTTGTCAAAAATCACACAGATTTCTTCTAGCAATCAAAGTGTCCTTTCAAACCTCAAAGTGTTGAGAAAAAAAAACAGTTTCTCACCCACCCGACACACTTTCTCTTTCAGCCTCTTCCTTTCCGGAGCTGCCCCGACTTCAGCAGCATGGGGGCTGCCTCTTCGCCGCCAGCAAAAGGGACTTCTCCTGGGTCATCCAGGGACTTTGCGGTGTCGCTGGGATCCACAGGGTATGCCCCTCACGATAACCATCCCTACGGGACGGTTTAGGTCCGTTTGGACTGGCCAGGGGCGAAGATATCGGCTGCAATCGTAGAGCTCGATTGCAAGCCATATCGTCTCAGTGCCAGCTCCTCCCCCCTGTTCTTCAATTTTCTTGATTCTGTCCTCATATTGCATCATCATCTGTTGAATATTTTCTATTTTTTCATCTGTCTTTTCCATTCTTTGCTCAATATTCTCCATTCTCTGTTCAATATTATCTGTTTTTACTTGTATCTTTTGAATTCCTTGCATAATCATCTGCAGTGTCACTTCTTTCTCCTTCTCCTGTTGTAACATCACCTGTATTGATCATTGTCCTCCAGATGGTGAGGAAGAAGAAGTCGGGATTGAAGAAGCTGAGGCTGGTATTTTTCTGCTCATCTTAAAGCACAATAGAAAAATTGAAAAGAAAAGGCAAGAGCAGCCAATTGCCACTCGAGTAAAATATATATGTATAATAATTAAAAATAAAAGAGGGAAGGGAAAAATCTTCAGGCACTTGAATACCTTAATCCAATTGGTTCCAATTATGCAGGAAAAAAGGGAAAAAAGAAAAAATATATAAAATGGAAAAAGGATGAAAAAATAAAAAAAATATGAAAAGATTTAAAAAGACAGAAATCTGTATATTCCCCTTGCTGAAAAAGTAAAACAAAGGGGTGGGGGGAAGTAGTCTTATTCTTGCATCAAAGGACTCAAGTCCAAATATAAAAATCCAACTGGAGGGGGGGGTAGAAAAAAAAGGAGAGAGAAAATGCAATTCTGTCAACAAGCAAAGCACTGCCACTATATGTTTGAGGCTCTTTACTAAATCAAAAAACAAAATTTCCAGTTCTCTTTTCAAGATCACTTCAATCTTCTTTCTTCAATTTCAAATCCAGACTTCAGCTATCAGTAGTTCCACAGAAAAGCACCTGCAAACAATCTACATGCTCTTCCCACTATCTTTTCAATGAAAAGCACAGAGTCCTTGAATGTAACACCAAAAGTATCAACAAGAAAGAAAGAAAGGAAAACAATGTATCCAAGCCTCCAGGTGGCAGCGCTACTTATTTCCCTTTCCTTTCCCTTCCCCTCTAATATTAAAATCAGGAATAATAAAAAATAAAAAGAATCTAAAATTATTAAAAAGAAAAAACTTTTCCAAAGAGTTATTTTGAAGAGAAAAAATTAAAATTAAAAAGGAAAGACCAGTCCAGTTTAAAAATTGAAAAGTTTTTACAAAATCCAAAGTTCCAATAAAAAGAAAAAAAAAAACCTTCAGGTTTAATTTGTGCTTAATCTCGCCACTTGAGCACTTTTATCTTCACTTTTAAATTTAATTTTTAGTCTTTTAGGGTGTTCTCTCCAGAAAAAAATAAGTCGAAAATTATCTCACCAAACTGACACACTTTCTTTCCATCTTTCTTCCATTCCGGAGCTGTCCCAGCTTCAGCAGCTTTAATGGCTGCCTCTCCACCATGGGAAAAAAGGGCTTCTCCTGGATTTACCAGGGACTTTGCGATGTCCCTGGAATCGACAGGATGTGCCCTCCTCTGTCACCATCTCTACGGGATGGATTAGGTCCGTTGGGACCATCCTGCAATGGATATAGCAGTGATCTTAGAGCTTAAAGATCGCATGCTGTGCTGCTGTGACAAAAGCTCCACCCTCCCTTTAGATGGATTCCTAATTTCCCTACTAGGGTGGGATTGATTAGGCACCGGGTGCATCCTGAATCCAGTAAGGCTTCTACTTCCTCCCTCTTCCCTCGGCTGGGGATAAACAGTCTTAAGGGTAGAGTGAGTGGTTTGATTGGGTCATTTACCAGCGGGTCATCTTCAGGATCGCTTTCAGACTGGCTCAGGTCTCCTCAGGGCATTGAGGATTCTCTCTGGGTTTGGGGAGCACCAAAACCTCATGGCTTCTCAGCTTCTCAGGGCAGTATCTTTTCCTCGGGGGTTGGATTTTCCAGGTTTCCCCCCGATGGATGGTCTGGCTTTCTGGTAGGGGTTTTTGAATGGCAGTCTGTTACACAGTGCCCCTCCTTTCCACTCTTAAAACAGCCAGATGGTTTTGGACTGATGGTAGTTTGGGGTTTGAAAAACTCCCACTTCCCCTGCGGTGGGATCTTCTCCAAATCCTGCTGCTGTGGTACTGGTTACGGGCCATATCTATCTCCGCCCCCACTGCTACCAGGTACCATTCATGCAGGAGGTTTGGGGTCCCCACAGGCCAGGCAGGCAGTGTACAAGTCGTTGTTGAGTCCATCTTTGAACCAACAGACTAGAATATCTTCTGGCCAGTCGACTCAGCTGGCCAGGTCATGAAATTCCTTGGTGTATTTGGCTACAGAGTGATGGCCTTGCTTTATGACCCTAATGCAGTTGCAGGCTTTTAAATCAGAGAGGGGGTCTTTGAAGTGTTGGCATAGAGCTGTCATAAATCGATTGAGGTTCCTCAGCTCTGGGGCATTAGCATTGTGGAGGGTTACCATCCATCTGGTGACTGCCCCTTCTAGGGCCAGGGTGACGACTTGCACTCAGGCTCCCTGGGTCAGGAAGTTCCGCCCGTATTCTTGCATATAGGTGAGGACTTGCACCAGAAAGAAACTCAATTTCTGGGGGTCCCCATCAAATTTGACCCCCAAGGGTGGGATCTTTCTCTGCAGTTGTAGGTCTCTGGGTTGGCCAGGGTTAATTCCCTGCTCTGGAAAGGCAAAGGGTCAGATTCCTGGCATGGCTATGGTACTCTGGCTTGGCTCATTGCTTGATTATTCTCGGCTGGATCAGGGGTGACGGCACAGGTTCTCTCAATTTCTGGTTCACCTGCTCTCCTTCATTGATGGCCTGGTTCATCATGCACATTGAGGTCCTCCAGGGCTTCCCTCACAAGGCAATTTATGTACCATTTCAGTCGGTCATCTGCCAGCAGTTTCTTGATCCATTCTTCCTGATCAGAAAGGGCTTCTAGCTCCATTTTCCACCTGGGTGTTTTGGAAGGAAAAAAAATAGTCTCTGGGTTGACCATTATTACAGACCCTGCTTTATGTAAGGCCCAGATTCTCTACCTTTCATACGATAAGAATGAACTTTTGAAAGCTGGGTATTTCAAAAGGAACTCTTTATTGGAAAGGAAGATATCAAAGCAGGATCTAATATGCCTCCAGACATGTAGCTCAGATAAAGGGAGTTAGAACCCCTCCCCTTATTCTTGTGTTGATTTAGTCAACACAAAGAAGCAACATGTTAATTCTCCCGACCCCAGAGGTGGTATTCAGCTGGTTCGCACCTACTCGGGAGAACCGGTAGCAATAATTTGGTGTGGGTCACCGAACAGGTAGTGACTTCTGGCTGGCCATGCCCCTGAACCAGTTCCCAGTCGCAGCTTGCTCACTTACCCTTCCCTATGCTCGCCCCGCCCTCCCGGAGACTCCCCACTCCCCACTGGGTCCTCATGGCTTAACCTGCCTTCCCACATGGTGCTTGGCCCTATGCCCCAACTGAGCAGCTCTGATCTTCCTGCTAAAAGATAAACCTGCAAGTCACACTAGCCCCCCTGCCCCAGCATCCCGGAGCTTGCCTTCCCCTCCTCTCAAGCCTCCATTGCCCTCTTCCTCCTTCTCCCGGGGGAGAGGGGGGAAGAAAGGCATGGGTGCAGCATGCTCAAGTCTCCATTCATTTCGCTAAGATGAAGCTGCCACCCATTTTTCAGAGCAGCCTCATCCCTGAAAGATGCTCCTCTGAGAGATTCAGCAGCCCCGCCCAACTTCCCCACAGGATTTGGAGACTGGGCTCCGGTGGAGGCCTTTGCTGCTGGATGGCATTATGAAAAGAACACAGATTTTTCTGTATGTTAATTGTGGGGAATTGAGAAATTCGGGGGAGGGCAGTTGATTGGCGCAGAGCACAAGGTCGAAGGGGCGATGTGGGTGAAGGCTTTGCCTGTGCTTTTTTTCACATCTACTTTTTAAAAACTCATATATTCTCAGCAGCCAGCCAGCTAGCGAGCTGCCAGGCTCTGGACAAAATGCAGATTATTTTGTTGTTCAAATGGTTTGCGCTCCGGTTCCTCCCCAATGAGTGGCAAAGGTGTGGGGCAGCATGGGGCAAGGACTTCAAGGAAGGTGGAGGAGGAGGCGGTTTGTTGCTGGTTGTGGCTGGTGCAGCTGCCCCATTGGGGCAAGGCGAGGGGTGAGCAGGGAGGCGCAGCTGCAGGATGAGCGTTGGGAGCTGCCTGGGGAGCTGCAAGGGGTGCATGAGGAGGTGCGGTGTTTGTTGCTAAGGGCAATGTTTTGGATGTGAGTGTGGGCTGTGGAGTGAATGGCAGCAGCACCCTGAAAGGGAGGGTGGGAACTCCCAGGATAGCCCCACCGCCCACCGGAGCACATCTGCAATCTTTCTTCATTCTCCTGCTGATCTGGAGCTTGCTGGATCAGTTCATTCCAAACCAGTATCACGAGAGAGAGTGGGGTGTGTGTGTGTGTTTCAGGTGGGTCTCCTCTTCTAGCTTTAGAAGGAGAGAGGGAAGGGAAGGGATAGAAACAGAGAGAAAGAGAGAGAGGGTAACAGAAAGAGAGGGAGAAAGAGAGAGGGAAAGAGAGAGAGAGAGAAAGAGGGAGAGAGAGGGAAAGAGAGAGAGGGAAATATTTTAGTCAAAGGGTCTTCAAATTTGGCAAGTTTAAGACTTGTAGACTTCAACTCCCAGAATTCCTGAGCTAACATGACTGGAGGAGGATTTCTGGGAGTTGAAGTCCACAAGTCTTAAAGCTGTCAAGTTTGAAGACCCCTGTTCTAGTCCAACCCCCTGCTCCAGCAGGAGATCCTTACAGAATCACGAAAATAGCAGAGTTAGAAGGAACCTTGGAGGCCATCTAGTCCAACCCCCTGCTCTAGCAGGAGACTTTATATCATCTGGAATCTGGATTATTTTAGTGCCCCTAACAGAGAGGAAAATTGGCAGAGGAGTTTACTAGGACAAGGCTGCCATGCAGAGGAAAGCAGTGATAGTCCTTCACTTATGACCACAATTGAGCCCAAAATTTTGGTTGCTAAGTAAGAGTGTTGTTCAGTGAGTTTCACCACATTTTACTCAATTCATGATATCTCCTGGGTCTAACCGTCATGTGCAGGCTAGGGAAGTAAATCTGAAGGTATGTGCAATGTTCTAATGTACAGACTTGATAGTTAAATGTGTGGCAAAAAGTGGACTATGGGTGTGTTTTTCCAAACGCAGTGAGGTTGAATGTATATAGTTTTAGAAGAGCTCTCTGTGTGTGTGTGTGTACATACACATACAGTATATATAGTAAATAATGTATATTTTTGTGTGCCTTTACACACACTATACTATGTAATATGTATGTACACATGTTGTGACTCGGAGGTTTGAGCCTGCTCTGTTAGAAGGCAAAGACTCGAGTAATGAGGAAGAGGAGGATTTGGCCTTGAGTTTTGAGCCTGCCTTGCTCGAAGTTTCGGAATCATCTCCCTCCCCAGGACCTTCCTCCCTGGTTGTGCCTCAGGTGTCAGCAGATAATCAGGAGAGCGTGCCAGAGTCCTTAGCTGAGGATCAAGCCAAGGAATGCTAGTTTGATGCAAGGCAAAGATGCAGGCAGAAGTGTGAATTACAACGTAAAAGGAATGGTCAAATCAGGAACTGATTTGAGAGATGGACATGCCCCTCAGGACATAAAAGAGGGCATGTTAGCTCTGAATCCCCATTCGGGACAATTTGTTTATTTGAAAAAGCAGCTTGGACAAATCCTCTGTGCGGTGTCTGCCTTTTGATTTATGGTCTTGTTTGTTATCGGACTTGGCAGGCAGCTTCTGGAAGACTGCCAAGGAACTTCTCCAGTCAAAGGAATTTAACTCTGTCGTTCCTGGTCCTGCCTGTTTATTTATATTCCTTTGGAAGCTTGAACTCTCACCTTGTGGTCACAGGTGAGACAGAACATTTTTGTTCCGAACCAGCACATACCATCTTCTGACCAAGATGGAACAACAACAACAGCAGCAGATTAATCAACTTCTACAAGATAACCAGGTTTTGCAGCAACAAGTCACTCAGCTGGTTAACCATCTTACGCAGCTGCAAGCTCCTGCTGCTTCTCTTGCCCCTCCCCATAGGAAATGCCAAGTAGCTGTGCCGGATAAGTTCTCTGGGCAGCCTGAAATGTTCCCGGCTTTTATGGGACAGTGCCAACTGTTTATGGCTCTGAGGCCCGAGGATTTTCCTGATGACCGGGCTTGGGTGGGGTTTGTTATCAGCCTTTTGTCGGGCTCGGCTGCTAGGTGGGCCACTCCTTTGTTGGTGCAGGATAGTCCCTTGCTGGCGGACTATCAGGGGTTTTGGTGTCATCTGAGACTTATGTATGAGGACCCCATATGGGCTCAGACAGCAGCCAGATGCCTGAAGGAACTTCGCCAGGGGAAATGCCCATTGCAGGAGTTCATTTCAGAGTTTCGACTGCTCTGCTTGGACTCTGCATGGAATGAGGCTGCTCAAATGGACGCTTTCCAAGATGGCCTGTCGGAGGACATACAAGACAAGTTGGTGCACATGGAGCCAGCCCTGACCCTCAATGCTCTGGTGGTGCAATGTTTGTGCATTGATGCCCGGCTTCAAAGGCGCAAGACTAGACACCCAGTTCCGGAGCAGCCATCCACCTCAAGGCCACAGCATCCTGTACAATCAGCGCCACAAGTCTTCCACAGTGCCGTGGCCAGAGCTGAGGAACCGATGGAGTTGGGTGCGGTTTGACCTCGTTTGACGGCTGTTAGGGATATACCCTAGCAGAATGTGCACAGTCAGGCAGTCAGGCGAATATGAGAGAAAGCGTTTTTTAGTTTACACACTCAGTAAA
The DNA here is from genome assembly GCF_900518735.1 of Pseudonaja textilis. Next base: position 12,050,132 of record NW_020769344.1, read on the forward strand.
ACTGGATACACTGTCTTAGTTGAATAGTTTATTCCATTAAGAGTTTAGCAGGGTCAAACAGTCCAAATATCATTCACTAGTGTTCAGTCGGTTCAGTCCAGAGATTGTTCAATTGCAAAAAATCCAGTGTCGGGAAAAACGGTCAGTTACCTTACAATGTCAATCCATAAATCAGTCCAGTAAATATCTTCTCACAGTAGATTAGATATGCAGCATTCAAAACTCTTTCCTCCTTTGACATCAACAGGGAACACGCAGAACAATCAACCATCAATCCAGTAACAATCCAGGTTCTCTAGCTCCCTCTTATGGCAGTTTCTCAACTGCACCCAAATTATATCATTTAGAGTTTAAAGTGAAAAACACATTTAAACTGTGCTATCATGGTTTATATATTATTTACCCAAACAACATTAGGTAACTATGGTTATTCCTAACATACTCCCCTTTTGGGTAACATAAATATATATATATCTCTTTACAATCTTAACCCATAATCATCACAACTTTCTTTGTGTTTGATTGAACCTTGGGCCTTCGTAAATTGATCAGCTATATTGTCTTCAGACATACAATATTCCAGTCTTATCAAATTACTTTGTACAGATTGCCTTACATTTAGATATCTAAGATCTGTATGCTTAGTTCTCGTTTTCACAGCAATATTTGTAGCCATTCATATGGCTGCTTGATTGTCCTCATATACTACAATGGAATCATTTACATTTATTCCCATATCCATTAACAATTGTTTATAAAGAATCAAATCAGTACACAACAAAGATAGACATGAAAATTCTGCTTCCATTGTAGACATACTTATGTGTTGCTGTCTAATTGACCTCCAACCAATCAATGCCTTTCCTAACAGCATAGCCGTACCTGAAGTTGATTTCCTAGTGTTTATGTCTGTTGCAAAACTTGCATCAGCATATGCACTTAAAATCAGATCATCTTTTGGCTCCAAATACAATGCATAGTGCATTGTCCTTTTAAGATATCTTAAGATATGCTTTGTCGCTTGCTAGTGTCATTCAGTAGGTTCAGCATTGCATCGTGCCAATTGATTAACGCTATACACAATATCTGGCCTTGACCAATTACTAATGTACGATAGACTACCAATTAGTAATCGATAGATAGTTTTATCAAATTTTGGACTTTGAATATCAGTGTGGCTAAATTCTTGACTCATTGGAGTTTTAGCCGGCTTACAGAGTTCCATCTTATATGTTTTTAGTAATTGATAAATCTTATCCTCTTGAGATATCTTATAGCCATCTTTGGTTTTATTTATGGTTAATCCTAGATATTGCTTTATCTCTCCTAGTTGCTTTATTTTTATTTTCTTACCTAATAATGATATTATTTCAGTAGCTTCATTATTAGTTTTTGTGATTAAGGCAATATCATCAGTGAATAATAATAACAATGATACTGTTCCATTAGTCTCTCTCTTAAATAAACATGAATCAGCTAAACCTGCTTTAAACCCTATATTGGTTAACTCCTTAACAATATATTGGTTCCATTCGTAAACAGATTGTTTTAATCCATAGAGACTCTTTTTAAGCTTCCAACAGTCATTATTTGTTCTATCGTTCTTAATTCCTACAGGTTTCTTTAGGTATATTGTGTGCTGCAATGGTGCATGCAGATAGGCAGTTTCTACATCTAAGTGATTTATGATATAGTTCTTCTTAGCTGCCCACACTAAAGCTGCTCTCAAGGCTTTTAGACTCAGTGCAAATACTTCATCATAATCACTTGCAGTTTGAGCTACCAACCTAGCCTTATGGGTAACAGTTCCATATTTACTTGTTTTCAATTTAAATATCCATTTACAGCCAATGGATTTTTTACCTGGAGGTAATTTAACGTTTTCATAAACTTCTATTTGTTTCAGTGAATTTAGTTCCTTCTCCATCACTCTATGCCAATTTTCTTGATCCTTTGCATTCTAAGTTCTTCAACAGTAGTTGGAACTTTACTAACTTGGCAAACTACACTTGCTTGGTACCTGTCAGGTAGCCTGATTTCACGTGTTGAACGTCTAGGTATTACAGGGCTTACAGGTGGACTTTCATGTACTACTTGTTCCTGTTTATCTACCTCATCCTGTTCATCTATTCTTTCTTGTTCTGGTTTTATGAGCTCTTCCTGTACTTCTTCTTTAATTGTACTCTTTTGCTTACTGATATATTGTTTTGATCTTCTATAGGGTTCTATGATTATATCCTCACTTGAATCTTGCTCCAGTTTTTCACATCCTACATGTTCAAGGAATTGTGCACTAGCACTACAGTAAACGCTAGATGTACCTTTTTCCCAGAATCTGTATGATTTGTGATTAGATTCATAACCTACAAAGAATAACTTTTTAGCCCTATGCTGCCCCTTATGTCTCAGTTGTGTAGGAATGTACACCCATACTGGTGCTCCAAATGTGTGCATGTAGCTTAGGTCAGGTTTTCTACTATGCCACCGTGTGAATGGCAATTCACCTGTTGTTGTGTTAACAACATTATTTAATATATGATTACCACACATTATTGCTTCTCCCTACAAAGTTTCAGGTAATCCTGAATCTGGCAACATAGTATGAGCCATTGCTTGTATTGTTTGGCCTCGTCTTTCTATAAAAGAATTATGTTGTGGCCTATATGGTGCAGACTTTTTATGTTCAACACCTGCCATCTTCAGTCTATTTTGGAATTTCTTATTTATAAATTCTGTACCATTATCAGTTACAAGAGTTACTAGTTTTCTTTTAGTTTTTCTTTCAGCAAACTTCAACCAATTAAAGAAATTCTGATATGTTTCCATTTTACTCTTCATTAAATAACAGAAACCATATCTTGAGTAATGATCCATTATGCTTAATATATAACGAGCACCTCCCATACTAGGTTTTTTAGGACCTATAATATCAGCAAATACGACCTCTAGAGGCTCTTTAGTTTTAAATCCATTAATTCTATTTGCTGGTATTACCTTGCTCTTTTCTTGACTGCAAGCATTGCAGTGCAAATACTTACTGCAAGGCTTCAGTTTTATACCTTCAGACAGTTCAACCATTTGCTTGAGCATTTTAAAATTTATATGCCCTAAACGTCTGTGTAGCAAATGTATGCATTCGTCATGAGGCTTAACGTTATTATACACTGTGTTAGCCACCTCTAATTGATTATCATTCAATACATACAATTCATCTTTTAAAGTTGCAGTCACTTTTTTACCTTCCTTTTCTATTATGCAGTTTTCTCCCTTAAAGGTAACTACATAACCTAGTTTAATCAAAACTCTAACTGAAAGCAAATTAAACTTAAGTTGTGGTACATACAACATTTTAACATTTTCTTTTATACACGAACAATGTGCAATACCTTCAGCTTTTGCTTTATTTTCCAGCCATTAGCTAACGATATCTGTTGTGAACTCGTTGACATCTTAATAAATCTTTTCTTATCTTTTTGTTATGCAGTGCGATGCTCCACTATCTACGACCCATAAATTATTATTTACAATTTTGCTGCTATACATTGCTATTTCAAAAATGTTTTCATCCTTTTGATGCTTTTTGGCATTCTGGCGTTTTCCTTTTTTGCAGAATCTAGCCAAATGTCCTTTTTCTCCACAATTAAAACATTGTTTAATTGTATAGGCTGTTGAAGATAATTTCTCTTCTTGTGGTTGTTCCCTTCTCAGTTGATCCCTTTCAAGCCTTCTCCTGGCTTCTTCAATTAATCTGCCAGTAATGTCAGTTAATGTGAGGTTATCTTTTGGCAGTACTTCCAGTGAAGTTACATAGTCGTCATAGCTCTCATCTAACAAAGACAAAATTATATAAACCTGATGCAGTTCTGTGAAGATAAGTTCTTTTTCATGCAGTTCCTGAAAAATCCTCTTCATAGTGTTTATATGAGTCAACATGTCTCCATTCTTTTGAAGATGTGTTCTGAACAGCCTCCGTGTAAGATTTATATGTGCTCCTACACTATCTTGAACATAAATCTTCTTTAAATTCTCCCAACACTTAGCAGCTGTTTCTTCTCCATGAATATGGACAAGCTGCTGGTCACAGAGTGTCAGTCCTATTATACATAGAGCTTGCTCATTTTTCAGTTTATGTTCATTTATTTTCTGGGCATCATTCTTATCTTCTGGATCCCAATCATCTACCTCTGGTGGGTTTTGAATTATACTCCACAAACCTTCTCTGCGTAGAAGTAGACTGCATTTCATAGACCATGAAACATAGTTTGTTCCATCCAGTTTGGATATTAGAGACAAACTTGGTAAATTGACTTGTGCAATTTTTCTTTGTATATTAAACTATAATAAACTAATAAAACACAGCTGTCGGTTTACAGTATTGTGTAACTACACTAACTCTCAATTTATATAAGCCTGTTGTATCCTGGTTAGTCTGACTGTGCAGCCTGGGCCCATAACCAGTGTTAGGGATATATCCTAGCAGAATGTGCACAGCAGTCAGGCAGTCAGGCGAATATGAGAGAAAGCGTTTTTTAGTTTACACACTCAGTAAAACGGGATACACTGTCTTAGTTGAATAGTTTATTCCATTAAGAGTCCTTAGCTGAGGATCAAGCAGAGGAATGCTGGTTTGATGCAAGGCAAAGACGCAGGCAGAAGTGTGAATTACAACGTAAAAGGAATGGTCAAATCAGGAACTGATTTGAGAGATGGACATGCCCCTCAGGACATAAAAGAGGGCGTGTTATCTCTGAATCCCCGTTCGGGACAATTTGTTTATTTGAAAGAGCAGCTTGGACAAATCCTCTGTGCGGTGTCTGCCTTTTGATTTATGGTCTTGTTTGTTATCGGACTTGGCAGGCAGCTTCTGGAAGACTGCCAAGGAACTTCTCCAGTCAAAGGAATTTAACTCTGTCGTTCCTGGTCCTGTCTGTTTATTTATATTCCTTTGGAGGCTTGGACTCTCACCTCATGGTCACAGGTGAGACAGAACATACACATATGGCATATATACATAGGATTAAATAGTGTATTTTGATTGTTCGATAATAGTAAATAAATAGAGAGGGAAATTGTATTTCTTTGAGTCCAGGAAAGTGATGTTAGTGATGTCAAGTTGGCCACACCTACCCAGTCACATGACCACCAAGCCATGCCCACCCAATAAGCCACACCCACATAACTGGTAGCAAAAAAAATTGAATCCCACCACTGCCCCACCCCCTTTTCTGGGAATGTAGTTGAGAAGAGTTCCCCAGGAAGTTTCTTTCAGAGCTGGAATTTTTATGGCCCTTTCTCCTCTTGCTATCTCTCCAAGAGGTGACAAGTGTCCAGGCATCTGGGCTCCAGTCCCCAGTTGTATATCCTGTGCATGTTATACAGATTTATTACAAAAATTAAGATATTCAGGTTACATCAAAAAGGATTACTTGTATCAAACCCTTCTTCCATTGAAGAATGGCAGATACACGGATCTGACACACAGGAAAATGGATTGACTGAAAACACTGATAAAAAGAATAATTTGTAGGGAAGAATGAGCAGTCATGGAGATATTTAAACATTTCCTACTTGCCAGTTATTCTCTCCTAGCAAGAGTTTGTTCACTACCAGCCTTTCCATAAGCCATTTGAAGCTACAGCCCATCCTATCTGTTCAATAGTCCTTCATTGTGGATTACACTGTGAAACTGCTTCTCTGTCTCTCTCCACCACCCTCCTCTGTATGTGTATATAAGCAGACAATGTGTATAGCAAATGTGCCTTGTATACTATTACATGCTGTTCTGCACTAGCTACGATTACTCTTCTGGAAGGACAAGCACTAGCCTACACATCCATTCTTCTCCATTCTTGTATACTTCAGATGTGTTTGACTAAAACATCTGCCATCTTCAGACTCTTGGATTATGCTGACTGAGATTATGGGAGTTGCAGACACATAATCTCAGAACCCCACAGACACATCATTGGAGGGTACCATATTGGAAAAAGATATATTAAAATCAGCATGGAATATTAATCAGCAACAGTGGCTTTAATATAATTGAATTCATAAATTATACATCAGTATGTACACAGGAAATACTGGGTAAACTTCATCACAAGACAGTGAAAAATTGCCCAGCACCATCATTTTTAAAAAAATGCCTAAATGGAAAAATTAGTTAAAGAATGCTAAAAGACAGTTGTGAGGATCCAATCCAATTTCCCATTGAGAATTCTAGAAACTAATAAAAATTCCATACTCCTAGAAATGCCAGTGTTATTTTAAATACAAGACAACTTATTTTTAAAATGGATATATGCTGTGGGCAGTTTATGGGGCTATAAGATTTGGCTTGTAGAAGTCTGAGCAATAGTGGAAGATAAGGGCCAAAAGAAAAGAAGCAATCTTTTGTGATTTTATTCTATTGCTCCTGTAAGCACTTTTCTGTGCATAGAAGTCTAACAGTAGCATATTGGCAGAACTGACCATTAATCTCTTCTGCTCACCCTCAGATTTATGATATTTAAGCACGGAGAGAGTTCCTGACATAGAAAACAAACTATGTCACTTGGGTCTGGCATATGATATAACTCTTTCTATGTGGCCACAAACCCTTTTCCTATGTATACATCAAAGCTCTGAGTTCTTCATTTCATCAAACAGGGGGACAGCTTAAAAGCAACACTTAATTTTTTGGATTCCAAAAGAAGGAAAGAAACCACAGTTATTTCTTCATCCCACCATTTTAAATATAACCTCAGAATATGTGGTCACAAGGCAAATATAAACAACTCAAGCCTTCTCCCAAGACTGGGACTTGGTTCCTATGTCATAATAACCTATAAATGTTGCTTTGCACAGTGATTTACTTAATTTTGATTTATTGAATAAACCACAGTTAGCTGAGCTCATGCATCATAGTAAGCAAAAACTCACACAAGAGTTTAATTTTAGTGTGATGTGTCACAGCAGTCACTGTGCTTTACAAACTAGCTCATCTTCAAATTGAGGGATTCCACTAAGTTCACAGCTGCTAAGCTGCTAAGATAAGTTTAAGGGGAAAAAAGGTCTTATTTTAGATACAGTAAAAGTGTGATTAGAATGTTAATTTTGGGAAGTTATAAATGGACCCATGCAGGAGGTCAGATTCCTGCTGGCTCAGAACCTTCCTGGCTGTGATGCCTGTTTGCAAGGTGGCCCTGGGGAGGGAGAGGGCTTTAGATCAGCGTTATACAACCTTTCTTGGTTGGGGGCCCAGTGCAGAGGGGATGGTTTTGTAAAAGGGGCAGGTGCATGTGTGGATGCACACAGCTTCATTTGTGAGAGTGGCAGGTATGCGTGCCTGCTGCTTATGTGAGTGGAGCTGCAAGCGCCAGCGTCCACAGCTTGTGTGAGTGGGGCTGTGAGCACCGTCACCCACTCTTCATGTGAGTCGGGCTGCATGCATGTGTACCAGCCCACCGGTCACATGGCTCAGTTGCAAATAGACCATGGCCTGGTCTATTGATACTTCAGGAACAGCTGGTTGTGTTTCTAGTGTAAAGCTAACTCACCCTCCTGTGGTGCATCTTGAGAAACATGTAAGCATGTTCTATAACAGAGCTACTACTTTGTATTAATGTATCGTTTTTTTTCTTACTTTCTCTTTTTTTGGCACTTTCTACATTTTTTGTAATTTGTATTAGTTTTTAATTTAAGTATAATGTTAAAAATATTTTATTAAACACTAAAGTTAAACAGATAAAAACTCTGAAAGAAAAAACTTGAATGGGCAGAAAAAATAAAATAAAAATAAACTAAGAATATAACTTATATATATTATGAATATAATATAAAACTGTGGAAAAAGATAGAAAACGTTCAATATCATAAATTCATTATACAAATCTATATCGCAACCACATTTGGAATACTACATGCAGTTCTGATCAACATACTTCAGACATTCCCAGAGACTGAAAAGAAAAATCAGAACTATTAAGAAGCTGGAACACTTTGTTCGAACACAAGATTTGATATCATGTACATATGCACCCTCATACCAGTGGTGGGATTCAAAAAAATTTACTACCAGTTCTGTGGGCATGACTTAGTGAACATGGCATGGCTTGGTGGGTGTGACAGGGGAAGGTTACTGCAAAATCCCATCCCCTCCCCACCCCAGTAACCTGCTTTCCAGCTCCGTTCTCCTGTGCAGGGCCACAAAAGAAGACCCAGATGATCAGCTGGGACTCAGGAGGCAGAGAATAGATGGGGGCAGGGCCAGTCAGAGGTGGTATTCCGAACTACTCAAAATTTTTGCTACCGGTTTTCTGAATTACTCAAAATTTTCGCTACCGGTTCTCCAGAACTGGTCAGAACCTGCTGAATACCACCTCTGACTCATGCCCCAGGAAAAGGGTAAGGGGAGGGGGAAGCAATCTAGGAAACCAAGGAAGAGGGGGATCTAGGACATTCAACTATATTGAACTTTATTTATATCTTAGTGTAAACAGCATTCATACTACATACACACACAAAATTATGTATAACTTATTAACTTTTACAAAGTGGGAAAAGGGTTAGAACAAAAGGAAGTACCCTTTTCATATAACTCATAACTACACTGTGTAACTTGCTATTGCCACATGCAGTCATTGCAGCCAACTTGGATGTTTTAAAAGGGGGGTTAGATTAGATTAGATCGGACAGTCACTGTTTCCAATCACATGATAACATTTATTACTACTGAGGTCAGAGTAGTGCATATGCAGCTTTTGCCCTGGAGAACCAGAGAACCTCTTCCTTTGAGGTTCTGCTTGTAGGCATCTATTTAGTCCCCATGGAAACAGAAAGTCGGCTAAAACAGGTGACATGTCACCCAGCAAACAAAGCAGTCTCTAAGCAGATGCTGCTTTTCTTCTTATGGAGATGATAGCGAAAGCTTCTCTTCAGGATATCCAGAAGAATGGAAGTGAAGCCCTGTTTGCTTTGCTGGATCCTCAGTGTTCTAGTAGTGAATCCTGTGCTAGTTTTCTGGCTTGACACTTTCCGGTATGTAGGCTCTTTTCAGTCTTGATTGGAAGCCTTAGCAGTATTCAGTTGAATTTGACTCCTAGGAATAATGAGTACTTTTCAGAACTCTTAATCAGATGAGAAAATTAAAATAAAGGTTGTAAATTAAGCACAATACCATCTACTCCTAAATTAAGTCAGAAAGGATAAATCTAATCATAGCAGGTTGAGGAAAGCTGTACTTGCTAAATTCTGATAGCTGTATGTGTTAGTGTTTGGGGATAAACCCCTGAGCTGAGTGCACAGCAGCAGTCAAGCCAGGCAGCCAAATGAGAGAGAGGCTGGGCCCAGGAGTATACACACACTTGAGACAAAAACACTGTTTGTGGTTTAAATAGGTATTTAATTCATACAGAGATTAAGAATAGTCATTCAGTCCATATGTCAGTATCCAGTTTATCAATCCAGTTATCAAGTCCATTTACAGTAAATACAATGTCCTTATCTGCTTGTAATCTTCTCTCTATGATACCTTTCTCACCAAGACAATGCTGAATCCTCAGCTCACTAGGCAAACAGTCCTTGTGTTCAGGTGAAATGGTATCTGGCACAGTAGCCTCCAAGGTAAGCAGATAGACCAACACAGTAGGCAGCAGACCAGGAACAGTAACCAGGTGCATGCAGAAGCCGGACTCATACAGTTGCATCCAGAAGCCGGGGCTATTACGTTTCCCCTCCTACCTATATGGCTGCCTGCAACCGCACCCACAATGACATTGCAGTTTCTTGTGCTTAAAGCTACATAGCACTTAATCCTAGGTTTACATATTTATTCAACCCAAACCAGTTGGAGTATCCATATACCCAACAGTATGGCTACTAAAGGGACGGGGCTTCGTTCATCTTTGCATCTGCTCATCTTAATTGAGGTCCCTAGTAGATTCAAATTGGTTGTGACACTGGGGATCTGCAAACAATCTCCTGACCCCTTTTTTAAAAAATGAAGAACAGTCCCAAAGAGCTATAAACCTGATTAGAGCAATGAGTGGAAGGGATGACTTTTAACCCTGTGTCGCTCCCACCCCCAGGATATTTTCCAGCCAAGCTGCATCATCCTGTGTAGGGAAAGGGGTTTCTGCTCTTGCTGGCTTCTGTTAACAGCAACTAACTCACTGAAATACTGTCAGAGATGATTTAATGGATGTCCAGGGAAACATGTATTTCAGCTTGCTTTATTTTTATCTGGTCTAAATATGTATGTTCCATTTTCTTTGGGAAATGTCCAAGTTGCTCCTCTCAAAGTTATATGATTTGTCACTGCCTACTTCAACCTGGTAGACACTAAATGAGGTATGTTTGTAACTTTCAGAAGGCCAAGCTAGTTGGCAAACTTGATTTACAACCATAAAATAACTAAATATAGTAGTAAAAGCAACAATAGATAATAAGAAAATAGGAAAAATTAAAAGATACAATAGAGGCAATGCAGCAGTAAATCAAAAAGACATGATATATTCCTCCCATAACACAACATCTTTATACAGGTAGTCCTTGACTTATGACCATAAGTCATAATGGTAAGTGAAGGCACCAGGTAACTTGTAAGTGAAGGCACCCAAACACCAATCCAATTTTACAGCTTTTGCAGCAATCATTAAGTAAACACTATGGATGTTAAGCAAATTATTCATTATTATGGCCATATTTTTTTTCTGGAAAACAGCCCCAGAAGTCATAAACCAGCAAAATCTGTAAGTCATGGCCACATGATCATGGAATGCTGCTACAGTGTGTAAAGGTGAGCTGGTTGCTGAGCACCCAAAATAAGGGATTGTGTGCTGTCATCAGAACTCCAGAACCTGGTTGTAAGTAGCTCTTGGAGATCTGTAATTATTTTAGTCTTTAATTGAAGACTAACCATATGCCTGTGTCATAGCTTTTAAAGCAGTGCTTAATTCTATATCTCAAGTTAAATTGTTGGAAATTGAAGGCCTCCTGGATTGATTGATGTCTACTTTATTTAATATGCTTCATGAAGAACCGTCATTCAAAGTAAGATGTAATCCTCAGGACCACCTCACTAGTACCATCAGAACTGAGAAAGGCATCAAGCAAGAATGTATATTGGTTCCATTTCTATTTTATATGAACTACACAGTGAGCCATCTCCTTAATATGAAGTTTTATCCTAAGAAATATGCTGGAAAACACATCTCTGTTTTACTGTAAACAAACAATGAATATCTAATAGTACTGCAAGGAAGACTGACTATAGTTACTCAAGTTACTAGAAAACCAAAATCATGACATTTGTCAAAAAACAGAAGAGGTAGATGGCCACAAGGTTAAACAGGTCTCCTATTTCAAATATCTGGGCACAGTCCTTTACTCTTTTAACAACAGGAAACCCAATGGAGACTATGAACTGAAATTTTACAGTTGAGGTGTTCAACTATCATATTCTCAAGATAATAGGTGGTAAATATAATAACTGCAGCACTCAAACTATTCAAAGCCAAGCCAATAGCACAAATTATGTATGGTGCCCAGCTTGGCCCTTTCTTCAACTTTGCACCATTAGAACTTGTTCAGTCCAAATGCCAAAGATTGTTCCTTCAAGCCTAAAAATTAATGTATATCTTTTAGCTTTTTAAAAGGTATTTTTATGTTTTTTAACTTTGTGTATCTTGTATTTTTATACGTTTTGACTTTTTAAAAATTATTGTTTGTATCCCATTTTCCTTATGCTGGTCTATGACTGTAATAAAGATTTGATTGAAGACATGGATAAATTGCCTAAATGAATCATTTCTATTTTGCTTGGCTCCAAATGGATCTTTAAGTACTGCCAGCCTCTCAGTTTTCCTTGCCAATGGCCACCATGTCTTCAGCTTCAAACTCTTTCCTGCAGAAGCTGAAATTCCTCCAGTCTTTGCAAAGAAACACCAAGAATCCTTTCATGAGTAATGAGCAACATTTTCAATTGCCAGTCTTGGTTATAATATGGACAGCATATTTGGGGTTTGCTAAAATTTCTGAATAATTTTTTCAAGGCCATTCTCATCTCCCACACATTGCATCATAATCAGCAGGAACCATAATGCAAGTCAAAGTCATTGTAGCTTTTTTTTTTTTTTGGTGATTGTGACACTGAAGTTACATGACTACTGACAATGCTACAGAACACTGTTTGTAAATTGAGAATTAAATATATCAGGAAAAAATTCAACATCCCATCGAACCCTCCTTTCCTTTCCATGGTGGTCCAAATCTGTTCTGAAAATGTTCAGTTTGTAAGAATCCTGCAGGGGACTGGCTTGTCTCTTTACTGACTGAAGTTGTTTCTTTATGGTGAAACTCAATGTGGACTTTACATATTTTTCATATCATCTTCTGTCTCTTCTTCTTAGAGAATAATTTTACTGAAGTACAAACTGTAAAAAGATTTAGAACATTACTCATTCTTCACTTTTAGTTCAAAGAGCAACTTCTCAGTCTTGGTTTCAAGGTTGCTTCCCCCTCCCTTCAGCCTTTTCCTGGGGTATGAGCGTGTACATGTACATGAATGATTTCTTTTCCAGTGCAAATTCCACTTTCCCCATTGGAGGGAAAACTTAAAGAGCAGGAGGGTTTGGGATTCCATAAATTCAACTTTCTTTGATCTGCTCATTTCATGCCCTCTGCTCTTCCTCTCCACCCCACCTTCCCCAGTGTCATATCTACAATGCTGAGAAGGAAACAGTCATGCATATTTTCACAGAGAAGATCTAAGATTTCCCCCTTCCAAATTCAAGCACGTTTTTTTCATTTCAGAGAAGAAAATCCAAAAATGCCCTTGGCTTTGTGAGATGCCATAAAAAGGATCATAACAGTACAAAGGAATATGTAGTTCTATAATTCAATGCCATAGAATAGTTCTACATTATAGAAGTCTGCAGGGCTTTCTCCCAATTATGAACTTCTCAGACTAAGTTTTGCTGGAGAAAGCAAATGCTCACATTTTGAGTTAATTACCTAGGTTTTGGAAGATGCAGTAACAAAACTGGGATCCAAGCCTTCAAAAAATCTGCAGCCTTCATTTCATAAGCTACTTTAAATGAACATATAAAAATAATTGCTATTTTTACAAAAAATCTGGAGAGCTATATATTCTCTTAACAACAAGCACTGAAATGGATCCAAATGAACCATTTATATGAAGTTATGTGCCAAGGCTTTAATAGTCTTTTGTGCTAAGATGTTCAGAAAAACAAGATATAAATAAACAATGTCTTCAGGCTACATGTGGCAATTCATCCATAGGGCACAATGGATGTTGTCCTTTCCTAGTGCATTCACACCTGATCAGGTGTTCCACAGATGCCTTTGATCTACACCCACATTGGCAGTACTCCTCATCTGTTGCAGCCTAAGGGTGCTTCTCTATCTGTTGTGACTCTAATAACAACAAATATTAGAGCCACAACAGATAGAGAAGCACCCTTAGGCTGCAACAGATGAGGAGTACTGTTCCCAGATTTTAATGCAAGGGACATCTGACTCTTTAGGAACATTCCTGCTAAACTGCAAGAAATAGACTTGAAAAAAGCTGAAACATTGGTGTTCTGTCTTTTATAAATCCAAAACTGGGTTTTGGGAACCAGGCTCCACATTCACTTTGAGGGTGGGGGGAGGGTTTGAGTCCTCTGGTACATCAGAAACATCTGTCCTGGCTGAAGAGGCTGCCATGCTTCAAATTGGCAAAAGGTGAATTTGGAAAATTTAGTGGTTTTCTGTGCGATTCCCTTTTTTCTATTAGGGTGGCGCTGCAGGCTTGTGGCTGAATTTAGAAACTTCTGTAAAATTCACAGCTATAGGTGGTGCTGCAGGCATGTGGTTGAATTTAGAAACTTCTGTAAAATTCAGCACTCTAAGTGGCGCTGCAGGTGGATTGCTGAATTTAGAAACTTCTGTAAAATTCAGTGGTTGACCACTAGAAGTGTGCATTGACAGGTCTGGAAGAGACTGGTGCAGTACACAGGTTGGCCTCTTAGTGGTGCTGGACCCTTGGGGTTATGTTGCAAGGTGTTGCTACAAGCTAGTGAATTAATTTAGAAATTCCTGTGAAATTCTCCACTGGACCACCAGATGGTGGTGCAAGCTAGTAATTGAATGGCAGGCAGTTGGGCTGTGAAAAAACTGGATTATGGTAAGTTATGCAGAGAGGAAAAGCCATCAAAGGGTTTTATACACTTCATGTGCAACTGTGCTTAAGTGATTTCCCTTTGCTGAATAATGTAGACTGCTACCTTTGACTTTAGATTGCTTCTAGCTTCAGTAAAGGAAAAATTCCTCGTGGCTCTGTCAGCAAAGAGAAACGGCAAACTGCAATCCTGCTTTTAAATCAGTGGCTGAATGTTGGAATTCCCTTTTTAGTGGAGGGAATCACAGCCTGTTTCTATGGAGACAGCTGAATGCAAGGAATTTTACTTCCTCTGCAAAGCCACTCAAAGAAAGGATTACTCAGACTCTTTCTTCTGCATTTGTAAG